>CM059014.1:5572500-6088218 GCA_030272315.1 Paspalum vaginatum | reverse complement strand
CAACCATGCTTTAGCCTGTATGCATCGAGTCATCCATACATATGGGACAAAAAAGATGGCCATTCACAGACCATACAGCCCAAATGGCATAGGCCAATAGATCATGTACTGACCAGAGGTATGCGGCACGCAGGGTGAATTCTTTCTTAGCGTAACTATCATACGCCTTCACCCATATCCACAATTGTTTGAGTTCTTCTATTAACGGGCGCAAGAAGACATTGAGATTCTTCCGTGGATATTCAGGTCCTGGAATAACGAGCGCAAGAAATATGAATTCATCTTTAAGCACCATATGAGGTGGAAGATTGTATGGCATGATGAAAATTGGCCAGCAAGAGTAAGGGCTTGCAGAAGTATTGAAAGGTGTGAACCCATCCGTCGCCAACCCAAGACGGACACTCCTTGGGTCTCTCGCAAACTCAGGATCGAACTCATCCAGTGCTTTCCATGCGTCGCCATCTGCCGGATGCACCATCACATCGTCACTTTGGCTGCCACGCTTGCGTTCTTTATGCCACCTCATACTCTTAGCTATTTTCATAGAAAGGAACAACTGCTTCAGACGAGGGATGATGGGCATATACCGCAACTGTTTAGCCGGAACCGTTGTGTCCACGTTCTCCCCCGCCTCATTGGCCACCTGAATGTACCTAGACTTCCCACAGTGCCTACATGTACTCAGTTTATCATCCTCCCTCCAAAATAGCATGCAGTTGTCAGGACAGACATCTATCTTTTCGTATTTCATCCCAAGACCTGCCATCATCTTCTTTGTGAAATATAAGTTTTTCGGTAGCTTATGATCAGATGGGAGAACCTCAGAGATTAGTTTGGTGATGTCATTGAAGCAACTGTTAGAAATGTTGTGATCCGATTTTATCGCCATAAGCTTCGACACCGTATCAAGCACAGTCTTCTCTGTATGATTATGCAGCTTCTCATCACCGGCTTCAAGCAGCCAATAGAATTCTTGCACATCTAGCGGAGGGATTGTCCTTTTCTGGATCAAACTCAAACCCCATAGCAAAGTCATTCAGCATATCCATCATGCCATCACGGTTCTGCTGAGCTGGCTCTGAGATGCGATGGGCTTGCTCTCCATGCATACACCATACAAGATAGTCAGGCATAAACCCAAATCTACATAGGTGTTCCTCCATCACATGTCTGGTACTGTACGACCCGTTCTTACATTCAAGGCACGGACATAGCATGATAGGACTTTTTGCCACCTTGAATGCTTGCTTCAGAAAATCCTCTGCGATTGTCTGCCATTCCCTGGAGTGTGCCCCCATTCTTTCTCATCCTTCATACATAGCCTTTCGATTGTCACCCATTTTTGAGCCTAAAGCACGTACCAAAATTCATCATATAGTAGCGACACGTGGCTTAGGTGACAACAAAGAAACCCTACTAGGAAAAGGTCCTAAACCCACCTGAGAATGGAGGTTCCCGCATGCGATTCGTGACATGCCCGATGATCCGAACGAAATTTCGGCGCATAACCCCGCTGTTCTCCGAACGTACGCATGTTCCTGGTGCGCAGAGAACAACTGGGTTTATGCTGTCGATAATCTCGTTCGGATCATCGGACACGTCATGAATCACATGCGGCCGCCCCCCATTCTCGGCTATCCAAATACATGGACAATCGCGGAACCACGCACATCACAAGTAATCATATGTTTGGATCGACATGAAACTATACAATCGATGCATCCATAGATTGTGCAATTTCATTAGGTCCAAAACACCATCATAAATGCGGTATGCGTGCTTCCGGAACGGGTGACGCCTAGGGTTAACTACTGGTTTGCACATTAAACCCTAAAACTCTAGAAAATAATAGTACAAATAAAGTAAAGTGTTTAAACAAATAAACAGTAACCATACGCCATCATAAATAGTAACAAGACCTTTTATAATCTCATGACATAATAAATAGTAAGAAAAACAGTTTGCGAATCAAATAAAATGATTATTGAGCAAGATTGATTAATTACAAAATCTAATCTAATCATCAACTTATTTAACTCTCTAATAGCAATCCTACCACATCATTTAGAAATATACAATCAACAAGTGTTAGCCGCAGATGGTAATTGGGCCAATCAACAACTACATCACGACTATCAAAACCAACGAGGCACCAACTAATTGAAAGACTAATTCGTCAGTTTTGGACATGGCTGACGAAACAATCAATATATAATAACCTAATCACACTACTCAATACTCGTCGGCCGAAAAAGTGGCCGACGAAACAATCCACATCTATATAACAGACAATACATAGAGTAGAGTGCTACCTTTGTTACTTATACTCGATCCGGCGGCGTCGGGAGGCAGAACTACAGCGGGGGGACGTCCGAAGTTGCGCGAGGGGACCGGCGGCCGGGGTGTCGCTGCGGAGTGCTGTGGGCGGCGCAGGCGCGGGCGCTGCGGGTCACGCGCAGCGGCATCGCCGGCCTGCGCGCGGGCCGAGGGCGGCGGTTGGCACCGCGAGCAGAGACCTGAGCCGGGGGCCGGGGAGCGGCGTCCGTGACCGGCGGCGGTGCCGAGGCCGGGGCCAGGAGGCTGTCGGCGCCGGAATCAACGGGCACGGCGGCCGGGGCCGGCGGGGGCGGCCGGTGGGCGCAGGGGCGGGGAGCGCCGTCCGCAGCCGGCGGCCGAGGGCGCGGGGGCGGCCAGCGTAGTACGCGGACGGGGAGCGCCGTCCTCAGCCGGCGGGCGCGGGAAGCCGGGGGAGCGGGCGCGGACACGGGGCGGCGGGCGGCGGGGGCGGGCGGCGGCAAGCGCGCGCGAGTGGATTTGGCTGATTTGGGCGAAGTGTGGCCAAAATCCCCGCGCCCAACCGTCCTAAAGGAGGGTTTTTTTCGTTGGCCGCACCTAGGCCCACGAAAAGCCTCTTTTCGTCGGCCAGATGGCCCACGAAAAAGCCTGGACCACTGATTTTTCGTTGGCCCGCACACGGCCACGAAAAAATCGGTCTTTTTCGTCGGTTTACAAACCCACGAAAAAATACTAATTTTTTTTGGACCGGCTCAGAAAAAATATCGCTTTCCCGGTGGGTATAATCATGCAACTAATTGGAAAATCAGAGAAGGGGCTCTATGTTGCCGGATACACAAACGACTGGTGCCTCAAAGTTTGGATACTTAATGTATCATCGAGCCATGAGCCTGAGTGGGTGCTGAAGCATGAGAAAACTGCCGAAGCCGCTGGTTTCACCTCGTCAATAATCCTGACGGCGGGACGGTCGTCGTGTGCTCCGTGTGTTTCTCGTTCTCTCCGCGCCATCGCAGCACTTCGACGGTGGACTTGTGGCCCTGGTGGCGTTTTGGCTGGCCGCCGACGGAATACGTCTGTGTCGTGCCCAAGGTTTCGGACGAACCGGCGGCAGGTCCAGACGGCGGCGACGCCGGTGTCGTGCTCACGATGGTGATTGGAGGTTCCGGTGTTGCTTCGGAGGAAGACGACCAGGACGACAGCAGCTACGTTGGGAACGACGATGAGGATGGCAATTGACAATGGTAGTCTTGCCACGGCGTTCCCATTGTGGGATCTGCGTACGCCTTGGTGTTGCATGCATTTGGATGTTTTGGTCATTTGGTGGGCGGTTGTATGCTTAATATGTTGAGATGCTAGTTCTATCTCGATCGAAATCTCCATCGTCTTAGGCCTCATCCACCGTACTGCTAGTAGCATGCTTGTTTCAAAAAATGTAACAAGTTTATGCTCGTAATGACTTGGAAAATGTCGTACCTGTCGCTGTTGTTCACTGTCTTCTTTTTCTCGTCCCCGTGTTTGTGACGTGAGATAATGTAGCGAACCAGCGAGATGACTGCCTTCAAATTGTATCAGAGTTGTGTGGGTACGGTGGCAGGCCGGTTTAAGATGAAGAAATACTACACAATGCCTTCTTGCGATCTATTTCTAGGAGGTAAGTATTCCTATGGTCTAGTTGAGTATGAAAAAAAAACAGAAGACAAAAAAAAAGATGGTGGGCAGGCAAACCTCTATGGGCCGAGAGTTCCTGCCAGCATACCTCTGTTCCGGATCGCTGGGCCGTGATGAGCAGACTATCTGGGCTGCCGAGCACGCAGCTCGAGGTGGGCCGGTGCCTAGTCTGAGTACTACGACGTGTTTCCCTGCCGGCCCAATTCAACCATTACGGTCCAAAACCGTTGCGAACACGCCGGCCAAGTGGCCGCCTCCCCGGCCCAGCCGCCCTCGTTCCCGGAGAAGCGCGCCCTCCCCTCGCCGGCTCGCCGCCCGATCCCGGCCGGTGGCGATCGTGAGCCAGAGCCAGCCACGGCCGGGTGGCCGGCGCGCCCCGCCTTTTAACGGCAGCGGCACCCTCCCACCTGCGGGCTGCGGGCGCAGGGCTCGCCCCCTCTCCCCGTCCGCCGGCGCCAGCTCGCTGCCGTGATGCCGGCCAAAAGCAAGACCGGCAGCGGCACCGGGGGCGCGCTCACCTGCAGCCACCTTTTCCCGACGGGCGTTGGCAAGCGGCGACACGTACGCAAGGGAGGGCATCTGCGCTGCTCCCCGCTCGCTCGCATAGTTGGATTTGACCGCATGCAACATGACGCCGCGGCCGGGTCCGGATGGCCGGCCAATCGGCCACCACCGGCGTCGCACACCGAAAGGTCAAAACGCCCGGCACCGGCAGCATGCATGCACGCACAAGCATCAGAGAGCCTAGGCTAGCTACCCCGCACAAGGACAGAGACCCTCTCTGCACAGTGCCCCACATGCATGCATGTCCGTGACCTCACCCTGCCTGTACGCAACAGGGCCGCGTTCGTCGCCGTCCCGTCGACACGGCCTCCGGGCCACGTACGACGTACTGTACGAGCGCACCCGCCCCCTGTCGTCGTCGATCGATACGCATACGCCGCGGCCGGCCGTCGACGTACGCGTACGTATGCCGTCGCCGTACCCCGGTCCGCCGTGCTGTTGGCACCACACAAGTACAGTACCACGGCGTCTGACTGAGCCAGATCTCCATGACACCCTCGATCGTGCGCGAGAGCGACCGCTCGTCGGTTGAAGCCGCAGCCCCCAGGGCAGGCCTCCAGCACAGACGTGCGTACGCCCGGCTGCAGGCTGCGCGCGAGAGGTCTCTGTTGACGACGTCGGTTGTTTTGTACTGCCGCTGCCAAATGGTGCATGAATGTCTTTATAAAAAAAAAAAAGGTGCATGAATGTCGTCCGGGTGCAACTGCAGTGAAAAGACCGGTGCATGCGTAAAGAGTTGGTGCGGTGGGTGTACCAGCTCTCTGCCGTCCTTGGTTTGCTTGCTTGCTGGGACTATAACTGACACGTCTAGCTAGGGCATGCACCGAGATTTGTTTGACGCTACGGGCGGGCATTCTAGGCTCCGGTCTTAAATTTAGCTACGCGTTGGACGCTGGGTATAAATATTAAATATAGTTTAATTATAAAACTATTTAGAGGACTAAACGGCTAAACGAATTTATTAAATCTAATTAATCTATGATTATCAAATATAATGCTACATTAATTATTCGTTAATGGATTGATTATGTTTAATAAATTCGTCTCAGCGTTCAGTATTTATTTGTGTAATTAGTTTAATAATTAAACCATATTTAATATTTCTAATTAGTATAAAACATTCAATGTGGTGGACTCAAATTCAATCTCCGGATCTAAACACCTTACTGATAAAATTCAATCACCACCAAACGCGTCGTGTCGGTTCATTCTTGCTCCCCGTAGAAATAAGTCCAGCCTGCTAGCCAAATGATTCGACAGAGTCAGTGGCCATAATTCATCGTACATATAGACACTTTGTAGACAGAACTTTTTTTTTTTTGGAGAGGGTGTAGAGAGAACCTTGACCCGAACCAGCAAACTCCAAAGAATTCATTACGCTATTTTTAATAAAACGTTAAAAAAATTGTCTATAGAATAAAACGATATCGTAGCACTGCTACACCGCATAAAGCGAGTAGCACGTAGAAATAGCGATAGATAACGTGAATTCACGCTCAGATGGTCTTATAGCCCGGGATCTCGGAGGCCCCGAAACCAACAAAAAGCGTAGCCTACTGCCCTACACACACTTTACTCAACAACTGATGCAGCGCATGCAGGCGCCCATGCGCCTACGCCTACGGCCGACGCGTACGTGACATCCGTATGAATGAATGTTTCTGGCGCCTCTACGATATGTAGCGTCGCACGTGTTGCGTGCCGCGTCGCCAACCTCCATGTGCGCGTGCACGCAGTGCACCCGCGCGCTGCCACTGTTCGGGCCTAGTATAGCTCACTGTGCGATCTGCACTGCATCAGCCTTCAGAGACCGGCTGCAGGCAGGCACGCTACTGTGGCCTGGGGCGAGCGTGCGGCACGTCCTGTCTGACGGGAGTACACCGTACACGTATTCATGGTGTCACTATTACACTTTACCAGCGGTGTAGTATACCTACTGTACGCTGCACAGTAAGGAACCAGACTCTCTTCACCTGCAAGTGTCCAAAGAGCCGGCATGCTACGTTATGCTCCTGCACGTACGTATTTAAGACCGGCCGTCGAGCCCCGCCGTATTGTACGGGAGACATCATGATGGTGGTTGTTGAACCGAGGGTTTGATGCTCGCTGGCTCGGCGAACATCCCTCGGTCACATCGACCGAGAGAGATCATCAGAGAGTGATATGAAGCGGCTGGCGACGCATCCAGTCGTGAGTCGTCCCATCCATTGGCTTGGCCTTTGGCACGGAGACGACGACATGGCTGCGGAACTACGCGCGCCATACGCCAATGACGATCGCCCGCAGGCACGCACCGTCCCCATCTCCGGACACAGCTTTCTAACTATCTCTCTCTACCAGCTAGTACGTCCAGATCGACGGAGAGCAGATCGAGCTCACTGCTGCGTCTTTTCAAGAGGACGCAGCTCTTTTCTGCCTGACGTCCGTCGTTCGTCGCCAATGGACTTTGCATGCACGGTGCCCGTGCTCGGCGGACACACTCCAACTCTCATGCTCTGCTGCTGCTGCTGCTGCGACCCTTTGAATTCCTCGGCGCAGAAATGCATGGTCGGCACACGGAGGAGAAATCAATTGAAGAGTTTGCACGTCCGGCGACGCGTCGAAACGGACGAGCCAAATGACCGAGTTCAGACCGAGAGGAGAGCACCGCCGGCCGCTGCGGATTAACGGGATTGGTGTGGGTCAACACTGAACAGTTGTGTGCCGAGGTGGTGGGTGTTGCATGGCTTGGGGCTCGGCCGGCCGGCCCATAGAGCCGAGACGTCGGGACGCGCTTGTGCGGACGCGAGTAATGGCTGGAGGGACGATGCATGTGCATGCATGCTGCGCCTGCGCCTGCGCGGCCAACGGGGAGATGCCAAACGCAAGCCCTGAAACCAATTCGCTGTTGCGTGCTGTCACGGGGCCTACGCTTGCCGTCCGCCGGCGCCCGTCTCCCGGGAGTCCCGGCCCTTCCCTAGCTCCCTCCTCCATCCACTCGCTTTTATTACCGTCCGTCCGTCGTCCTCCTCGGCTAGGCTTTCACCGCCCGCCCGCCCCCAGCCAGCAAAGCAGCAGAGGAGTGGAGGCGCTGCTGCCGTGGCCGTGCCGACTGCCGACGGACCCCAACCCCATACATGGCCATAGGGCCTGTTTGGATCCGCTTATAAGCCGATTATGGTGGAGAGAAGCGAAAATCCCATCCAAACATGTTGCTTTTCCCGTGAGCCGACTTCCCAGCGAATCCTCCCTCCAGTGCAAAACTCGATTACCTGTAAAGCGGCTGCCCACCCGCATTTCGTCCAACGCGACCGATTCTTTCGCCCACCTCGCGAGCGACCTGCCCGCCCCAACACCGCCGCTCGGGATCCGCCGCCGCCGGTGCTCGGGACCCGCCTCCGAGCTCGCGCCGCCGCCTCCGCCTCCGAGCTCGCGCCACCGAGACGCGCTCCCTCCACCTCCGAGCTCGCGCCGCCAGGACGCGCTCCCTCCGCCTCCGAGCGCGCCCCGCCGGGACGCGCTCCCTCCGCCTCCGAGCTCGCGCCTCCGGGACGTGCTCCCTTCGCGTCGCCTTCGCCCGCGGCGCCGGTCGCCTCCCGCCGGCGTTGCGTCGCCTCCGCCCGCCGGGACATCGGCTCCTCCCGCCAGGACACCCCGCCTCCAAGCTCCAAGGTCGTGCCGCCTCCTTCCCCCTACTGGAAATAATCGGATTGCCAAACACCTAGATTTTTTACATCTTGATTATCTAGCAAGCGGCTTTTGTGAAAAACCTACTTCTGAGATAAGCGAGACTGAAAAAAGCGGAACCAAACAGGGCATAGTAGCTTTGAGGAAGCAGAGATGATCGGCGACGCAGGCAGGCAGGGCAGCCAGATTAATTTGGTTGCCAGGACGGGCACCAGTCGATCAAAGAGTTTGGACTTTTGGATGGGGTCTCGATCCTCCGCTGCCCCGGCACTGTAGCCAGCGCCAGTGCTGGAGCAGTGTCCATGCAGCGCCCGCCCATGCCCTCTTCTTCCTCTCCTCTCCCACCCACAGCCGCTCTGCTCGTCACGGCCTTTGCCTTTTGTGACACCAGTCCACCACCCCCGCCGGCAGCGGCACTGCGGCAGCACGCACCACAGATGCGGCACTGCCGTGTTCGCAAGGTTTTCCCAAGGCCAGTGGTGTCGATCTTGAAAACTAAAGACGACACAGCAGACAAGTGAAAAAACGGCTCCAAGCCTTGCATTGGGCAATTACCAATTGGATGGATCAAAGGGGCCTAGCTGGCACGGACTGGTATTCAGACTGGGCTCGTGGGCTGGGTGGCTAAAGGGCCCAAGCTGTGGTGCAAAAGGAGCAGGAGCACCAAGCAGGGGATGTTGAAGAACCAGAGCAATGAGCATAATGTCTTTAGCTAAAATAAATGGTCCCATATAGAACATAGGTATTTCATGGTCAGCTTAAAATTTCATAGGGAAAGAAATGCATGAATAAGAAATTTTGCCAGCGTTCCAAACCGTGCCTAAACATTTCAACGGCATTCCAAACAGTGACCAAACAAAGTGAAACAACCGAATAAGGCGATATTGTGATAAACCCTGCGCCAAGAGGGTGCAAGTGATAAAACGAATCCCGGGTTATAAAGAAATGATTGTTCGCTGCGCCGCGGCGTTCACTCTTTGGCCTCACTTTTGAGAGGTACAGGGAGCGATAAACTGTTGTCTTTATACTATTTCGCTGCGGGGCCCAAACTCCGAAGCGCGCGGGCAGGGGCCTCTCCTCGACACCTCCCCCTTCCCATCACGCACGCACATCACAGAAACGGCGGCAAACCAAGCAAGGACCACGTCACTCCCCTCTGACGGGCTTGCCGTTGCCTTTGCCCAGTTGCCCCAACCTCCCTCCTCCTCCTCCCTGCGTCGACTCCGCCCGTGCAGACGTGGATCAGGGAATTGCGAACAGGAGCAAACGGTACGTGGCATGCTCGCGCCCCCTCTGCCCCACCTCCCACCGTAGTGCATTGTGCATGGCGTGCGCGCAATTTTCGTCCCGTTTCGATGGATACTTGGCACTCTGAAAGGCGGTTTGTAGCTTCAAGACATACGGTATATGTGCAATGTGTCGCGTGGGTCCCAATCCCACTGGAGACTTGTTGTGTTACTGTATTAGCTGCAAAACCGCACGCGCACAGGTCTTTCGAGACAATGTTCTGTGGAGGGGCTACAAAAGTGAAGCTATTTTAACGAGAGGATAGTGTGGACAGTACAATGCCTTGCGTTATATTTTTTTTCCCCGCAACGGTGGGGCAGGCATGGCAGGACGGAGGGCAGCGGAGACACGCCCCGCCCCATTCTTAAATGCGGGCAGCGGAGTGAGTGCCTTCTCCCTCCCTGCAACGGCACCACAGCAAGAAGCACCACCACCACCATCACTGAGCCCTCCCCCACTCCCCCACTAGCCGCTGCTGCTCTGCTCACCACCTTCTCTTCCTCCCTTGGTCTCTTCTCGCTTGCGCTTCTCCTCTCCTCTTCTCCCTGCAGCCAGTGGGCTGTGTGGTCTCTCTCTCTATTCCCCAATCCCCCCCCCCCCCCCCCACACACACACACTTGCACACTTGCATCGACTTCCTAACAGTGCTCCGCGCCGGACACAATGGCCAAGGACGAGGAGTTCAAGCTGGTCAAGATCCAGGTTTGCCTCTCTCTCTCTCTCTCTCTCTCATGGACTCATGGTTTGTTTCTTGAGCGAGGGAGCTGAACTGAACTGTTCTTGCTTTGTTGTCCCATTGTTCGCTTGCTTCTCGCAGAACCATGTGCTGAGGGTGAACATACACTGCGACGGCTGCAGGCTCAAGGTCAAGAAGCTGCTCCAGAAGATCGAAGGTACTCTACTCCCCTTCTCTCGTGCACGCGCAGGCAGCACAGCTTTGTTGTTTTGACATCCCCCATTTTTTCGGGGGCCTTCTGCACGGCAGGAAGGAGGAGGCACACGCTTTGTTTTCAGTTCACTTTTTTTTTAAATCTTCGCACCCGCTTTGCTGGAAATATCTCCTCTTTTTTCTCCCCTGCCTGCCCGTGCCCCGGCCATAAAAACTGAAAGCTTTGTCCACTTGCAACCAAAACCACCACCGTCTGCCCTGCTAAATGCGTTTGCCACGACAAGAAACCCCGGCTGCTCAATGCTCATGTACCGCCGCGCGATCTTGATGTCCGGACCAAATTGTTTGCTGGTACCGCTGCTAATATTATGGAGTGCTTTAGCTTAAAGGAAATAAAAAGATGTCCGGACCAAGCTTGAGGTGACGTGCATTTTTACTGAGGTGTGGTAACAATAGACAGGCCCCAAACATACTAGGTTGAGGTGAATTTTCCTGCCAATCTTTCAAACGGATGGGCAGGAAATAAAGAACTCTGCATCGCAACCCCACTCACTGCACAAGCCCACATCTTGTGATACGCAATCGGTGAAACCAGTACGCGGTAATTGCTAGTTTGCCCAACCTCACGGGCAGCCTGTGAACCCCCTCTGTCACTCTGCTGCAGGCGTGTACTCGGTGGCCATCGATGTGGACAACCACAAGGTCTCGGTGACGGGCGACGTGGGCTCCGAGACCTTGATCCGGAAGCTCACCAGGGGCGGCAAGCACGCGGAGCTATGGTCGCAGCACAACAAGGGCGGTGGCAACCAGGGCCACAAGGGCAACAACAACAACAACCAGCAGAAGCAGCAGCACCCGCACCAGCAGAGCCACCAGCAGCAGAAGCAAGGTGCCAATCCGAGCAAGGATGGCCACAACAAGAACGGCAACGGCGGTGGCCAGAAGGACCAGGGCAAGCAAGGGGGCGTCGGGGGCCTCATGCAGGGCCTCAAGGCGTTCAAGAGCCAGCACAGCAACAAGCACCAGCTCCCTGAGCTCAGCTCGGAGGACGATGACCTGTATGACGATGACGACGAGCTCGACGACGACGACTACGAGGAGGAGCTCCGCTTCCTTGGGGACAAGATGAGCCAGCTCGGGTTCCACACCAACAGCCACCACCAGAACCAGAACAAGAACGCCACCAGTGCTGCTGCTGTCAGCAACGGCAATGGGAAGAAAGGTGGCGGAGGTGGAGGCGGGGGAGCCAATCATCACCAGAACAACCACCACCAGAACCAGAAGAATGCGAATGTGATCAACATGGCTGCTGCGAACGCCAAGATGGGCGCCGGGGGCGTCCAGACCCAGAAGAATGCGAATGTGATCAACATGGCGGCCGCGGCGAACAACGCCAAGATGGCCAATGGTGCCCAGAGGAACACTGGTGCCATGGGTGGCATGCTGGGCCTGAGCCATGGTCTGGGAGCGGGCAGTGCTGCTCCTGGATTCCAGAGCTACACGGGCTTCAACCACCCGTCCTATGCTGCTGCCGGCTATGGAGGTCTTCAGCACCAGCAACAGCATCTGCAGCAGCAGCAGCAGCAGAGCAACAACCTCATGGCGAGCATGCAGGGGGGTTACCATCATCACCCAGCAGCGACGGCGGCGATGATGAACAATTTGAGGGGGCTCAACAGCAACATGATGATGATGCATCAGCCCCAGCCACAGCCGCAGATGATGTACCACTCCTCTCCCCAGATCAGCCCTTACACTGGCTACTACAACCCTTACAATTACTACTACCATCCCCATCCTGGCAGCGCTGGTTACCCGGTCAGCAATGGGGATGTGGAGACCATGTTCAGTGATGAGAACACCAAGGGCTGTGTTGTCATGTAGGGATGCAGCTACAATGCTAGAATCTAGATGTGGGTGATGAAGCATGGTGATGGTGGTGCAGTCCTGCTACCCTTGTTTTCTTTTCTTTTCTCCTTTCATTATTTTACTTCTCTTGTGGTTTCGCCTGTATCAAGAATGAATCATGGTGTTGACTTAGATGTGCTGTTGAAAGTAGGGGCAACATGAGAGGGAGATCAAACAGTGTAATGTAATACCTTTTACTGCCTAGTGCTTTGCCCCCTGACTGGCTTGCTATAATTTGTATATTGTATATCTAGGTGTCTGTCGCTTTGGACTTGTATGTCACTACGTTGTGGCATGTGAGTGGTGGTCATGGCACCAGCCTGAAACGGTGGAGATGTTGAACAACTGGTAGCAGTCAACATTGGGGGTGATGTATTTACTGGCAGAATTTGTCCCACACCCATTCTACAGCTGGTCATGGCATTGGAGTGGAGCCGGTGACGATGAGCATGCTATGTGAACAGAAATTAACACTAATAAGTACTAGTTAATTAAGCACAGAGGACTTTGAGTTTTAAAGTTTCGCCACCTTATTTTAGTTTGCACGGTTTTTCAGGGTAGTGTAAGGTCGAGAGTATTACTTGGTGGTATACAAATTGTAACGGACTTCAGAAAACAAGGTGGAAGCTTGCAAACCTGGAATACAGATCGAGAGAAATTCCAGCGTGAGCAGTTTCCTTGAAACAAAGCGACGGAGCCTACTGATGAAAACAAAGATGCCATCCATGATCAGATTCCATGATGAAAGTGCATGCTGGTAAAGGTGGTTGAAAATGAATGCCCATCATAATGGTTGTGGCTCCCTTCATGAACGCGTTGGTCCCTAACAAAAATAAATTCTGATTTCTCACCAGTCTTTCTTTCCACTTTTGCCAGACTGTAGTACAGATACCATAATGCTCCCTGACATATAGACAATTGATAACTGTTGAGAGAAAAACAAACATAAGAAACGGCGGTACTAAGATTATTATTCTAAAGGTTTTACTAGCAAGCTCGACTTGCAATTATTATACTGCAAATGGAATCTTTGCGCCTGACCGGCACGGCACAAAAGGTGAACTGCACAAGCGCACCTATCCCTGTATAGTATTCTTAAGAATTCCATGAACCTTTTATGCACAGTTTATCCAGTTTTCAAGTAGTTAGCTAACTGTACGAACTACAAAGGCAATACTTTTGAAGCGCACAGTAGGAGCTCCCCCACTTCACCTGTATAAAGAATGTGTATGATTCTCGGGAAGGGAAATTGGCAGACAAATGGCTTGTTTAGTCCGCCGGGTGGAATGGTTGATGTGCGTATAATATTGCAAACACTTGCAGGGGGCGTGCGGCACGCACGCCTGCACCAGTGATGATGGTCAACTCAATGCAAGATCCGGATGGATGCTTGGATAATGCAGCAGCAGCTGTACCTGTAAGGTGCGCAGTGACCTGCAGAGAAACGAACCCCATGAATTGGAGTTGAAATGCAACTATGCAAGGATGAAACAGAACTACAGGAGGTATGCAGCTTATTTCAGCAAAAATAAATACGTACCGTAAATTAGCAGACCGATTTTCCAGCAGACCAATGGTCCTGAACGGCTGAATCGAAATGGCAGAGGACAGAGCCGTGTGTGCGGCCACCAAATACGCCAAATCTGGATCACTATCCGGTTTTCTTTCCGTCAGGGATGTATGCACGGCTAGGAATCCCTTGCCGTATTGATACCCAACACGATAGCTTTGTGGAAAGGTTTTTCCCCAACAGAAAAGGCTGAGAGAGACTAAAGCAGAGTCAGTACATCATGCTAGTGTAGTTGAGATGAGGCTTTCTCCATTTCAGTCAACAATTCAACATCCAGCCCTAGCACACATGCACACTGTGTGTAAGAGAAAGGTACTCCAACAGCCATGTAAGACCCAGGTACAGTATACCTCTCAGCAAGCGAGGCAGTGAGGACTCACGAGGGACCAGAGCACAGGGAGCAGTGGACAAAAGCTGGAACCCAGCTGAAGGCATGGAAAGCTATGCACAGTAAACTATAAACACAAACGATCAACGATCATCTTTAGACTTTATCCGGCAGCTTTGGTATGACACTAGAATAAAATTGATGCTTGCTTTTAGTACAAGGGATTATAATGACGGGGGAAGCATGTAAAGGAAAAAAACAAGCTTGTTCAACAAAGAGGGGGATCTGTGACGGCAAGGCCTGCGCAGGGGCACCATTGCTTTTTTGACCTGCAGGTGAGAAGCACAGCGAAATGGTGCTTGCAACTACCAAGAAAACCTGGCCCCTGCGAGATGAACAAGCGAGCAGAGAACCATTGGGGGAGGTGATGAGATTCTCTCTGGAATGCAACATTCACCTCAACAGACATGCCAGCCTTTTGATTCAGAGCTTTGGTATTTGGGTGATGTTTCTAGTTGTTTATTAGTGGAATTTTGAAATTTGAGCAGCTTAAGCAGTATGGGGACCTTAACTGTGAAAGCTACCGTTGAAGTCGTGCCGTTTCTAAAAAAATTAAAGACACACTGTTCTTGTTGTGGAATGAGTTGGGTCCGGTAAGTCACTATTATAGCTCAAAAAATTATTGTATTACCAATGAGCAATTCGAATTCTAAAGAAGCTCAGTTAAAAGTCACAACAAAGCTTCAACAATATAAACTCTTTTTTTAGGAAGCATAAAGAGTGAATTACACCGCCGATACCTAAACTATCCCATGGTTCTCATCTAGTATCTAGACTACAAAACAATATATCCAAAGTCCTTAACCTATTTAAGTGCTTCAGGAGCAGCCATGCCAGCTAGCGCTCTCTCTCTCTCTCATCTCATGCTCGAGTGCTATGTCAACTCTTGTGCTCATGCTTTTTTTCTCTAAAATTGCTATGGAAGAGGCCATTCCATAGTAATTTTAAAAGAATTGGTAGGATTCAATCATTTGTTCCAAGTCATTCGAAATTTTCCATATGAATTGAATCATCCAAAATTCCTTAATTTTTCTCCATTCCAAAGGGGGGCCTTCATAGTTTGAGGACTTTTATGAGAACAACATGATAGTTTTTTTAAAAAAAGAGAGAACCCCATGGGGAACAGGTGCCCCTAGGTTTTCATTAAGAGGAATAAAAAAATGATAGTTTAGGGACCACCCATTTAATTTACTTAAGCTTAAAAAAATGCTTAACATGCAATTTCAGGGGTATTTACCTTGTTCATTTGATCAGGCAGAACTTATCTTGAAGAAAGCATTCCTTGTCGAACGAAAACTAATGAACAGATCTTCAGGGTTCAAAGTAACCTTCCTTTTTGACAATTAAAACTCGTAGACAAATCCTCACTGTATGCTATCACTATATGTTCAGCATCTGTCCGTCTTATTGTATGCTTTGCTTTACCTTTATGTGAGTAAAAGTGGAACATGGAACCCCCCCCCCCCCCCAAAGAAAGAAGCCTGAAAGGCTACACTTCATTAGGTTGTGGAGCCAGCGAACTACAATATACACAAGGGAAACTTCAGCACTTGATGATTTTAACTTCATGGATGCTTTTGAGACCCACTAATAGAATTTCAGCAGTAGCAACAGGCACGAGAACTTTAATATTGATCCAGTACCCATGCTTCCAGATAATAAACTAACCCAAGCGAATCTTATAATTCTGTTTGGCAGCAATTAAATATTGGTGTAGCTATAGTTAAGGAGAGATGGGTCCATAAAGGAAAGATTAACTACAGGTAGAGCACGACCATGCGCACCTGCATGATGCCACAAGAAGCTTCCTTTCCTATGCTCTTCCTGAAAAGAAGAAGTGAACAAAGCAGGTAAACTATTTGCATGACACTTTCACAATCCATAGTACTCCAGATCAAATGAACTACAAACAGTTGTTTTTTTTTTCAAACCTTTACACTAATAGGGCAGCTTTTCATATAATAAGTCCACGCACTTGGCGGTACATAAATAAAAGCAGCTGCGCCACACCAAAAGTTTGACGGCTTTGTGGCAAGGTTCTAAATAGCTGGCTATAGCGTCACTATTGCCGCTATTA
The DNA here is from genome assembly GCA_030272315.1 of Paspalum vaginatum. Lineage (NCBI taxonomy): Eukaryota > Viridiplantae > Streptophyta > Magnoliopsida > Poales > Poaceae > Paspalum > Paspalum vaginatum. The sequence continues at coordinate 6,071,906 of CM059014.1, read as the reverse complement.
GCTGTTTTGAAGGCCTTCTGCTGAGCCAAATAGCCCGCTAAATTGGCCGCTTTAGCTTTTTCAGCAGCTCACCGCTAAATGGCTTAGCCCGCTATTTAAAACATTGCTTTGTTGGCAAATATTTGATGCGAATCTGTGATCCTTGGCCACATTAGTTGTGCTCAGTTGTCAGTTGGCACAGCAATCAGATCCAGCCAGCTGATAAGCAGGGTTAAGCAACCATTGGATTGCTGTAGAACAAATTTAATTTTTAAATATGTAGGATGAATCTCCAATTTATCAAAGCAGGTTAGTGGAATGACAGCTAATCTTCAGTCTTCACATGATGGTTGGCCTTAGCAACAATCTGCTATATGGACTACTGAAATAAAATGGTTTTAGATCATCCTTCAGTGATCAACCATGCAAAAAATGTTATTTGGCCATAGGACTGAAAATTAGTGTACGATCTTCCAAGTGCACAACGCACTACCAAGGGACAAAAAAGGCAAAATGTTATGACCGGCCAGTTATAGTGCCGGCGGGCCAAGCAGCCTAAAGAGCCGGCTGGTCAGGTGCCCGATACAGAGGGCTAGAGTTAGATTAGTTGCCTTGTTCAGGAAATATAGGAGATAAGTGTTAGTTTGTTGAGTTAGGAGTCGGCTACATATAGCCTTAAACTGTATCAGCAAAACTTAAGCAGAGATTAATCTAAAGAAGGGATTGATCGCCCTGCTTCCCTCTCGCTCTTCCCACGCCCGCGCACAGCCGCCGTGCGACAGCACGGCGCCTCCGGTTCGCCGCCGCTCTGCCGACAAGCCCCGTCCCCCAGTCTCCTATCCCTACCATCTCCAGCCTAGGCGAGGTCGTACCAATCTGGTATCAAAGATGCCAGGTTCCAACGACGGTGACAGCGCTGCAGCCTCCGTCACCACAGACGCCACCACCGCCGATCAGAAGCTCGACCATATCCTCAAGGTCGTCACCGACCTCGCCACCAAATTCACAGACCTCTCCACGCGCGTCACCAACCTTGAGGGGCGCGCGCCCAGCTCCTCGACTTTCCCTTCCAATCCGCCGGACTTCCCATACGGACTTCCGGGCTACGGCGGCATTCCCCTGATTGCCGCGTCCTCCGCCTCGGCCATCTCCACTCCAGCCTCTGCGCCGCCACTATCCACCACACCACCATCTGCGCCCATGCGGCCCATCCAACAAATTCCCTTTCCACACTTGCCGTCACCCATCCCATCGCTTCCACCATCGCTGCCGCTCACCATACTGCCACCGTTGTTACCCCTGCCACCACCATCGCTTCCATTGCAACCACCATACCAGAGCATCGAACAGAGCCACCACATCGTGGCTGTCGGCGTTCTGCGCTACCACAAACTAGAATTCCCTACATTCAATGGCAAGGAGGATCCGCTGGGATGGCTCAATCGCTGTGAGCAGTTCTTCCGCAGCCAACGAACCTTGGAGTGCGATAAGGTCTGGCTGGCCTCCTACCACCTGACCGGCGTCGCGCAGAATTGGTTCGACATGGTGGAACGTGACAACAAACACATGTCATGGGCGCAATTCCGGGAGCTCTGTAACGAGCAATTCGGCCCACCGCTCCGGCACAACCCGCTGGCGAACTAGCTCGTCTGCAGTTTCGCACGACGTCGCACGACGGTGGAAGAATACCAGGAATGTTTATGCGCCCTGCTATGTTACGTGACTCCCTTGGCGCCGGCGCAACAAGTGCAACTCTTCACAGCAGGATTGCCGGACCGCATTCGCATCGACGTCGAGCTCCTTGCGCCACCGGACCTCCAGCAAGCTCTACGGTTGGCCCGAGCGTACGAGCGTCGGTCGCAATCCTTCGACATGCTGGCCCACCCCGTGCCGGGACGTGCAGCCAAGCCACTGGCACGGGCACCGGCGTCAACACCGCTCCTACCGGCTCCAATGCCAACACCTGCGTCGACTCCGGCCGCGCCAGCAGCTCCGCCACCGCGCCCATTCAAGCGTCTCACGCCCACTGAGATGGCGGAACGGCGACGACAGGGCCTCTGTTACAATTGCGATGAGCAGTATGTTCGCGGCCACCGCTGCCCCCGCCTGCTCTACTTGGAGGTCACAGATTACCTAGAGGACTCGCCTCAGCCTGAGGATGAGGATAGCCCAGGCGAAGACCCTCCAACTATTTCCTTCCATGCACTGACAGGCATCAACGTGGCCGACACCATGCAGCTCCACATTGTGATCAATGGCCAGAACCTCGTCGCACTCCTCGACACCGGGTCTACACACAATTTCGTCGACAGCACCGTGGCACGGAAGCTCAAACTGCCAATGTGCTCCAGTGCCGGGCTCCACGTTCGCGTGGCCAATGGAGATAAGCTTGCATGCCAGGGCATGTTGCGCGACACTCATCTCACCATTGGCGAAGTTTCCTTCATCCTGTATTGTTTTGCACTGCCATTGGACGCATTCGACATCATCCTCGGTGTGGAGTTCCTACGCACCTTGGGGCCCATCCTGTGGGACCTTGACGACCTATGCATGGCGTTCTGGCACGGGGGATGCCGCGTGTTGTGGAAGGGCATTGGCTCCGGGCGTGCTGACATCCCGGGACCAGCAGCACGCGCACTCAAGGCGGATTCAGCACCTATGCTGGCACAACTGCTCCAATCATTTGACGATGTGTTCGCCAAGCCTCGGGGACTGCCGCCCTCTCGTTCTTGTGACCACCGCATCCACCTGAAGCCGGGAACAGCCCCCATAGCAGTACGCCCTTATCGTTACTCACAGCTTTAGAAGGATGAACTGGAGGCTCAGTGCGCTGATATGTTGGCTCGTGGCATCATTCGTCCAAGCACTTCAGCTTTCTCCGCGCCTGTACTGCTGGTCAAGAAGGCTGACCACTCCTGGCGCTTTTGCATTGACTACAGAGCCCTTAATGACCATACTATCAAGGATAAGTACCCGATACCGGTGGTGGATGAACTACTGGATGAATTGCATGGGGCGCGCTTCTTCACTAAGCTGGATCTGCGTTCCGGCTATCACCAAATCAGAGTTCACCCGGATGATATCGAAAAGACAACGTTCCGCACACACCATGGGCATTTTGAGTTCTTGGTTATGCCATTTGGGCTGTCCAACGCCCCAACCACATTCCAAGCATTGATGAATGACGTCCTACGCCTGTTCCTACGACGTTGTGTGCTGGTCTTCTTCGACGACATTCTCATATACAGCGCCTCATGGTCAGAACACCTGCAGCAAGTCGGGGCTGTTCTGGAGACACTACGTGCCAACAAGCTCTTCGTAAAGAAGTCCAAGTGTACCTTTGGCACTGATTCTGTAGCATACTTGGGGCACATAATCTCAGAACAAAGGGTTGCCATAGATAACAGTAAGGTGGAGGCAGTGACATCGTGGCCGCCGCCGCATTCTCCTCATGGACTACGTGGATTCCTTGGGCTAGCTGGGTACTATCGCAAGTTTATCAAGGATTTTGGGCTGATAGCAGCACCGCTCACAAAGTTGCTCAAGAAGGAGGGGTTCCAATGTGTCCAGCTGCCGATGAGGCGTTCCAGGCCCTCAAAAAGGCGCTCTCCATTGCGCCTATATTGCAGCTTCCTGACTTCGAGTACCTGTTCATCGTCGACTGCGATGCCTCAGGATCCGAATTCGGCGCGGTTCTGCACCAAGACGAGGGACCGTTAGCGTTCTTCAGCCGGCCGTTTGCTGCCCGCCGTGTTAAGCTGGCTGCCTATGAACGCGAGCTCATTGGACTCGTACAAGCAGTCCGTCATTGGAGGCCTTATCTATGGGGCCGCTGGTTTTTGGTCCGTACAAACCACTTCAGCCTCAAGTTTATGCGGGATCAACGACTCTCAACAATTCCACAACATCAGTGGATCATCAAACTGTTCGGATTCGACTTTACAGTGGAGTATCGAGCAGGCAGATTCAACACGGTAGCTAATGCACTCTCTCACCGGGAGTCTACAGAGGGGACTGTCGCCGCCCTGTCAAGCCCTTCATTCCGGTTCTATGATGACCTGCGGACAGCGGATGCTCAGGACCAGGAGTGGCAGCATCTCCGAGGACAGATCATCGACGGCACCTTGGGACAGCCTTGGAGCATCGTGGACGGCCTTATCCTCCATGGTCGCCGCGTCTACATCCCAGAAAGCTCCACGTTGCTACCAACGGTCCTCAACTTGGCACACGCAGCTGGCCACGGTGGCATTCAGAAGACGCTGCAACGCCTCCGCGCTGATTTATTCGTACCTAGGTGTAACGCCCCAAAATTTAGCACCCAGAACTTTTTTTTCTAATCCCTTCCTAATTCAAAATCAAATTTTTAAAAACTTTGAATATTGCTTATTTGTTTTGAGTGTGTTAATATGAGCTCAACAAAATTCCAAATATCGCAAATACTCTCCATCAAAATTCTTTCCAAAATTCAATTCCAAAAAAAATATCCCTGCGCCACTTGGACCCTCCGTCTCTGCCCCACTTGGACCCCATCTCCGTGCCATGTGGACCTCCCATCTCCGCGACACTTGGACCCCCATCTCCGCACCATGTGGACCTCCCATCTCCGCGACACATCATCGGTCTCCTCTCCCAGTGGCTATAAATAAACCCCCCACCCCCATGCCTCCATCCACACCAAGCTCACCACCGCCGCAATATCAGCCCCCGGTTGAACCCGGGCGTTGTGCGCCGCGAACGCCATCCCCTCCTCCTCCCTTGCTGTGTTCACGCACAGGAGCAGAGTGCCTCTGCGTTCTTCGTCGAGAAGCCACCATAGCTTGATTGCTCCAACTGTGAGCACCTCGCCATATCCCTCCACTAGCACCTCGCCACATCCCTCCACCATCCCCAAGCCGCACTCCCCTATTCTCCCTGTCTATATCGAGCTCCCAGGCCGCCACCAATTGCTGTCCGCGGCAAGCACCTCCGTGTCCACCACCTCCACCACGCCGACAACCACTAGAGCTGAACGCCGGTGAGCCTCTGCCCGTTGCTCACAGCGGTGCGAGGCAAGCGGCCTAGCAGAGGCGCTGCTTCGGGCCTCTCTGCCTGTTATAACAGCCTCCACTCATGTGAATGATAGGTTAATCCATCCATTATTTTTTCCACGCCAACCATCAGCCACTGGTGATTAGTCCATCACTAATCACGTGTCGTTCAAACTAGCAGGTCCAATCTTGTACTATTCTCTTCTTCTATTCATTTATTTCCGAATTAATCTCTTGACCATACGAGCTCGTATTCCATCGATTCTTCTTTCTAAATTCATCAAAAATCAATATCTACCGTCCACATTAATTTCATGATTTTAGGAGTTTCCAGAGCCGCCCAGAAGCCGGCGCCACATTCGACACCGTAGGCGTGGACCGTTGACACCAGCCTGAAACTCTACTCGCAAGTAGTCTAGAATATTATCTGTTCCTCCAGAATCCAAAAATACGATTTTATTATCCCGTTTGCAAATATTCGGATTTTGGAATATTTCAGGAATATTCTTTTTTATTTTTCTTTTTGCGAATATACAGGTTCATATCTTCTTCGTTCCAATTTCGATTTGGATGATTCTTTCACCTAAAATCATCTAAAATCAAGCTCTACCTACTCATACACTCCACGTAATCTTTTGTCCTGGCCAGAAGCCGCCGTCATGCTACCATGACGCTGTCCTACGCCCAGTCAATGCTTCGCACCGGTCGCACAAACATTGTGAGTCTGGTGATCGATGCCGTTAATCTCCTGTTCCACATAAATCTTAAAGGTTGCTGTCTTAGCATGTTCGAGCCCTGAATTTAGATAATGACGATACCGAAAATCATCTGAACATCTTTGCTTTCTCCACCACTTCAAAAAAAGATCATCTCCAAAACACCAACATGCGCCACCGCCCCTTCGGCGTTGTCGACCCCCACATCTCGCGTCCACCACCCCTACCTTGGCGTCTCCGTAACTGTCGTTACCGAGCCCGCCAACTCGCCCGAAATCTGGCTACACCCCAACCACTTGCAGTAATACCACCAGTAAAAACCCAGCAGACTCTCATCTCCGCAATCCAAGCTCTACACCACGAAACCCGTTGAGCTCATATTATGCTTCGATTTGTGTGTTTTCATTGTTTGTACACTAGGCTTTATCGGAGAGACCGTTCGGCCTGCCCCTCGCGGTATGCTACGCGATGGTCTGCGCCCAATACGTCCAGCAAATGGTAACCGCCTCAACAAAGTGAAAGACAAGTCCACTGTAATCCCCATTTGATGCATAAAATTTTTATGTTTTACAAACACAATCCTTGGTCTGATAATCACATAAAAACTTGCATGTTTTGCTTGCTAAGGTAACTCACGAAAATATACAGCCACCTAAACTTATTTTAGATACAGCGCGTATAGGTGAGATCGTTCATTTAATTATCTATCATAATCTTGACGTTATGTTGGATTATAGATATGGAATGTGAAGGGTCTGGGAAAGTCGATGTGGGTGTAGTTTTTGAAATAAAATAGGGAAGAACCCCGGCAACCGACTTTGTTGGAATACGGCTACGCGCCGAAACAGCCATAAGGGCGGGGTATGAACGGGTAACTTAGCTACCTGCGGTTACCCTTTGTGCCGGGATTCGTGGAGAATACCCTGTAGGTGAATTGCTCGCGCTGTCGAGTATTGAAAAGTTGGAATAGTTCTACCTGAGCTCTCCGTAAAGACCGTTATGATTTTCATCTTGCTCAAGTCTTTTATACAACCACTCGCTCTGTACGAGGCATTAGCCAGGCCCGAGTCGGAGTGGATAGCCTAGTAGCTTCTGTGCTGGCGCACAAGGGACTAGGGGATGGGTGGTGTGCCAACGGAAGTACTGCGGGGTACTGGAATGGCTCGGATACCCGAACCCCTAAAGTTCTGCTAGGTGATGAAACAAAAACAACGGCTTGGTTTAGAATTCAGCCAATTACGACGGTAACGTGCCGCTGAATCCAACTTGTGGGAATTAGTACAACCACTGATCAGAGTAAAACATATTTGAATAGTCTGTGTCCACTGGTATGGATGAGTTACGGCTTGGTTCTTCAGTTAGCAGTTTTCATAAAATAAAATAGAATTGGATAAAAATGATTTTTGGTTCAGCAGTGGATGCTGGATGTATGGAAAATGTGTTGGCTGGAAAGCCATGGGCCACTTTGGACCGGAAAGTCCAGCGGCAGACCTTTTTGGGAAAAACTCAGTTTTCAGAAAGATTAAAACTTAACAACTATCGCAAACCCTGAGTACAAATACTTTTCTACAAAACTATATTAAGCTCCAGATACATCCTTGCATATAGTGTTAGCCTCCTCTAAAAATTTTTTTGAGGAAGGTGGACTGCTGAGTATGTATGTACTCACCCTTATTTTGTTGTTGTTTTTCTCAGTGCTGTGGACATACATCGGTTTGAGAACGAGTAAGGGTTACGACCTGCTTCCCAACTGTGGCGTGAGGAAGATGGGTCTACGTTTTATATTCCACTGCTTAGATCTTCAGATCTGCGCCCCTTTGTCCGACTCGTTTAGGTCGGATCTGTATCATTCTGATGTAAGAACGTGATTACCAAACCCTGGGATGGTAATAAAGCATATTTTAGTCCCATTATAGAAACTGGGACGCTTCACCAGGGATCGGGCGTTGGTGTGTGACTGGGTCCGTTCTTGCACCACCTACCAACGGAACAAAACTGAGGCTCTCCACCCAGGTGGACTTTCTCCAGCCCCTTGACGTGCCATCTCAGGTCTGGTAAGATATCTCGGATTTCATCGAGGGCCTTCCTAAAGTCCATGGGAAATCGGTGATCCTGACTGTGGTTGATCGATTCTCAAAGTACGCACACTTCATCGCCTTGAGCCATCCATATACAGCTGTTTCAGTGGCGCGTGCATTTTTCGATGGCGTGGTACGCCTCCATGGGCTTCCAACCTCGATCATCAGTGACCGCGATCCAGTTTTCACTGGGCATATTTGGCGTGACCTCTTCAAGATGGCTAGCGTTCAGCTACGCATGAGCACGGCTTTTCATCCACAAACTGATGGCCAGTCCGAGGTGGTCAACAAGACGATTGCAATGTACCTTCGCAGCATTATAGGGGATCGACCCCGGGCTTGGGTGGATTGGCTGCCGTGGGCTGAATATTGCTACAACACTTCCTACCACTCGGCTCTGCACACAACACCGTTCAAAGTGGTCTATGGTCGCGAGCCGCCGGCATTGGTGACGTATTAGCCGGGCACAGCAAGTACTCAGTCCGTGGATGACATGCTCAGGGAATGAGATTGGTTCTTACGTGAGGTCCGTGATCGGCTGCTTCAGGCTCAGGAGCATGCACGTCGTTATTGTGATGCTCGTCATCGAGACTTGGAATTCGCCGTTGGAGACTAGGTTTGGCTCCGTCTCCTGCATCGCCAAGCACGGTCTCTGGTTGACCGACCAAAAGGAAAGCTCGGGCCTCGCTACGCTGGCCCCTTCAAGGTTCTGGAACGAGTGGGCACCGTGGCTTATCGTCTGCAGCTGCCCGCTGGTGCACGCATCCTAATGAGGACATCACTCCTATAATTATGCAAGGCCCTATTACAAGAACACGTGTAAGACAATTGAACCAACAGGTGAGCTCGTTCCTAAGTGTCCGTACATGTATTTATGAGGATGGTATGCTACCTAATGTTATGGTTGATTATATTGTACTTAGAAACTTAGGAGAGGACCATGAAAGCCTTGGAGAGCAGCTCGGACCAGGATGAGGGCAAGAAGAACGTCCAAGTCAAGATGGAGGCACAATTCTCCTCGGAATCGACTTCCTCGAGCTCCATGACCAGTCATCAGTAAAATTGTCACCTAGGCCACAAACGGACTCCGATTTTGACGATCCACATATGCTTGGAAAGCTAAGAAGATAACCTTTCCAATGCCACCAGTTTTAGATCATTTGGAGTTCGGGGTCATCGAGAATTCACGTCGCAAGTTAGAGATCAGAATCTGTCCAGGGGCTGTTTTCCCTCTTTTTGGTCTGTTAGCCCATGTATCATCTAGGAGTCCATCATAGACGCATCTAGGCCTTGTTGGTCGAACTAAACTCTATATAAACAGTAGCCACCGCCCAAGTTAGGATTTGGGTTTTGCTTAGATTAATCTGTCATCGAACAGTTTCGTCGTCGTCGATTTGTGAAACCCCAACTCGTGCAACTCAATTGAGATCTGCGTTTTCCCTCGTTCTTTCTGGTGTTCTTCGGTTGCATTGCAGGAACGATAGCCTTCTTGGCAAGGTCGATTGCGCGCATCACGTGGTCGATAACCATCGGAGCAGTGGTGTCGTGCTTGCAAGGATTCGAACCTTTGGCTCGGAGCCTTCATCACCAACGTCGAGTCTCCACCCCTAAACCGACGTACCTCACGGAAGATCGGGCATATCCTATATCACATCCACGATGTGTTTCATGTGGGCTTGCTCAAGCCTTTCCGTGGCAACCCACCGGATGAACCACCAGTCTTGCCGGCCATGGAGAATGGGCAACTCCTGCCATCACCAGACAAGGTCCTGAAGGCGCGCTTGAGGAGGGGCGTCTGGCATGTGCTTGTGTAGTGGAGTGGCGCGCCACCAGAAGACACGACATGGGAACCATTGCTGTTCAGGACCTCCTACCTAAGCTTCCAGCTCGAGGACGAGCTGTTCGTGGAGGAGGGGATAGATGTTATGACCGGCTAGGTATACTGCCGGCGGGCCAAGCAGCCTAAAGGGCCGGCTAGTCAGGTGCCCGATACAGAGGGCTAGAGTTTAGTTGCCTTGTTCAGGAAATATAGGAGATAAGTATTAGTTTGTTGAGTTAGGAGTCGGCTACATGTAGCCTTAAAGCTGTATTAGCAAAACTTAAGCAGAGATTAATCTAAAGAAGGGATTGATCGCCCTGCTTCCCTCTCGCTCTTCCCACGCCCGCGCACAGCCGCCGTGCGACGCACGGCGCCTCCAGTTGGCCGCCGCTCTGCCGACAGGCCCCATCCCCCAGTCTCCTATCCCTACCATCTACGGCCTAGGCGAGGTCGTACCACAAAAGCTCTGCCATTTTGAAACAAGTCTAAAGTCCGAAGCAAGCCACATTGGTTTGGACTGGTAAATATTGTACCAGCCAATAAGAGATGATTTCGACTGGTTTTGGTGTAATCATAGTGTTAATGGTTATGAGAAAACAAGCAAGAACAGTATTTTTGACGAAACAGACCGATGCATCCTACAGGAATAAACAAGAAGATGCAAATATAGATCTGTGCATTTGCAAGCATGTGCATAAGTGCACTCAAACAATGAAGAGAAACTGTTAAATTGTCATGACAGATGGGAGAGATGTAGATAGAAATCTTCTAGTGATATAGATTATATGTATGTCTGCAAAAAGCCTGATCTAGCAACACCAACTCGGCAAGTACAATTATAAAGGTTAGTGGCTAATCTGTCACTGAAATACTATAGTTGATCTTGTGAGCGTTTCAAAAGACATTAGTTAGTCACATGAAAAAATATGCAAAATCAACAATTTGAGCATATCATTTCCTCCCAGGTTTCAATCCACAGAAAGCATCAAGACATGCTTGTGTTGAAGAGAGAAGACAATAGAGAAATCTCAAGCCTCACATCAATGCATACTAACTTCCCATGGCGCATGTGAGTTGACAGAATCATACTCCGTGCTTCTTACTGGACTTCTATAGACTAAAAAATCTAGGACTAATATCAATCGCCATTTGCCAAACAGCAAATAGGAATGATATGAACATTTATGCTTTTCTTGAAGTGCTTGTTCTATCACACCTAGCTTCTCAGTTGTGAACAACACTACAGATAATACATCTACCATCTGAAGAAAGCATTCTGATGTGAGGAAAAAAAGATGAATACATTAAAAGAAAGCCATTCCTAGCAACTCATCCAGCTTGGCATCAGCTCAACGTCTGTCGTTTTTCCTCTTCCTTGCTTTGGCTTTCTGCCACTTTTTCCTAGACACTAACTTACTCTTTGGCTTTAACTTCAACTCTGGAGAAAACTTGAAATTTGGGTCCCTCATGCGTGCTTGTATATCCTTAAAGAACTGTATATTGAGCTTTTTTGGTCCACCCTCCCGCAGCTCTGCATATTCTGGTCCTGAAACAATGTTCTCAAATGCACCAATCAGGATATCTATATCAGTGACAACATCAAATACGTTGATGTAGCGTCCATCGGGGCCTTTCTTCAACTTCTTAAGAGCGTTTTCTACGGCAAGTTTTCTTGCTTGCTTTCCTGGAGATAGCTCTGGTGGTTCATTCTCTGCTTTCAACAGCTCTGAGATTGTGCGGTACTTTGGTGACTCGTCGAATTCAAACACCTTATCAATATATGAATCACTGCGTTCACTGGGGTGTGCCTCAGAGGGAACATCGTCGTCGTCGTCGTCTTCGCTGCCACTCCAAAGAGTCATATCATCTTCATCACTCTCAGGGCATATACTTCTTAACTCGTCACTATCATCAGCATCAATAAGATTTGCATTTTCCTTGGCTTGCCTCTTCACTTTCTTAATCTCCCTCTCCAGTTTTGTATCACTCTCTTCCTCGTCGTCGTCATCTTCACTACCTGTCCACAGACAGTCCTCTTCATCAACATCCTCTTGCCAAGCTTTTCTGAACTCTTCATCCCCAGGCCTTCTTTTACCAAACAGGTCATAGTGTGACCGGTCGTCAGCAAAACGCCGGGTTCCTGAAGAAAGAAGATCCCTTCAGCATAAATTGTACTCCCCAAAGGTTCATTGATCCATTGACAGCAGAAATACACAATCCTAGACTGATCAAACAACTATTAGTTTGCCTCCACGACCACCTTAATATCTAATGCACCTTTTTTTATACTTAAATCAATCTACTGTCTGGCAAGTTACCATCCTTTAACTTTAAGTCAAGTAGTGGAAGATTTCAAACAAACTACTGACGTTCTGGAGGCTGGAGCATATGCAATGGTCCAATGAATGGAAATAATAACCAGCTTCTGATTTTGCCAGAACAGGAAGAAGTGCTTTACTATGACGCACTCCGTATCTGAAACTTGTGATGTACATATATATGTTTTTTGTTTTTCATCCAGCCTGGAAAGTGGGGCAAAAATTCTGCTGTCTTATGAAATGTGTATACTCTTTTCCCCAAGAGGGAACATACAGTCTTTGAGTAAGAGTTTCAGACTTTCAGTTGCATTACATCTTTCCCCAAATCAGGTAAGCACAACCAAGCACACAACAAACTTTGGCATGCATTGAGCACACAGTAACTGCAGCCTTCAGGCTACAGCCCCAGTCAACAAACTCAACTAAGCAGCACAGCCACTACACGATTATGAAGTGAAACTGGGTCACACACACTATAGCATAACAAGACTGCCTCACTATGCAGTTCCAGGGGCGGATGGTGGCAATGATGCATGCGTCCCCTCGTGCTCCGCCCCACTGAACTCACATGATTCATCGCCAAACACGAGATTAAAGGGGGCAAAAGAGGAAGCAATCGAAATCCGAGCAACCCGTACCTTGAGGCGCCCAAACCGGATGAGGCCACGGGCCGACGCCGCGCGTAATCATGCCAGGCGTCGGCGGTGGAAGAGGCCGGGTACGCAGCGCGCGGAGGCGGAGGTGTGGGAGGAAGTGGCGGGCGACGACGCGGCGAGCCATGGATAAGAGGGAAGCTTGACACAGCTATCCAAAGCGGGGGGGGGGGGGGGGGGGGGGGGGGGTTCCGCGGCGGCTTCAGGAGCCGGCGGGTGAGTTACTCCGGCGGCGGGTTGCGCCGTGCTGGCTCCCTCAGTGCGTCTGGCTGATCGCGGCGGCTTGCGCCCTGCGGGCGAAGAGGCGGCGCCGGCGCGGAAGAACGACTCCTTCGGGCTCCGGCCGCGGGAAGGGGGGGAGACGACGGTCCGACGAAGACGAGGCGCGGCACCAGCACAGCACGAGGGGAAGAGGCCGTGGGCTGATGAATGGGCCTCATTGATTTGTGGTGTGGACCGGTGTAGCTTGCGTATTTGTCTCGCTAAATTATTTTCCATTCATCTTTTCAATTCAGGGAGTCAAAGAAAAAAAAGAAACTCTATCCCACGATTGGGACTGCGGCGGCCCACGGCTCATTAGGCTGCCCCCCCCACCCCCGCCATTGCGCGCTGCTGCCTCATTCGCCGTGGTTAGGGTTCGGAGCTGGGGTTTTCGGATGAGGTGGGATGTCCTCACTGGACCTAGACGGAGGTCGAGGAGAGGTTGCCGGCCCGGCGGTTCGAGTTGGTGGGGAGGAGCCGATGGCGAGGGCTACAGTGATGAGGTGCAGCAGCTTCACCGTGGTTAGCTGGCGGTAGTGTGGAGGGAGGTGGCGGAGGCAAAGGCACGGAGGCCGGATTCGTAGGGAGGCGGCAGTGGCGGCGACGGAGGTGCCCGCGGCGGGAGTGAGGAAGCAGGCGGCGCGGTACGGTGAGGAGGGTCTAGCCTCTAGAAAACATAGTTAAAAAACATGTATGATTTAATCAGCCTGGTGGGGGTGGAATCTCTGTTTTTTTATATTTGCCCAATGTAATCTAGTTTTATTTATAAAAATATTACGAAAGAAACTATATGGTTATTAACATATGACGTTTGGAGTGTAATATAAAAACATCATATATTAATGGCGTAAGAAAGTATAATCAATTCGGTAATTATATTTAATTTAAAATACATGTTGGTTTCTATGCATGGCAGCCAATGCAACATGCGGCTAAATCTAGCCAATAGGCATATTTCACGGCGTTAAGCGTGGAATGTAACAACTTCACGATGTGATAAAGAGAAATCTGGCCAACCACAACAGCTAAAGATTGTTTTATGGAGGACTGGACACTTGGGCAGAGAACAATACAGACAAGTAAATCACACTCATAATTACTCATCCAAATTAATTAGCTCCAGCAATGTATTTTGAGTTGTAGCCAGATAGTTTGACGTGTATCCATATGGCTAAGGAAAAAGTCTACATAACCCCCTTGCCTTTGGAGGGTGGTCTACTTCACCCCTCACATTCGAAACCGGTTATTTAACCCCCTCACCTTTCCAAAACCGGACAAATCACCCCCTGGACGGTTTTGGAGGGTGGTTTTGCTAGGAAAAGTCTACATAACCCCCCACCTTTGGAGGTTGGTCTACTTCACCCCCTCACCTTCAAAACCGGTTATTTAACCCCCTCACCTTTACAAAATCGGACAAATCATCCCCTGGGGTGGTTTTGTGGGCAGTTTTGTTGACGTGGCGCTTCCAGGACCCACCTGTCAGCGCCACGTGTGCAAACCGCCGCGCCGCTCCCTCCTCTGCTCTCTCTCCCGCCGGCGCAGCCCTCCCCCTCGCTTCCTGCCGCCACTCCTGCTCGTCCCCTCTCCACCCGCGCCACTCCCCTTCTTGCTCCCAATCGGCGCCGCTCCCTCCTCGCTCTCCCGTAGGCGCATCTCTTGGGTAGACGACCGGAAGGCGCTGGGGAGGAGGGGGCCTGCGGTGGGCGTGGAGGGGATGAGGGCCGCGGGCAGAGGAGCGGCGCGGTGATTTGCACACGTGGCGCTGACAGGTGGGTCTTGGAAGCGCCACGTTAGCAAAATCGCCCACAAAACCACCCGAAGGGATGATTTGTCCGATTTTGCAAAGGTGAGGGGGTTAAATAACCGGTTTTGAAGGTGAAGGGGTGAAGTAGACCACCCTCCAAAGGTGGGGGGGGGTTATGTAGACTTTTCCTAGCAAAACCACCCTCCAAAACCGCCCAGGGGGTGATTTGTCCGGTTTTGGAAAGGTGAGGGGGTTAAATAACCGGTTTTGAAGGTGAAGGGGTGAAGTAGACCACCTTCTAAAAGTGAGGGGGTTATGTAGACTTTTTCCTATAGCTAACGATGCAGCATGAGAATGATTATAATGAGTATGCTACTTCATAGTGCTACATTACAGCCTTATATCTATAGGCTCGCTTCCGTGCTAACACAAAATGTTGCTATATCAATAGGCTGTATGTATGTATAAAACTAAGGGTTACTGTAGCATCACATTTGCTAATCATGAATTAATTAGGCTTAATAAATTCATCTCATCGTTTAGTCCTCTGTGTAATTAGTTTTACAATTAGATTATATTTAATACTTCTAATCAACATCTAAACATCCGATGTGACATGGCTAAATTTTAGCCGATGGGATCCAAACACCCCCTTATAGCTTACGCTTGGCTTTACTTTCATGGGAATAATGTTGTAAGGAACAATATTATTTTGAGTTTAAAAAGGAAATCCACATGCTAACCGCTTGTGCCTTTTATAACACGATCGTGTCCACTGTCGAGTCTATTGGCATAAATAAACTTTGATGTAAGTTCACTGACGTGTGAGCCCGGCCCTCTGGGTCCCGCCTGTCAGTGACCGCAGCAGAATTGCTACGGAACGCATTCGTTCGTACACACCGATTCCTCCGTAGCCACCACCATTCCTTGCCTGGCCTTGCCTCTCGGCCCTCGGCTCTCGCGACCTCAGATCACGCGAATCAAGGAGAGAAAATGGCGCAGCTGGCGGAGACGTACGCGTGCTCGCCGGCGACGGAGCGCGGCCGCGGGATACTCCTGGCCGGGGACCCCAAGACGGACTCGATCGCCTACTGCACCGGCCGCAGCGTCATCATCCGCCGCCTCGACGCGCCCCTCGACGCCTGGGCCTACCCCGACCACGCCTACCCCACCACCGTCGCCCGCTTCTCCCCGAACGGCGAGTGGGTCGCCTCCGCCGACGCCTCTGGATGCGTCCGCGTCTGGGGCCGCTACGGCGACCGCGCACTCAAGGCCGAGTTCCGCCCCCTCTCGGGACGCGTCGACGACCTCCGCTGGTCCCCCGACGGCCTCCGCATCGTCGTCTCCGGGGACGGCAAGGGCAAGTCATTCGTCCGCGCATTCGTGTGAGTGGGATCTTCCCTTCCTTCTATCTCGGCCCCCTTTGAAGGATTTGGGGCTTGGGGGGAAGCCAATGGCGCCATGCTTTTTTGTGGGATGTCTGTGATCGGGATTCGGAAGAGAGCACAGATCGCGACCATTCAGTGACTCGAATTGGCATTGATCGTTGTCTGTTGGTCTGGCAATATAATGTTGTTTGACAGATGCATTCTGTGAACCTCTTTGCAATGGGGATGGTGGGATAGCCTTCGTCCCCAGTACAAATGGATTGTTCAGGCTTCTGTGATTTGGGTGAGGTATTTGTTGGAATCGGGACGATTTTTTGATTTCTGCACGATCGAACTATTTTGATTCAAAATCGGAATGGAAAAGAGAGAGAGAGAGGGGCCTACCCGGTTTAGTCCTTGAAACATACTACATATTGTTCTGTCTTATTTCAGATTATAAGGATCACTGTCGACTGGCATCAGGAATATTTGATTGGGACTTAGTTCATATGTAACATTTGATTGTAGAAAAAAAAGGACCCTCGTGGGAACAGGTGGACAACTACGATTTTGTTGTATGTGTTTTCACTTGTTTATGTACTTATTTAAGTTGTTTGCATTTTGCAGGTGGGACTCTGGCAGCACAGTTGGTGAGTTTGACGGGCACTCAAAGAGGGTTCTGAGCTGTGACTTCAAGCCAACACGGCCATTTCGCATTGTGACATGTGGTGAAGATTTTCTGGCTAACTTTTATGAAGGGCCACCATTCAAATTCAAGCATTCCATAAGGTTAGTAGTGATTGCTGGTTTTGAAACCTACCTAAAGTGTATTGCTATAGCTCTTCTTCCATAGCTGTTTTGTTACCATCTTCCTTGTCTCTGCACATGGACGGATGGACCTGATATACAAATCTGATGTGGCTTGCTATACTGCATCTATTACAAGCGCGTGAATGAAAACCTTCATTTACCTCTGTCTCAGTGATGTACTCATGTAAACAAAGGGTGTCATCTATCAGAATCAATTCTGTTTTGCATTTTCTTACAATCTAACCTATCCTAAAATATCCCCCCCCCCCCCCCCCCCCCCCTCTCCTTTTCGTTTTTTTCTCTATTTTTGGATAACAATATTTAATGGTTATTGAACTTTGCTTATATGAAGTGGTAAGAGAAAAGACAATTGGATCCTGATATTTCCTGGGACATAAAATTTGGTTACTGCGGGATCTGTTTTCAACACCTATAGGGATGGCATTTTGTTTTTAATTTACTTCTTGACCTATGTAAAAATAACAGCTGTTTCTTGCATCACTATAGTTTTCCAACAGTTGTATGCCTGTACCTGTATGCTTCTTGTCTTCTTCTATGCTCCGGTATGGCAAACTGGAGCTGACACATCGGAGTACATATATTCTCCGTACCGCATCATCCATTCAAAGTAGAATTTTCTATTGATTTGCGTGCTTTGTAGGAATCATATTCACTACATATTTCACAGTCACATGTTGTACTTGTTATTCATTACATGCATGTGTGCATCACCCTTTATATTATTACTTCTGGTGCTCCTTGTGATATATTTTTCACATTTGTCAGTTCACTTTGAATTTTAGGGATCACTCAAATTTTGTTAACTGCATCCGGTACGCTCCTGATGGAAGTAAGTTTATCACTGTGAGTTCTGATAAGAAGGGTTTGATATATGATGGCAAAACTGGAGAAAAGATTGGAGAGCTTTCTACTGAAGGATGTCACACAGGGAGCATATATGCTGTTAGCTGGAGTCCTGACAGTAAACAAGTAATTTGATATTAAGTGTTCTCTGTTTTTATTTACCATGTTATTAATACTAATACTCTATGTGTCCTGTATTTATACCGCGGCAAGATTGTCTTAGATTAGATGTAGAATTTTTTATTAGGCATAATTGAGGAGCAGCGCACAGATTTAGAAAATATGCTTCACAAAATGTAATTTTGCCTTGTCAATTATATGACACGATCCACGTATAAGGGTACTCGACCATCGACATGCTATTTGCTTTCAACCTAGATCCTAGAATGATCCAGCCTGTATGTTAAAGAGTTTCTTTTGCTAGGATGTGCATGATCTCGTTTCTAGATGAATCTCTAATAGTTCCTTTTCTTCAAATGTTTAATTTTGTTTAGTATTGCACTTTTCCTTTCAGTGGATGTCTGGTTCTCGTGGCCTATGTGTACCTATCTAAGTAACTTATGATTGCAAGTGTGTAACCACTTCTAATGGTTCTCTCTTCTTTTACCGGTGCTTTTAGGTTTTAACGGTTTCTGCTGATAAATCTGCAAAAGTATGGGATATCATGGAAGATGCAAGTGGAAAATTGAATAGAACTTTGGCTTGTCCTGGTACAGGAGGTGTGGATGACATGCTTGTAGGTTGCCTCTGGCAGAATGAACATCTCGTGACAGTTTCTCTTGGTGGGACATTTAATGTGTTCTCTGCAAGCAACCCAGAGCAAGAACCAGTTACGTTTGCAGGACATTTGAAGACTATTAGTTCTTTGGTCTTCTTTCCTCAAAGTAGCCCAAGAACTATACTGTCTACAAGCTACGATGGTGTCATCATGAGGTGGGTACAGGGTGTTGGATTTGGGGGCAGACTGATGCGCAAGAACAATACCCAGATCAAATGCTTTGCTGCAGTAGAAGCAGAGCTTGTTACCTCAGGATATGATAATAAGGTAAGAAAAATCAGCAGGCTATCCATATGATTACTATCCATCTGAGTATCTATTAAGGATAAACAAAATCTGTACCTAGGGCCTGTTTGGACTGACAGGCAGTCAGGGATTAGACTATTCCTTCAGGTCTATGATTCTCAGATACCAATACTCATCTGACACTTGTTGGACACTGATACTCTGATACTTGTCGAACTTGTATCTAAAATTATTCTGATTTTTAAATAAACAAAATAATTACAATACTTTGTCGTCACCTTTCTGATTTTTCCCTGATACCTCAAAACCCTAACCATTCTTCCCATAAATACGCTTCTATCTATGTAAAACCCTCCCTGTGCAGTCATTTTTCATTCAGCGCATAATCAAGGTGCAACATCTTGTGTACATTGTTCCTCAACCTAGCTGCCACTGATACCATTGCCACTGGCCTTCCCCAATTGACTGTCACCCAGTCTGCCTCTCTTTTCCTCCCACCCTACCAAACCCTGGCGGAAGCAGGCAGCACAGCTTTCAAACTGTCACCCTCCTGTTCTGATCTGATTCATGGCGAGTGGAACTAGTGCCTGATATCTGTCTGCATCTAGCACTGTTGCTGGTAGCGCACGTGCAATTCTAGCGAGGACAATTCCACCAGGGCAAGCCAAATCTTAGCTGCTTCCCATATATTTATGTATTTGTATTTCTATTATATATTAAAATATATCTATGTATGACATATATTCGTGTATCCCTGTACCAGCGGTTTTGAAAAAAAAAAGGCAGATAGAAGAATAGATGTATTCTGTATCCGTATCCGTATCGAAGTATCTAGGTAACATAGGTTGGTGCAGAAATTGTAATTATTTAAGATTCCCTGCTAAGTTGAAGGGTTTACACTAGTTGAGTGTTTTAACTCGTATGAGAACTTTTATAAGAAGCTAATATATACAAAAATCTCAATATTGAACATGGATTGTATCCTGGTCCACTTTGTGGAGGCGCAAGCTCATGTGTCCTCAGTGCCACCGGCCATGAGCGAGAAGGATTTATGGACTCATTTAGAGGCCATCAAGGATTGGGAGTTGCATCAGGTGGTTAAAGATTGCATAGCGTATGGGTGGGATCCAATGATCTTGAAGCTACTATACCATCTATGCCTCTCTTGTTGTTATGGGGTCTTCGCTTGCTGCCGGGGTTCATGGTTTATGAAGTCCCTTTGTGTTGGTCGGTTTAATTATTTTGTGTTTGTTTGATTGTGTAAGACATGTTTGGAACCTTAGATAGTTTGTTTCTTTGGTTCTGTAAGGTCATGGTAAGGTTGTGTTTGGTCATGCAAGGCCGTGGTCATGCAAGGCCGTGGTCATGCTTTGGTCGTTATTGATGGCTATTCTGGCCTTATTCTTAGTTAATGCAATGATACACACATATCTCCTGCGTATCTGAGGGAAAAAACACCAATTGTGGGCTTGTCTAACTTGAGAACTTCGAGGTGGGAAATGCAATTTCCCATGAAGATTTTTATGGCAAAACAGTGAAAACTGAAAGGGCTACAATTTCCATAATTTGTTAGGACTATATTTATGATGTTCATTTCTTTTCAAATACACGGCAAGAGGTAATTACCTCGATGTCTGGCAGTTGATTCATAATTTCTGAAATGAATGTGCATCTTTTTATAATGTCATTTCATTATACTAACGAAATCAGATACCAGGCTTTAAGTTTTCATTATCGTATATTCAGGTCTTCAGAATTCCTCTTAACGGAACCCAGTGTGGAGATGCTGACTCAATTGATGTAGGGGGTCAGCCAAATGCTTTGAACCTCGCAATTCAAAAACCTGAATTTGCACTGGTTACTACTGATTCTGGGATTGTACTGCTGCACAACTCAAAAGTTATTTCCACAACCAACGTTAATTATACTATCACTTCATCTTCTGTATCTCCTGATGGCACGGAAGCTGTTGTGGGTGCTCAAGATGGGAAACTGCGGATCTATTCCATCAGCGGGGATACGCTTACAGAAGAAGCTGTCCTTGAGAAGCATCGGGGTGCCATTACTTCCATACATTATTCACCAGATGTTTCTATGTTTGCTTCTGCTGATGCCAACAGGGAAGCTGTTGTGTGGGATCGGGCAAGTAGAGAGGTACTGTCTGTTTTTATATACCAGTTCTTTTTCTCGGTTGTAAAATGACGAGTATTGGACTGTTTAGTTTCTTCTTGTTACTACCTATAAGTTTTGTTTGGAGCATGTCCAATGATGCACTATGTAGTGTAGATTTGTTACTTGCTAGTTCGTTAACAAAACTTCAAAATTACTCCATTACCACCACTTCCGCTGTTTTGTCTCCCTCCTTTTTATAGTTTGCTGGAGTTTATGTTGATGTTTCTTGTGGTTAATGCAACTCATGGATTCAATGCACCTTACCTTCCCCCGACATGTCAGATCAACTGAAATTATATTTTGTTCCTGACCATGTCATAACCTTCTAATCTTCATTAATTTGATGGTAAGCTAAAATAATTTGATGTAAGGTTTGTTGCAAATCATATTTCTGAAAATATGCTTCCCTTAATCTAAGGAAATTTTGAAGGTTATGTGGCCCATGTATGTTTTTTCCCTGTACATTTCATTCAGTTTGTTTCAGTTGAGCAATGTTCTTTACTCATATGCTTGACTGGAACTTATTTTTCGTTTAGTCCTTTGGGTCGCAATAACTATAGCGATTTTTTTCTTCAACAGGTCAAGCTGAAGAATATGTTGTACCACACAGCTCGGATAAACTGCCTGGCTTGGTCACCTGACAGTCGTTTGGTTGCCACAGGCTCACTAGACACCTGTGCAATTGTCTATGAGATAGATAAGCCGGCAGCCAGTCGCATCACCATCAAGGGAGCCCATCTTGGTGGAGTTCATGGTTTAACCTTCCTTGAGAATGATACTCTTGTGACTGCTGGCGAGGATGCTTGCATTCGCGTGTGGAAGGTGGTGCAGCAATAGGTTGCTCTTTTATTCTGGTGTGCATTGAGCATGTCTACGCTGTTGAGTAGAATAAACGGTTATTTTGCTGGCATCGATGTTGCCTTTGCTGCGATTTGTGTTCTAGTTTCATTTACGATTCCTTTTGAGTTGTATTATTTTTCCCTTGTGTTTCCAGGAAGACTCCTTTTTACGTGTATCCCTGCATCTGATTTTGTTAGGGCTGTAAGAAACTGAGAATATAGGGATACTGTTGTTGCTTTTTTCCTCACCGCTACCAGAAAATAGTTGTGAATAACTGACTTCGCTGTGGTGCAAGTTTTCACGATTGGTGCGGATGGTGATATCCATAAACAATCCATATGCATTCTCCAGCTGACCTTGTTTCTAGTGCTGACTGTAATTTGCAACGTGTAATTTGTACCCATGGCATGGAGCATCGAAGTAATACATGATTTGCAGCTTGGAGGATGGAATAAGAATAATAATTTTCTTCTTTTCTTTATTTTGCGTGAGATTATATATATTATATGCTGAAGCTTGTGTGAGAATATAGAACAACAGCTGGATTGAAGCTATGCCAATGTTCCTCCAAGAACTTGCCAGATGCCATCGCAGAATTCAGTGCTTTGCTTTCAAATGTGAGGGCCCCTTTTGAATGGAGGAGAAACAAGGGGGGATGCAGAATTTCAATTCCTAAAGATTTTGATCTATGTTCCAACCTTTGTTTCGCAAGAATGAGCCACAGGAAAATTGAGAGCTCCTTTGAAACAAAGGAAAAATAGAGGAATTTTGGATGATTCAAATCTTATAGAAAATTGTCCTATGTCATTATCAACGGTGGTCCCAACGGCAGATCGTGCCATGCACCAACGTTAATTTCCACACAAGTAACGCAACGTTGCTCTGTTCAACTGATCCATTAATTATGCAAGCAACATATATACGAGAAATTTTAGAATACGGGATCAACATAAGTGATCAAATTATATATACTACCGACACATCTCTAAAAAAACAGTAGCAGCCACTATGTTAGAGCTAATCGCTAACATAGTAACACTTCCGTCTTGAAAATAATGTAATCCTAATTCTTTCCCAAAGTCAAACAACTTAAAGTTATATTAAAAAGTACCAATGCTTACGGTGCCAAATAAGTATAATTTGATTCATCAATATATTTTTTTATATTATCCTATATTTTTATGATGACATATATGATGTAGATAATAATATTTATAAATATGGTCAATTTTCGCCAAGAGTTTGACTTAAAATAAAAACTAGAATTATATACATTTTTTGAAATGGAGATATAGTATATATGTATTCCCTTCGTTTCCTGTTTCATGCATTCACAACTTGCACAGGAGCCTCATTTGCCACGGTGCGGATGCTAAGCCTGACTTGGCGGCTTCGCCGATCAAGAACAAGAAGACGAGATACCGACCGGGGCGCTTAGCGGTTAGCAGCAAGAGTTCGCTGGCATTATACCGATGAAACGTCGGTTCGGGTCGGGTTGAGGTCGGGACATGTGTCATGTAGGATGGCCTGTGCCCGACCCGCATCCCATCTAACGCTGGGTCGGGTCGGGTTAGCCCGTGCACGTTCTTCGGACACGTCGGGACGGGTTTTTTCCGGATTGAGTCGGGTTTTTTGGCTTTGGATCGGGTTTTTCGGCTTTGGGTCAGGTTTTGGGTCAAAAATCATGGTTCGCGCCTGACCCGTCGATTGTTGCGGATCAAAAAATACGGCTCACGCCCGTCCGTCGTGTTGTTCGGGTCGGATCGGGTTTTTTTCAGGCGGGTCGGGTCGGGTGACCCATGCACACCTCTAGCTGGCATTGACTTGGACCTACCCGCCCCGACTCTCAGATTTGGCTTGGATTTGGATGCTTATTTTGCCATAAAGGTAACACGCGCAAACAAAAAAAACTATGCTAATATTAAATATATTTTTCAGGTGATAGACATAACAGCTCAACATCATCAAGTCAAGGGGTACGTCACAGAGAGAAATGAGACGGCAAGAGTTCTAATTGTCTGAAGAAATCAAGATCACTTCCAAGGCAAAATGTTTAATTGTCAGAATTGATGGAGAAATAATTTCTTTACAATAGCATCTTCTACGTACGGACCATATGTAGTACTCCATGTGTCTCAATTTATAGGTTGTTTGACCTTTTTAACACCAAGTTTTACTTATTTGTTTTATTAAAAAAATTTCATAATTATCATTTATTTTCATTATGATTTTGCAAGTAAATACTCTAACTATGATTTGATTTTTTCATTTATTTTTAATTTTTTTACATAAGACGAGTTTGTTAAATTTAATGTCAAAAAAAATCAAATGATCTATAAATTGGACGGAGTATCATCTATGCGGCATGCCTCTACCACGGGGACCTTTTATTCGAGCACGTTTTATCCTTGTCCGCTGTGGGGTTATCACGGAGTATACATGGATGCTCCTCCACCTATGCATTTTCATCCTTATCATTCGGACTAGACTCACTAGAAAGACGAACCGATAAAGTGAGGATAAGTTATTATATATATGTTGTACCATTTATAATCATAATTTTTCTCTCTACATCGCACATCTATGTGTCTGTGATAGACGTTTAGCGTTCTTTTTCATATAGTATAAATTTAGACACTGGATTTCTAATTTTGATCCTATTTTGTTGCTGCAGTTTTGTACATATGTTAAGTTAAAATTAAATGCTTATGGTACCCTTTATTAACAATCCTTTTGTATTTTTTGAAGTAATGAATTCTAAGTCCTTGACTACACTCTTAGGCATACTATCATTCCATCCGTGGCAAGATGCTATAAATGTTGAAATATTCTTAATAAAGAATTACATGTGTTTCAATGAAAAATACTTACAATTAAAGCTATCAATGATGATATGCTGTAGTGTTTGAATCAAAACATAGTAAGGCTTATACGATTTATTATCATAAAGTATTAATATAATTGAAATGAATAATCAATGTCATTACTCATTAGCATGGTATTCGCTAAAAGAACATTTTTTTTATGATCGGCAAACTATAGAATTTTCTATAAATCACTCGTACATGCATGTAAGCTTAGTAGACAATGGCATATAGTATGTTTACTGAGTTTTATAGGTCGTTTGATTTTTTTTGACACGAAGTTTGACCGGCTCGTTTTATTCAAAAAGTTTCACAATTATCATTATTTTATTGTGATTTATTTTAGCATATATTACATTAACTACGTGTTGAATTTTTCTACATTTTCATAAATATTTTGATTAAAACAAGCCAGTCAAATTTGGTGCCAAAAAAATCAAACCACTTATAAATTGAAACGGAGGAAGTATATTATTGGTGGTAGAAGCTGGTAATTTGTGAACGTATATTTTCATGGATTACTTTTATTTTTTTAATTGATGACTGAGGTCGTAACTTGCATGCAAAGTTAGGGGGACTATGTAGGTTAGCTACTATAGCGGTGAAAATGGCAATTTAGATTTGAATTTAGTAAGTTACATGAATTATGCCGGCAAGTGTGCAAAATTAGAGGGATTATTTTAAATGATATTTTATATGCATAGTCAAGTAATTTAAATACAAATTCAGTGTGTTACTTCGAATCATCTTTCTTGATGGTAGAGTGGGTAATTTACATGCAAATTTAGAAGATTACTTTAAATTAACTTTTAAGATGGTAGCTAGAGTAGAAAATTCGAATACAAATTCAGGATTACTTTATGTTATGTTTGAAATCTTGGGTGCTATTTTAAAATATCTTTCTAATGATCTGTGCCCTTTATGTGCCGCCCGATGTCAAAATCCTTAACGCCGCTAGAGTTTTGAGGATTCGCCGCATTGCCCCAAGAAAATGGTTAAAAAGACGCTCTTGGTTGCTTACTTGCTTTCACTAATTGGATGCCTGCATCTGCATGTTTGCATTGGAGGAGCAGATACTACCTCCCCCCCCCCCCCCTGGATCTTTCAATTATATTCTTGAGTTTGATATATATTATCAGATCCAAATGGATCTTCCTCTTAATAATTTATCATCAGCCTCTGTAGTACAAGCATGATTTCATTCATATGACACAAGCAACGTCGTTCGTCGTGCTCGTGCCACACGCATACACCATACAGAGTTATAGACGTCCGGGTAGCCACGCAAAGCCGGCACTCCGTTCCACTCGCGCGAGACCATGCATCTGTCGATTTCCTAATCCTTCCTAAAATTTATGGAATTACCTATAGGCAAAAGTAGAGGCAGCGCATGCATTTGGTGCTCAACGAAGCACGGAGCTAAGCTATAGGGTAATGGTGTACTACTTTATTACTGTACATTGCAATGAATACTATTTAATTGCTTAAGCTGGTGAGCAATTCATCGAGCTAACGGCACGAGAATTCTAGCTCATTGCTTGGAATCATATTTATTTCTTTTGCGTATCGTCATGCATCGAGACCAAAATTTGGTTGCCGGCCAGAGTTCCCTTGAATTGTTAGCCAGCCACGCGATCCATGTATATGTATATAAAAATAAAATACGTTGTAGCACGGGCCAGGACGGATGGCTGAAGGGACCTGCCAGTCGGTTTTTGGCGTCGTGTGGTGTTTATATATCTGGCGCCCCCGTCTTGTTGCATGGCAGTGGCAGCCAAACCTTCAGCTTTTGCTTGGACTCCTCTCCTACGTACTCCCTCCGAATTTTAATATATGATGTTTTTTATGCAAATTACAATAAAAAACGTCATCTATTGATGATCGGAGGGAGTACTTAACATATATACCTACATGCAAGGAAAGCTAAAAAAAAGCATGTCCCATCGTCGTCATCATATTCTCATCATCACTATTTTGGTCCATTTAACTGGGTATGTAAGGATGATGTTTCACTTATATGCATGGTATTTCATTCCAGTTCTCACTTGTAGAGTTCATGTATAGTTGAACACATATCTCCTCCAAAAAAATTGTTGATGGTCTTGTGCTCTTTTCCGGTGTACGTGTACTAGCTATATATATGCATGCATCCATAGAGTACGTAGTTAAGTAGTGCGTGTGGTCGCCCCTCACCTGCGAAGAGTATATATGTTGACCCCATCCCCATATACATATGCTTTCATGCGTTATCCGTTCAAAAGGTCACCAAATGTCTGCTTGCCTGATGATGACTATAGATTGTTGTTGTTGTCGCTTATACTCTATAGTATTTTCTTTAATTTCGATCTGAGCCAGTCTGGGCGTGCTCGTAATCAACTATAAAGCGGCCTTTCGATCAAGAGTCAGGGTTGCGATTGCGACCTACCCCTACCGGATATACTATCTCGATTAGCTGTGTGCTCGCGAAAGAGCTTAATTTATTTGTTAATGTACTATATATACTGCAGAATTAAGCGTGCATGAATGGCCACTAACTTGGCATAAGTAGTGGAAGCTCCACATGGATATGTAGGCATGTGCAGTATGCACATATATAGCAGTACAAGCACAATTAAAGCTGGAACGAACCCAGTCCAGCGCCGATCTAGAAAATTCCAAGAACATATAGAGGTCTTGCCTGTGCCTGCTGGTCATAACTCATATCTCTGATCAGTGAGCTCGATCGATCGGCGATTGCATGCTAGCGTCGAGGACAAGTAGCAAAAAAATTTAAGTAGACGTCGTCTCACAGTCGACTTGCTTTAGTTTCCACGAATTATTCACTCTTATATAATAATACGTATGAGTTATGATATATGAGTTATGCAATCTCTGATCAGTGAGCTCTCGATCCACCAAACACCACCTTAGATTTTCTTTTTGAAAAAGGACTTGATCAGGAGGATCTTCCTTTGAATTTCTTCTGTGTATAGCTCAAACTTCCTGCACGGGGCTCTTCCATCTAACGCGCGGTACATCCATACCATTGTCTGCTAGTGACGATCGACCCTATTGTCTGCCCTTAATTATTTGCTTTCCAGAGCAAACCAAGGGGTCAAGGACAAGGCTACCTCCCTTAGTATCCCAATTGCCAACTAGAAATTCTTGTTCCACTAAAGGTCTTCATCTGCGCTTGCTGCTTTAGAAATTAAGCTGCCCATGCTAGGCGATTGTGAATTCATTCGGTGGACCTATTTTTCTTTCACATTTAGTGTACCTATTTTTGCATCCACATGCATGCTATAAACAAAGTTTCTATAAACTGCATGTCTTGTCTCTAAACTTTTCTGGAATAATTAAGTTGGCTACACAAATTACAAAAAGATCGATATGCGAATAAAAATGCATTTCTGTCTTAGGTAACGAACGCGCATTGATTCACTAGCTGGTGCGTACGCGTACGTGCAAACATCATCACTCTGAACGCACCCAGGTAAATAACCCCAACTAGGCAACCACCACCAAATTAGCCAGCGCGCGCAGTGGGAGCTCCACTTCTGCAGTTCTGCAGCATAAATAAATAAACACACAGGGTATTTGGCGCACGCATGCATGCTCGCCGATATGCTGTGCCAATATATATAGCAGCAGCTAGTGCTCTCTGCTTCTCTCAAAAAAGGTTTTCCCCAACCGCCGATCAGCAGCGCATGCAGAGATGGCAGCACTACCTGAGGCCTGAGCTCAAATGATGAGCTGCACGCACTACTGCACTAGCCGTCCTTGTTGCGTCTTCCATTTGGACGCCATCCTTGCCTGCCACGCTGATACTATATTAATAGTGTCCTTCCTACTGTCTCTTGCTGGATCGTGCATGCAGAGGCAACAGCCACAACAATGGCCGCCAGAGCAGAGCTTGCTGCTCTTCTCCTCGTCGCCGCCCTGGTGGTGGGCGTTGCCGCCGGCTTCAGGCCAGGCCCGCCGCCGCCGGTGTCGGAGGACAGTCTTGAGAAGGTGGCCGCCTCGCTGGAAATGTACGTCGACATGCTCCCTCAGATGCCCAAGGTCCTGGGCTACTCGCTCAAGTCCGGCCATCCCACGCCCACTCACCTCACCATCGGAATGTACCAGAAAAAATGGGTAACGCTTAGGCTTAGCTTTATTAATTTTGTTATATAATCCCACGATCTAGCACGCACCCTTCATGTCTGTCAGATGCATGTAATTAATTCTATTGTTCTAAAATTTGATCTTTGTATCTGTTCTGTGTACCGTACGTACGCACGCATGATATATAACGCAGAAATTCCACCGGGACCTGCCGGCGACCACCGTGTTCGTGTTCGGCACGTCGGCGGAGAGCGCCACCTTCCCGGGCCCCACCATCGAGGCCCTGCAGGGGGTCCCGCTGTGGGTGACGTGGGAGAACCACCTCCCCGGCCGCCACATCCTGCCGTGGGACCCCACCGTGCCCACCGCCTTCCCCAGGGCCGGCGGCGTCCCCACCGTCGTCCACCTCCACGGCGGCGTCCACCCGCCGCAGTCCGACGGCAACGCCTTCGCCTGGTTCACCGCGGGGTTCCGCGAGCGGGGCCGCGCGTGGACCACGCCCACGTACGCGTACCCCAACGTGCAGTCGCCCGGCGTGCTCTGGTACCACGACCACGCGCTCGGCCTCACCCGCGCCAACCTCCTCGCCGGCCTCCTCGGCGCCTACGTCCTCCGCAACCCGGCCGTGGAGGCGCCGCTCGGCCTCCCCTTCGGCGAAGCCTTCGACCGGGTGCTCATCCTCGCCGACCGCAGCTTCTACGCCGACGGCTCCATCTACATGAACCGCACCGGCGACAACCCCGGCGTGCACCCGGAGTGGCAGCCCGAGTACTTCGGGGAGGCCGTCACCGTCAACGGCAAGGCCTGGCCGTTCCTCCCCGTCGCCCGCCGCCGCTACCGCTTCCGCGTCATCAACGCCAGCAACGCGCGCTTCTTCAACCTCTCCCTCTCCAACGGCCTCCCGTTCCACGTCGTCGGCTCCGACACCAGCTACCTGCCCCGCCCCGTCGCCGTGCCGCACCTCCTCGTCTCCGTGTCCGAGGCGTTCGACGTCGTCATCGACTTCTCCGGGTCCGCGACCCACCAAGCGGAGCTGCTCAACACGGCGCCGTACCCGTTCCCCGACGGCGACGAGCCCAACCGCCTCAACGGCAAGGTGATGAAGTTCGTCGTCGAGCCGGCGAAGGTGTGGGACGACTACTCCAGGCTGCCGGCGCGGCTGCTGGAGTACGTCAGGGTCGCCGAGGAAGAGGCGGTGCAGAGGCGGTACATCGGCATGTACGAGTACGAGGACAGCGCGACGGGCAACCCGACGCACCTCTACATCAACGGGAAGCGCCTGGAGGACCCGGCGACGGAGACGCCGCGCCCGGGCACGACGGAGGTGTGGGAGGTGATCAACCTCACGCAGGACAACCACCCGCTGCACCTACACCTGGCCACGTTCCAGGCCGTGCGCATGCGGGGGATCGTCGGCCTGGAGGAGTTCAAGCGCTGCATGGAAACGCTGTACGACGCCGTCCGCTGCGACGTGGGCCGGCACGCCGTGGGGGAGGAGGTGGCCGTGCCGGAGCACGAGAAGACGTGGAAGAACGTGGTGAAGATCGCGCCGGGGTTCATGACCACGGTGGTGGTGAAGTTCCTCATGGTCGACACCGGCAGGAGCTACCCGTTCGACGCCACGGCCGAGCCAGGATACGTCTACCACTGCCACGTACGTACTCACGCAGCTAATACGTTGAATTATTACTGCTCCTCTGAAACGTCTGCTTATTCAGTGTTTAGCAACTGAACTGATTGATTGGTTGTTTGCAGATTTTGGATCACGAGGACAATGCCATGATTCGGCCGTTGAAACTGGTCAAATGATGATTCGTCCACTAGCTACCTGGTGGGCGCAGTACAGGATTTCACAGGCTCATTTTCAAGATTTGTTTTTTGGCATAATAAGCCATGAAACCACCAAATTGCAAATGGGTTCATTTACAAGATTACAAGGCAATAATTTCCTCTAAAGATGTAATTCGTACACTAGGGGTTAGCCATTGTTTATTATGTATTCCTGAATATTTACCTAAATACCAAACAAATGTATAGTAGGGTGGTTAAATGGTCATCCATTTCATCCGCTATCATAATGTGCAGTGAAGTTATTTATTTACCTAATATAACAATTCATACGGCAAAATCTTCATCGTTGTAAGGCAGAGCTGTCATGGGATAAGGAAAAAAGAACTCAACTGTGGCCACATGAAGAGACATGAGCCTGGTTCTGGTTTGATTGGTGAGATACCATGATTTTCAACAAGGAAAAAGCCCATCGGATAACCTTGTCATGGGATAAAGAAAAAAACAACTCAATTGTGGCCACATGAAGAGACATGAGCCTGGTTCTGGTTTGATTGGTGAGATACCATGGTTTTCAACAAGGAAAAAGCCCATCGGATAACCTTGTCATGGGATAAAGAAAAAAAGAACTCAATTGTGGCCACATGAAGAGACATGAGCCTGGTTCTGATTTGTTTGGTGAGATACCATGATTTTCAACAAGGGAAAAAAGCTCATCGAATAATCTTGAACTGTCATGCTCGTCTGATTTCCAACCTCCAATTATAAAACCGGGTAACATAGGCCCTCGAACTAACTAAACTGGACAAAATACCCCCTCGGACCCTGTTAAGACGGTATCAAGTGGTGGTGTTTTCTATTTTTGTAAAGAATAAAAAATTGCTTAATCTCTATAAATTCGTAACTAATTTATTTTAAATCAAACAAATGTGAAAATTGTAGCCAAACAATAGGTGCTCAACTTTAAGACGTTTAGATTAGGGTTTTATTTCTACGCCTAAATTTATTTCTCTAAATATAACATTATAAATAGGAATGAATTGGTTTCAAAAATCTTCAAACAGAGCAATCGATTATATTTTTTAGAAAAATATTGATATAAGTTTTATATTTTTGTAATTTAAAAGGAACTAATCATGAATTTTTAGAAATTACACATGGTTTAATTATTTTAAAAATAGAAACCACCTTCCAATACCACTTCCAACGGAGCCCAAGGGGTATTTTGCCCAGTTTGGTTAGTTCAAGGGCATAGTTACCCAAGGTTCATAGTTGGAGGTTGAAAATCAGACATGTGCAACAGTCAACAGTTCAAGGTTGTAAAATGGATTTTTTTTTCTCTTTTAAGAATATACACTATAATGCCAGCTAGAAAGGGGATAGATGTGAACTTTTAGGATTCTTCTCGAAATAATCAAGTATCCTGAATTGACCCATGAATTCTCTTCTAGTACTTGTTAAACTCACATGTTCACTACTCATGTATTCTCTTCTTGCAATCGTTAAATACCGAGCTAACCGTGCTAGAAACACATGGAAGCAAAACTGAAACGAAGTAGACATTTAGCACAACTCTAGCTAGCTAGATTCCAACTTCACGTTAAAGCTAGAGTTTCTAGACTAAATTATAGTGATTTACAAATTATTTTAATCTAGCTCCACCAACTCTAGAGAATTTGAGTTAAATCCACAAAAATCCATTAATTTATGTTGATGTTTTCATTTCGATCCATCTACTTAGAATGTGGCTTTTCATATTCATAAACTTTAGTGGTTATAATTGGTCCATATTCCATACCGGTCTAGAACAAAGTTCTTATTTTGTGCTAAGTCCCTTGTCATTCCATTCTCTCTCCCAACTGCCCTCCCATTCTCTCCCAGGCTGTACTCGCCGCCGCCACACTACTCGCTGTCACAGTCTATCAACTCCCCTCACTCCGTCCCCTCTCCAGCCTCCTTTTCCTCTCCTTTCTCTCAATTCATTCTCTGTCTCCCTCACCATGATGGCCCCGAGTAATATATATGAGTATATAGAGATTTTGTTTTCTGATC
Organism: Paspalum vaginatum; assembly: GCA_030272315.1. Taxonomy (NCBI): domain Eukaryota; kingdom Viridiplantae; phylum Streptophyta; class Magnoliopsida; order Poales; family Poaceae; genus Paspalum; species Paspalum vaginatum. The sequence continues at coordinate 6,039,444 of CM059014.1, read as the reverse complement.
GAATGAAAACCTTGGCCTCGCACGGTCGTACTTCTTCGCCTATCTGCCGGAACCTGCAGCCGACCTAAGCAGTCAATTACATCTGATGGATGGCTGAGACCTGACACGCTCGCTTCTCGGTCGGAACCCTAGAGATTTTTTTTTTTGACAGATTGAGATTTCGGCTCCTCACTTCCAGTTTTCGGATTCAAATCCTTTGCAGCTAGGATATTTAATTTGATGGTCTTTGCAGTCGCTACACCCCCCGCCTTCGGCTGTCATCCAATCTCCTGCTGTGGCTCTGCTCTTTTAGTACACAAATAGTAGGCTTGGCCGGCCCAGCATGTGTGGCTGCTGCTACTGAAGCCCAAAACAAGCTCAGGAATCAAACAGCATTGGATTGGCGCTCTAGACTGCTGCTGGCCATGCACTCATGCTAGGATCAAATAGCAAAAGGCGCTAAATTGATTTATCTTCTTGTGCGAATAAACTAAAATGGAATCTTAGATGTATCCTTAACTTCTTGGGACTAACAGAAACATGAGATATATCTTGTAAGTTCCACAATAACAATATGAATTTAGATGAAGTAAATGGACATGGGTTAGTCTGCTCTAAAATTCACAGAACACACTGCAAACCTGTAAAACAATATATGTTGAGTTTCATAAATTAATATCGCATCAACCAAGCAATATTGGGCAGTGAAGTTCTACCAAATTAAGCCATCTGCTCGATAATAAAGTAAGCATTCTGGTCGCAAATGACATTCGAGTCATTGCTAACAGAGTGACCTAACGCTTAAGTTCCAGCACTTCAATGACTTGAACTGCTCCAGCGCTTGCATGAGCATAGGTAGACATGCCTTTGTTCTAGCGGGTTTTTCGGGATGGCGATTGCTGAATGTGCTGTTCATGGGTTTTGATTCAGCTGACCTCAGAAGGGATCCTTGCATCTATTGACATCTTACTATTAATAATTGAAGACTCATTTTGGAGCTCTATGTTAATTCTCCCTAGACGCACTAGAAAAAAAAATCTTAAACTTTTTTAAGAAATCAGAAACATTTAGTCATCCATCAAATAGATCTAATAATAATATCAGAAAAATTCTCCTATGTTGTCTCTGTTGGGCTACTGGATTGCAAGGGTTGCGACTTGCGAGAACAATTAGCATTGTAACTCTAGAATAGGCTGGTTTGTCTTGTTTCTTATAACCATGCTAGCCAAGCATATCACAGGCCAAAGCCAAGCCAAGTATAGCAACTCAACACCTGTCACCTGATATGAACGGTTGCGAGGACTATAATATTGGAGATCAGAAAATTGTGGACGTCAAATAGGCAAGTTTTAACTTTCGAGCATCGAGAAAGGAACGAGTTATTTTCTCAGTGCCAAATAATATATTTTCTCCATAACCTTATAGACCTACGATCTAAAATGGATAGCATTGATTGTAAAAGGAACGGACCTCTATAACTCTCAAATCATACACTTAAAATCACTGTTCGTCTAAACAGTCATTTAGCCTGTTTAAACGCTAAACAGTGGCAATGGCCATTTACACCATTTAAACATCCGTTTAGTACCGAATAATGGCTAAACAGTGACTTTATCGTTTAAAAATGTAATCACTAATTTTCTATTATTATTAAAAAATGTGTTCAAACATCTTATCTTACTATTACTAATAGAGGTACTATTACTAATAGAGGTAACAAAAGAAGTACGAATTGCGAAGCGTGTTAGAAAAAAAGATAAATCCTATAAATTTCTACAAAAATCAGAAATATCTGGCTTTCCATCAAATGGTATCCAATAATAATAGCCATTGGATCTATTATATTTTGTAAGATTGACCCACCTCCCACCGCAATCAATCCATGCATCGATTCTTCTTGGATGACCATTTAAAGTCTTTTTTCTATTTTTTTTATTATTAACCCACAGCCTACTACAATCAATCCATGCATCAATGCCTCTTGGAGGACCATTTAATGTCTTTTTTATATTTTTTTCTTATTATTAACCCACCTAACACTGCAATCAATCTATGCATTATTACTATTAGAGATTAAAATAATCACGAATTGGGAAGTGCACTAGAAAAAAAATCTAAAAAATTTCTTAAAAAATCAGAAATATCTGGCCTTCCATCAAGTAATATACAATAATACTAGCCATTGGATCTATTATATTTTCTAAGAAATTACCCACTGTGGCATTATGAAAGACCGTTAAAATAAACCATACATGAATTACCCACCATGCCATTATGAAATATAGATTAAAATAGCCCCAAATTTACATATAAATAAATTATCCATCACGTCATTATGAAGTAAAATAATCATATTCAATATACTAAAGATGATTTAAATATATATAAATTTACATATAAATTATTCACCATGCCATTATAAAATGATTTAAAATAAACATATTCAATATACAAAAGATAAAATAAAATAACATCTAAACTCTAAACAACAAAAATATGTTGCTATAAAAAATTAAATAATATATATATATATATATATATATATATATATATATATATATATATATATATATATATATATATATATATATATATACACATACATACATACATATAATGTGGTATATCCACATACCTCAGGTATACTAGCATACCTCATGCACATACCACCACAGATGGCCTAGTATCATTGCATACTCTGTGTACATACCTTTCGTTCGACCAGATATCCTCAAAATACTGAGATACACATGTGAGTGTAGCTACAGGCGTATGTAGAAAGGAATTTTCGTATATATATATAGTCATTTGTGAGCAGATGGAGAATCTTTTTATCGAGGAGTATTTTTTTGTCGAATGTTGGTTGTCAAAATTTTCTTAAAATGGCCTCCAACGTTGTGCTATGAAAAAGAAAAACATCGTATAGGTCTAGCATGTCAGAATCAGAAATGGAGGACATAGTTGGGAATCCCAGGGAAAAATAATTAAGTACTGGTAGTAAATAGAATGATCTTTACCAAAAAAGGTTGGGTTTAATTCCAGTGATTAACTTTGTTTCACACTAATACCATATCCTTTTGCTTGATGTGACCCATCGCACTGGCACCAACGTGCACCACTACTCGGCCTGCCGCTGCTAGCCAGCCCACCAGGGAAAAATAATGAAGTACTGGTAGTAAATAGAATGATTTTTACCAAAAAAAAGGGTGGGTTTAATTCCAGTGATTAACTTTGTTTCACACTGATACCATATCCTTTTGCTTGATGTGACCCATCGCACTGGCACCAACGTGCACCACTACTCGGCCTGCCGCTGCTAGCCAGCCCAACTGATTCAGCTTGCGGCCCAGTAAGCCAGCTATGGTCGCCTATAAGCCCATAACGGCCAGCACATGAAGCACGCAAGGACGCTGAACGTAGCAGGTGTAATAGTTTTTTTCCTTTTTTGCGAAGGCGCAGATTAAACAGTGAAACCTCATTCTACAACCAGCACCCTGGAGCATAAGGAAAAACGAAAACGAAAACATACACCAGGGTGGCAGGGTCATCTTCTCCGATCACCAGCTTGACATCTCTAATCCCGACCGCCGGGCCAATTATGGTGGTTCTTTTGACATGGTTCGATGTTAGGCTATTCTCGTTGGATGATTTCATATTTGAATTTCTAGGTGCCACGTAAGGTAGAGCATACTGAAATCATGGTTGAAATAACAACTGAGAATGCATAGTTTCATTTTGTGCGATTTCATATGCAACATGCAACACAACATGTCTAGATAATAGTGTAGATAAGACTTCATCCACATAAAACTCATTTCATCTCTCTTCATTGACTCACGGTTTGCATCATCAAAATTGTTGACGTGGCACCTCACTTAATGAGAATGAAACTTCCACTGAGAGTGGCCTTAGTGTGCCCATGTGGCACCGTATATGCGTCGGGTGTAAATTACTCCTAATAAACTTTTAAATAGTGTATGGTTAAGGTTAAAATCATAAGTAAATCATGAAATAGTTCATTCTATTAAAATAAAAAAATACGAAACTAGCACCAAAGTTATAAGGATGGCATTTATCTGTCAATACTCGATTTAGACTTATTGGGACATTATTTTTAGTTAGTCCTAGTGTTTAGCTGCTTTGTAGTTTCACCTATTTGTTATATATTTTAACTAGTATCATTTTACAATTTACTGTATGCATGTCATAACATTAGTTGATCATAATGGTATGGTGGATAAGTTTTTAGAAAATATAATGAATCTAATGGCTACTATAATTTGAGTTACACAATGGATAACCAAATATTTCTGATTTTTTGATAATTTTTAAGATTTATTTTTTCCCCTAGCATGTCTGGTGGGGTGGGGCGGGTGGTGGTTAACGTGATAACAGCATACATTCCAACTACAGGGAACTAAGTTGACGTGGCTGTCCTATCTTCTTGCAGTTGCACGACGGCATGAGAAAAGCCCCAAAAACTCTGTCGTCCCCTCTTCCAAAAAGAGGTGATAGATAGTATACCTAATAAAGCATCTCACGACGAGTCTTCTCGAGGTCCACGCGCTATCATCTGGCAGCAAGAGGTCAACTAGTATAACATGACAGGCAATCACAAACGACGACCTGTCCAGCCGACCTGACGACCGCCATTTGGTTCCACCATGCTCGTATCGTATCGTACACATGGTCTAGCTAGCTGCATACACAATGTGGATTTGGCAATCGGCATCAAGTCAAAACCTATTTAAGATTTAGACGTCGTGGAGGCACTTGTTGAACGAGCGACGATGCACTATATAAAAGAAAGAAAACGTGAAGAACGAAATCAGTACAGCACTTCCTCCATTCTCAAAATTTTGCCGCTTACTGGTTCATTTTTGAATTAAAACGCGACAAATAAAAAAAAAGAAAGTATTTAGGAAGGGAACACAGGCACCCTCGTACAGCAATCCTAGAATAAAATGGCTAACAGCTAAGGCTACTGTGACGCTTTGTGAGGGGTAGCAGAACGCCACGGCTTTCCCCGCGGCAGCAAAAGTGAAAAATTCCACGCCCACCACAAATCGACGACACTCCCAGTCCCAGATTCCCTCCCGGCCCCCGTCTCTTCCCCTCCCCAGCCCATCACTCCCAACTCTCATGACTGTTCAATTCACTTGTTCAGTAGTGTTGGCCGCTTCTTCACCGATTACCACCACCAAAACACCAAGAACAAGGAGACAAACAACCTAGAGCCTCGCGGCAGAGCAGGCAGCGGCAAAGTCCGAGCTCTCCACCGAGAGCCTCCCCTCCCCTCCAACTCCAACCACTGTCGCGGTGTCGCCTCCCTCCCCCGCCGGCCCTTCCTCCAAAGCTCTAGCGGCCGGCGAGGTCGCTCGCTCGGCGTCGGCGCGCACGTCGCGGCAATGGAGGAGAGGTGGCCGGCTTGCTGGCTGGCTGTTGCGATTGCGATGGTGGTGTTGCAGGCGGCGGCGGTGCTCGGCCTGGTGGGCGAGGAGCGCGACGGCGGGCCCATTCTGGACCCGCGGGAGCTGGAGAAGTTCGTGGACGAGCTGCCGGACATGCCCAGGCTGCGCGGCTACGCCGTCACGGGCGGCGGCGCGCTCGTCGCCGGCAACCTCACCATCGGCATGTACGACACCACCTGGGTAAGTGATAGTGTCTCCTCGTGATGTGCACGCTCGTGTGGCCTCTTGCGCGCGTGCACAGAAATTACATTGCCTTTTCGCTACCTTTCGTCCACGTATAACTCGGTGGGCTAGCTTAATCTGTCCTTAATTAATTTACGCTATAAAAGTAGCAAAAACTAGACAATTTTCTCGTCGTTTTATATGCGCATGCTTCAAGTGTTCGGCACGGTGCTGTTGACTTTACACTTCAATTTTTTTAATAGGACGAACGATGGAAATTAGAAAAAAAAAATCAACCGTGTCACAGGTCGTGAACGGATGGAGTACTGATAGATGATTTTTTTTTCCGCTGTTTCACACAGGTCACGTATGCATATGCGTCTATCTGCTTCAAAATTAAGTTCGTTTCATATGGTCTATGGCCTATGAAACACGATCGTCTTCTCGTCCTAGTTCCAACCTAGCACGTCGTCAAAAGAGTAATCATAGAGAGAGGAAAAGCGAGGACTTTTGGAACGATTAGCTACGGCCCGGCGTGCATCTGCGTCCGGACTTTTGTTTAATTTAGTGTGTTGCTGAAACAGTCCGGCAAATGCTGACTCATGACGCTTGCAGAAAAACTTACTTACGTACTCATGATGAAGCATCAAGCTTGCATACACAAACATGCTTAAATTAATTTAATTATTAGGCGAGAGCGAGGCTACTAGTAAAAAGCAATTCATCATCAAGAATAATTAGTTTATTCGGCATGCGCTGTTGTTTTGTTAAGGTTTCTTCACTGATTCAATCGTCTTTAATTTAGACGACATTATATTGGAGCCGGCCTGTAGTAGAAAAGGTTGCACATACTTGTAAGCACTGTCGTCGTCTGACTGAGAGATGATGTTGATTGTTGAAAAAGCACCAACAATAATGTTCTTATCTAGAGTCGTCTTTACCAGATATTGTCCCATCCACCCGTTATGAAATTAAAGGTACTACCACTGTTAGGTGATGGAACGAGCATCAAACCCTTTTTTTAGAAAACAGAGAAGATATTTGTACTATCTTAGAAAAGGTAGGAGGACTCCCTGATGTTTGTGCTGTCGAGCACCGTTGTCTTTGGCACCTCGGATGCACAGACAGCTCTCTAGGCCTTCGAAATAGTATATACAGATTGCAAACATTCTATACTTATTAAACATCAATTTCAACTCATTCATCTTATTTGGAAAAAAAATCATAATTTTTATTATTTTCATTATGATTTAGTTTACCATATGGTATGATTTAAGTATAGCTTGTTGAACTTTTATCTAGTACCAATCGTGAAGCGGAGGCCCTAGTCGTCCTCATCGTGTATCAGACAGACAGGGATCACATTCATAGGCCACGTACGACGACTAAACCAAGTCAGCACTATCGCGATCTATGCAGCTCATGGGCCACAACCCCACCTTATCATCAACAATGGCAGACAACAACAATTCAAGCCCATTCAGCTGCCATTTGGGGACACTTTTGTAGTAGCGTCACGTGTGTGTGTGTGTCTAGGCTGCCAATTGCCGTCCGCGTCAGCATCGCAACGCCGTAGATTTCCTTAGGCCCTCATCCTTTTTTATGCGAGAAATTTCAGTGCCTTTTCTAGTGTGAAAATAAATTACGTGCAGTGTGACGGATTAACGATGGTCTCCCTGAATTATTACTCACCTTTTCCATTTCTTTTTTTGTGCGTGCCAGAAATTCCACCGGGACCTTCCGGCGACACGGGTCTTCGCGTACGGCACCAGCAAGGAGACGGCGACGGTGCCTGGCCCCACCATCGAGGCCATGCGGGGCGTCCCCACGCACGTGACGTGGGCCAACCACCTCCCTTCGTCCCACCCCTTCCTCCCCTGGGACGACTCGCTGACCACGGCCGACCCACCCCGCGGCGGCGTCCCCACCGTCGTCCACCTCCACGGCGGCGTGCAGCACTCCTCCTCCGACGGCCACTCGCTGGCGTGGTTCACCTCGGGGCTCGCCGCCACGGGGCCGCGCTTCTCGCCGCCGCCCTACACGTACCCGAACCGGCAGCCGCCCGGGAACCTGTGGTACCACGACCACGCCATGGGCCTGACGCGCGTCAACATCCTGGCGGGGCTCATGGGCGCGTACCGCGTGGCGAGCCCCGCCGAGGAGGCGCCCCTGAACCTGCCCGCCGGCGAGGCCTTGGACCGCAACCTCGTGCTGTTCGACCGCGACTTCCGCGCCGACGGCGCGCTGTACGTGAACCGCACGGGCAACAACCCCGGCGTGCACCCGCACTGGCAGCCGGAGTACTTCGGCGCCGCCGTCGTCGTCAACGGCAAGGCGTGGCCGTACCTGCGCGTGCGCCGCCGCCGGTACCGCTTCCGCATCCTCAACGCCAGCAACGCGCGCTTCTTCCGCCTCAAGCTCTCCGCCGCGGGGCCGGGGGCGGGCCTCCGCTTCGTGCACGTCGCGTCCGACTCCGTGTACCTCGCGCGGCCGGTGCCCACGCGGGCGTTCCTCCTGGCGCCGTCCGAGATCGCCGACGTCGTCGTAGACTTCGCGGAGTCGGCCGCCGGCGCGGCCGTGCTCACCGACGACGCCCCCGCGCCGTACCCGGGCGACCCCGGCGACCGGGCGGAGACCGTCGCGGTGATGAAGTTCCTGATCGAGGACGACGACGACGCGGAGCCGGACACGTCGTCCGTGCCGGCGGCGCTGATGCCGCACTACCCCCGGCCGGACGCGCGCGAGGCGGCCGCGACCCGGCGCGTCACCATGTACGAGTACACCCGGAACGGCACGGACGAGCCGACGCACCTGTACCTGAACGCGCGCTCGTACATGGACCCGGTGACGGAGACGCCGAGGGAAGGCACGTCGGAGGTGTGGGACGTGATCAACCTCACCGACGACAACCACCCGCTGCACGTGCACCTCGCGCTCTTCGCCGTGCTGGGCCAGCGCTCGCTGCGCCGCGTCGACGAGTTCAGGGACTGCATGAAGCGCCGCAACGACGCGGACGCGTGCGGGCTGGACAGGCACCTGGCCGGCGGGCGGAGGCACGTCGTGCCGCGGCAGGAGCGCGGGTGGAAGAACGTCTTCAAGATGCGGCCCAGCGCGGTGACCAGGATCCTCGTGCGGTTCAAGCCGCTGTCGCCCGACGAGGAGAGCTGCTTCCCCTTCGACGTCACCACGGGCCCCGGATACGTGTACCATTGCCATGTAAGTACAGCGGTACCACACGCGCATCTGCACTACTCTGCAAGTCTGCGTCTGATCGATTTCGTGCTCTGTCCTCCCTGCTCTGCGCCTCTGCCTAAACATGAGTTTAATTCTTGTTTTCGTGCCGTTTGAAAAATGCAGATTTTTGAACACGAGGACAATGAGATGATGAGGCCGATGAAGATCGTGCGTTGAACGATTTTCAGCAAACAAAAATAAAAATAAATTAAGATCAGTTGTTGGGCAATAGTATTGTCGTGGAAAGACCCGTGTTCGTACTTGCAAATATCTTTGTGTTCCTGTAGTCAAGGTGGTCAAAAAGGCATTGTATGTGTGCTATCATGCTCCGCCGCCTCGCACGTCTATCTTCGTAGCGTCACAGCTCACCCCGTTTGCAATTCTCACTGTGTGACTGAGAATTTTACTCTATTTTTTTAAAATTTAAATAAAATTTAAAAATGTAGCACTATCAACCCCTTCTAACAATAAAAAATTTAAATTTCTGGTTCCGCAACTGCAGCTCACAATTGCAAAACTGCAGGCTCAAACTAAAGCCTTAGACTATCGAAACAAAGGTCAGGCTGCTAGAGCTTTATAGCTATAGATCGAATAGATACCTCATCGTCTTGCCTTAGTTGATCATAGTGGTTTAGTGGGTTTGTTTGAAGCACATGACGGCGGCGATTGAACAATAAAGATAATAAAGGAGTTATAAAGATGAAGGTGAATGAACCAATGTAAATGCAAAAGACAAAGGAGCTTGTGGCTCATTGAGCAAGTATAACAAGGGGTTTATAGCTCGTTTACATGGCAGTTTTGCCTAGGTGGAGGAGAGACACGAGTAAAAAGAAGGGAGCGGGCTCTCATGCAAGAGCCTGGCTGCTCACGAGCTCCAAAAAAAATACAGTAAATGCAAAGATAGATATGAATCAAATCTAGTGATAGCCGTAGATAATGTGACAATTTTATAAAACCCACCATAGACTCTATTATTATCATAGCTTTTATTCGGACGCAGATCTAGCGTGGAGGCTGGGGGTGCTTCAGCACTCCCTACCCCACAATGGGAGCCTCTTAGCACCCCAACAATATGTATGCATGAACAAAAAATAAGAAGAACAAAATGTGAAGAATTACAAAAAAAAAAAAGAGAGGAAAAAAGAGGGAGAAGAACGTAAGCACCCCTAATTCCAAATCTTAGACCCGCCACTGCTCTTATTGTTTGAAATAGTTATCTGTGGCTTCTGTGTTTGCCACATGTATATCTATCTTCATCATATATATATTTATTCCTTTAATAAAGTCAATGATGCATGAGTAAACGATCATTGTGTTAAATAAGGCATGTGTTACAATAACTCCCAACCCCCCCCTCCCCCTCTCAAAAGCCCTCGTGCATGGTTCGTGTCGAGTCCTCACTCAATCATGTTAAGTTGTTAACCAACATAACATAGGCTTTATCTCATCTATAGTACGGTATGAGGTCTCCCTCCTCCCTCGCTGTGGCTCTGTTCGGTACCGTGGGTGCGGTGCAGCGTCCGCACCGCGAAAACGAGTAGAAAGTGACTGGAGTTCACGCCACTTGACGCCTCCAGCTGTCAGTCGCGAGTCGTCCGCCCACACACAAAGCACGCAGCCGACTGGAGCAGAGCACAAGGCCAAAAGGCGAGGGGAGGAGCGGGGGAGGCAGCGCAAAACCCTCGTCGTCTCCACCCACCGTCCGCCGTCGCCGCTCGCCGGAGGTGACCGACCCTCCTCCTCTCCTCCCCTCCCTCCTTCCCTCCCTCGGTCTCTCTGTGCTTAATTTCGCTGCGTGGTCGACATGGAAACCTCCGTGCGGGCAACAAAAACCCCAAGCCGGGCAGGCGGCCACCCCCTGGGAGGGGATCGCCGGCCAATGCGGGCTTCCTCGTTGTTCTACCCGGTGATCGGGGCGCGCGCGCAGGGGTTTCCGCTTGTGGATTTCGTCTTTTATTAGTCGTGATTAGGGTTTGGAGGTTTCGTTTGGGTGGCGACACGTGGGGGAGTTGCCCCCGTACGCCATAAACATGCAGCCCAAAGCTTACGCGGCGGGGCTCATTTTGTTCTGGAGCAACCGGAGTTGCCATTCATTTCCGTGGATTGTTTTCAGAGAAGTCCTAGATCCGCCAGAATGTTTGATTTTTCTGTAGGGTCCTGTTTCCTTGTGATTGATGCACGTGTGTGCTTTCTGTATGTGCCAAGCTTGCTATGGGTGGCTAGTTGCTAGTTCATGAATTTGGCAGCCAGACCTTTAATTTGCTTATTTTGTTTTCATTATCCCCGTGGTCTGAATTCTGATGCCTCTGGTGTGAGGATCATTTTTATTCTTTTGAGCCTAGTGTCTGCATAACCACATCTCCCACCCAACCCGTTAGAGGTAGGCTCACTTCCTAAATCCACTGTAAAATACACGTTGATTCGTGATCTGGCAGTCAAGTCAGACCTTTTCTTTCCTAAATCATCGTTTCTTTGATTTATGCTGCATTGATGTAACGTTCTTCAGGTTAAGTTGACCTTTTTTTTTTTTGCTGTAATTTCTATTTAAGAATTTGTATTGGTCCCCAGACCCCGCGCAAGTAGGAGCTCATGCACCGAGCTGCCCTTTTTCTTAATGGTACTTTATCTGTAGAGATTTCATTGCATATGGTTATTTATTTACCGGATCAGTTTTTAGGTGCAAATGAATTGGATTACTGTATGGCCAGCTTATAAAAACTCACTCGTGGCATAGTATGCCCATGCTAGCACATGTAATACTTGCAAGAGCATTTCTGTTGCTTGTTTCTGTAAACTTTCGAAGCTTCTAGAATCTGCATTCCAGAAAGAATGAGATGGACAGTGTATTGCTTAGCACCTAATCATGGCTATGCTTCTGATCTTGCTTGTTCAGATTCAGAATCAGCATAGAACTACCAAAACGATCTTGTAATTGAGAAGCATGATGAGGATCAGATCAAGATAGCTTTTCGGACTACTAGATAGGGTGCCTTTTGATCTATTTGCACCAAATTTGGAAGCTAGTTTTTACTCATTTTGTTTATATGCTTTAAAATGGACTTTTTTATCCTTGCCAGTGGAGAGATTTCAAATTGTCTTGCTAAGTGTAGTGTAGACACTTTAATTATATCACAGCTGTAAATTTGGGTGCTAACATTTGCTAAAATTCATTCGATCAAGTATGCTTATTTACGTTGGTATATACATTCTTTCTTGCTTATGTCCGCTGAATCTTGTTTAGTGTACCAAATAAAGCCAGAAACACATAAGACACATTGAGCGTTGTTTGTTTTGTTGGTTTTTATGTTGTTCCTTAATAATATTCCAAGTTATCATACATTCTGAATTGGTGTTGCAAAACGTCAATCAAAATTCTTAAATTATGCTCTGTTATTTGTTCCTAGGTCGTTACACTTTCCCTTCTCTCTGAAAATGGGCCCTAGTTCAGAAGACGATTATAAAATTAGTGATTCTCAGATTGATGAGCATGAAGCAGAGGTTTATGCACATTTAAAATCAGGAGGTATAAAAGTTAAGGCTGGTGAAACCTACAGCTGTCCATTCTGCAGGGACAACAGGGAAAAGGATTACAGCATAAATAACCTACTCCAGCATGCCTCCGGAGTAGGTTCAGCAGCCAATCGACAAGCAAGAGACAAGGCTACCCACCGTGCACTTGCCAAGTATTTGAAGGATGAGTCTGCTAGTTCATCTGAGCCGCAGTCAGAAATGATGGTGCTTACGGAGCCTCAGAATCTTGGAAACAGAGATGAGCAGTTTGTATTGCCTTGGATGGGTATTCTAGTTAATGTGCCTACTGAGTGGAAGAATGGGCGCCAAATTGGAGAGAGTGGAAATCGGCTTAAAGAGCAACTCTCACGCTTCTGCCCGCAGAAGGTTATTCCTTTGTGGAATTATAGAGGTCACACAGGCAATGCTATTGTTGAGTTTGGCAAAGGCTGGAGTGGCTTTAAAAACGCCATCGCCTTTGAAAACCATTTCGAGGCAGAAGGATATGGCAAAAGGGACTGGAAACTGAAGCCATACAGAGGACCAGAGATGTTTGGATGGGTTGCAAGGGCTGATGATCTTAGATGTCAAGGGCCTATAGGAGACTATTTGCAGAAAAATGGTGATCTGAAAACTGTTGGCGATCTTGAAAGCGAAGGGACCCGTAAAACTGACAAGCTTGTTGCTAGTTTAGCTAGCCAGATTGAAGTAAGTAACAGGCACGTGCAAGAAATGGAATCCAAGTGCAATGACACAACCGCATCGCTTGACAGGATGATGGAACAAAGGGAGCAGATACTCCAGAAGTATAATGAAGGTTTCTGTTCATCTTTTACTGTTTATATGTCCTGTTCTGGTTTGGTACACAGCATATCTGCATTTCTGTCCTAGTGTAAATGGAACTTCCAATTGTCTAATGGTATTTTAAACTTTTTTCCTTAACCAGAAATTCGCCAGATGCGGCAAATTGCTCGTAGGCATTCACAGATGATCATTGATGAGAATAGAAAACTCCACAAAGAGTTGGAGTCCAAGATGCAGGAGCTTGACTCAAGATCGAAGGAGCTTGATGACATAGCTTTGCAAAGTACTTATGACAGCAGGAACCTTCAGCAAGAGAAGGAAAAGGTGTGTGATGGTTTATTGCTAGTCTGCAGCTTTCTCTTGTCGGGAATTTTGTGGGTAGTGCGTAACAGCGTTCCTTTGTAATGCCTAGCATTCGATTTTATTGTTTTACATCTCGTATATTTGTTTTCAGATGTCAATTCCATATGGTTTAGCAATACAGGATTCGGATAAAATGCAGGGAAATTGTACAAGTTTGTTTTGTGTCAGGAATGGAATCATTTTCCTCTACTTTCATACAAAGAAACTGGTAAAATAATGCACATGTCTCTGTTGATGGTTGCTTCCAGAAAAAACAACCAAAACCACAGAGCAGGTGATACATATTACTTTAGCTATCCAGAGAATAGCAAAGCAGGTGGACTGCACTTGGAAGTTCAATCCAGCGCCATATGGCAAACATAGATCTTTCTATTACAGAACACCTGAAAATAAAGTGATAAATTTGAAATTTCACAATCTCACCGTACCGGCAACAAACATCCTGTCAATTGTTATCTATCTTCTGCACATTAACATTTAGTCTAAAATTTTTCCCTCTGGAACAGTCCCTATGTGCTAATACAAAAACAAGCATAACAAAATATACCACTGATTTTAGCCATTTATTTTTGGTGTTTGGATAGTGGGGTAAGATGGGTGGGATAAGTCTTCCTATATTTGGATAGAAGGATAGGGAAACAAATCTGAGTGGTCGGATAAATCTTATCCCTACCCCCTCCCCCCCCCCCCCCAAAAAAAAATTCCACCATATCCCTATCCTATTGTATCCAAACGTCGAGTAAAACAAAAGGATATCACCAATACCTACAAGAATCAAATTTCCCTAAACCATTTGAATGTTGTAAACTAATCTCCTAATATGTTGATAATTTCACGCAACATTAATACAATACCTTTTCCATGGTGTATCATCCACTACATAAAAGCTGCGTGATTTAGCACTATTGCCTTGGTGGTCATTTTGTTAGTTACTGTTCAATGACCAAATCTGTGTAAATTCCTGTATGACCTTACCATCCTTAATCTTGGGCACTGTATGAACTCGCTATCCTTAATCTTGGGCAGTATATAACACCATTTTACTTCGTTGGGGTGGCATTCAATGAACTTGTGTCATTCTTTTGTGGTTGAATGCAGAACGAAATCAAAGCTAAGCATCTTAAGATGGCAACAAGGGAGCAACAGAGGACTGATAAGAACGTGCTTAAGCTTGTTGAAGAACACAAGGTTTCTTTCTTGGTCAATACTCCTATATATTGTTCCTTGTTATTTTTTGAGAAAGTAATATCTGTGAGCTTTTTACTGTGTGGAAATGCAGAGGCAAAAAAAGGCTGCTTTAGAAAAGATACTCAAGTTACAGCAGGAACTGGATGCCAGACAGAAACTTGACTTAGAAATACAAACACTGCGAGGAAAGTTGGAGGTTATGAAGCATATGCCAGGTGAGGAAAATTCTGAATCAAAGAAGAAGATAGATGAACTTGCTGAGGAGCTGAAGGAAAAGGAAGAAGAAAAAGATGCAATGCAGTCGTTGAACCAGACTCTAATTATCAAGGAAAGGAAGAGCAACGATGAGTTGCAACATGCCCGGAAGGAGCTGATAAATGTAAGCTGCCTCATTGATTGACCGTCTATACAATGTTATGCTTTGCTGTGCTGTTTCAAATTAATGATGGCACCTAGGTATCCTTTGTGTTGGCATCATATCCCATGCACATTATCCTCTTGCTTTGTTGCATGCTTTGCAGGGCTTTCAGGAGCTTAGTGTTGCACGAGCAAAAGCAAATATTGGTATCAAGAGAATGGGCGAGCTTGATACCAGAGCATTCGCAATTGCTTGCAGGAAAAGGTTATCAAACAAGGACGAAGAGGCCATTTCTCTCCTCTGTTCAAAATGGGAAGCTGAAATTAGAGACCCAAACTGGCACCCTTTCGTGGTTAGAGCTGTTGATGGAAAAGAAACGGTACAGCCCTATATCATGTACGATTGCTTTCCAGCTTCCCTGATTCTGGTTGTTTATAATTTTGAGTAATCATGGAAGGCTTGCAGTTCACAACTTTACATGTGGTTGCATGCTAGTACATTGTAGCATCTGATGGGGATTTGTGCAGGAGGTTCTTTCAGAGGGGGACGAGAAGCTTCGGGAGCTGAAAGAAGAGCATGGTGAAGAAATTTATGCATTGGTAACAAAGGCACTGGTTGAGATCAATGAGTACAACCCTAGTGGCCGCTACCCAGTGCCAGAGTTGTGGAACTACAAGGAGGGCCGGAAAGCAACATTGAAGGAAGCAGTCCAGCATGTCATGAAGCAGTGGCGGACTCACAAGAGGAAGCGTTGAGCCAATGGACCAGTAAGCGTTGGGCCAATTGTTTGGTTGTTTCTTTTGCACACATTCCTAAGCTTGGTACTTAAACTAGATATTGGTTAGCATTAGCTCGTCGTCCCGCAGCACCACTGTATGGCTAAAAATTATGGGAACTGTTACGGTATCATTGCATTGCTGTACTGCTATTAAATGGAGTTTAAAATCCATACATGGTTGCAAATGTGTGATTATGTTTAATTTTGACAGTAGTCAGTATAGGCAACATTCATGGGAATTGGTGCTGTGGGATGACATTATGTGCCACAGAATTCTTGTTTGGATCTATTATGTAGCTAAACATGATATACACATATTCTGGTGAAGTCTTGTACCGTATCTCCAAATAATCTATCTTCAGTCAAAGCTGGAACTGCTAAGTTTGAAACCATTGACATTAGGTTCAAACCTTTCTGAGCTATCTACAGCTGCAAGCCTCCACATCTTTGCCTTTTGCAAGAGATTCTGGAGTGAGTGGCATGTGTGCTAATGATGTGGAATGTAGACATGTTATCTTAGATGAGCCGTGGACAAAAAAACTTGACCTGGCCTCTGTCCGTCTCCCTGATGCTACGGATATGCCTCTTGCGCCATCTTGCTGTATGGTCAGTATGCATAAACTGCAAGCACCAGTCACTTGCAGCATATAAATGTCGTGTTGAGATTTCCCAAATCTGATTTGAGTCATTTCATTGTTGATCTTGCATACTGATTAGGAAGTCAAAAAAGCAATCTTCATTTGTGGATACCTTTTTTAGCAGCACAAGAGGAAATAACCATAAAACTAACCTGCAGCACATTCATGAGACTGGTTTGCTGTCTCTTCAAGTGTGACAATTGCCTCTGTATTGATCAGGACAGAACTGGAAGCTATGCTGAGCACGTTTCCGTTAACACGCATAAGACAGAGTGCAGTTTCTAGTTTCTACCGAGCTGAGCTTATCTCCAAACTGAATGCTTTTCTCCACACGTCATTTTATTTCTCCATTACGTGAAACACTATCTACATGATTCGTTATGCAGTTGCACTTTCTCATTTATATTCTAATTCAAATATGCTGATACTTTAAATTTATATTTGCAGGCAGGTTCATTGTCTTTCGTCCTGTTCAGCAACCTTTTGGTACCCCTTGGCTCCCTTGACCTGGAGTTAGCTGCAGACACCAAGCTTACCTAGTATCTACTGTCAATTGACTGAATGAATTAGTAGAGAGTAGAGACATGATCATCACGAAAAGTTTATCTACTGAAGTAGCTATCACAATTTACTATTTATTGTTAGACATAAAGCACCTTTTTTTTATCATGTGGATTGTGGTTGTTGATGTATCTCATTTTCTGAAAGTGGCCTCCATGCTGCTCTGCGTATGGCGGTTGCTGAATGTTAATGTATGCTCAGTATGCTGGTATGGGTAAAATTCACGTCACAATATTGTTTTGGTGAGTATCTGATGGATGCTGATCGTCTTTGTTGAGGCCAAGTTGAGCGTTACTGTATGACATGAAGATGCAGCGGTATGATCTTATGTTATTCTGGTGTGAGAAGCTACATATTTCCTCACTGTATGTTCCCATTGACTGTTGCCCATGAGGTCATGCAGTGTGGGAGGGTCGGTAAGGCCTGAACCAGCTTCAGCCACCGAACCGTATCCTGGCCTTGTACGATGTTTCCATACTGTAGTATATAATGGGCCAAGTTGTCAGCAAAACAAAGGCGTCGTGTGCTTGTTCGTTCTAGCGGACCTGAAGGCTGGGTGACAAAGAAAGCTTCAATATACTATTGCACTTGTGAAACACTGACACGATAGTCGTATGATATGAATGCTTACAAAAGGAATAAGTAAACCAAATTTACATGCAAAATAAATGAGCAATCAGAAATACGATAATGAATATTTTGTGTTCATGGATGCGTCTAATCCCCGGAATTATCAGTTACTCCCAGCCGGCGCACCAGCTTCTCTTCATCAATCTCTGCTCTTCATGGAAGCAGCTTCAGTGGCCGTATCATGGCGTTGTCTTCGTGGTCTAGGATCTGAACAAGATCACGACACCACATCAGCATATTTGCGGATATATTGGTGACGCATGAATGGGTCAAAGGGAACATGTGGTACTTACGTGGCAGTGGTAGACGTATCCAGGCTCCGCCGTGACGTCGAATGGGTAGATCTGGTTGGTGTCCACTAGCTTGAACGCCACCACGACCGTGGTCACGAACCCCGGCGGCACCTTGACCACGTTCTTCCACGTCTTCTCGTGGTCCGGCACCGGCACCACGGGGCCGACCGCGTGCTGGTCGAGGCCGCACTTGACGGCGTCGTTGAGCTGTGTCATGCAGTCGGTGAACGCCTGCAGGTCGAGCAGCTGCTGCATCTTGACGGCCTGGAACATGCCCAGGTGGATGTGCAGCGGGTGGTTGTCGCCGGTGAGGTTGATCACGTGCCACAGCTCCGTCGTGCCCGACCGCGGCGTCTCCGTCACCGGGTCCTCCAGGCGCAGCCCGTTGATGTAGAGGTGCGTCGACTGCCCGGTCGGCGTCAGGTACTCGTACATGACGATGTACCTCGTCTCCGACGTCGGCCCCGGCGACGCCACGTTGGCGTACGGCACCTCGTGGTCCGGCACCGTGGAGTTGTCCGGCGGGTCGCGCGGCCCGTTGGGCGTGACCACGAACTTCATCACCTTCCCGTTGAGCGGGCCCGGCGCCGTCCCCGCCGGGAACGGGTACGGCGCGGAGTTGAGCATCTCGACCTCGGCCGTGGGCGACGCCGAGAAGTCGACGACGACGTCGAACATCTCGGCCGGGGAGATGAGGAGGCTGGTCACGGTGACGGGGGCCGCGAGGTAGGACGCGTCGGAGCCGACGACGTGGAAGGGCATGCCGTTGGAGAGCGAGACGTTGAAGTAGCGCGCGTTGCTGGCGTTGAGGATGCGGAGGCGGTACCGTCGGCGGTGCACGGCGAGGAACGGCCAGGCCTTGCCGTTGACGGTGACGGCCTCGCCGAAGTACTCGGGCTGCCACTCCGGGTGCACGGACGGCGCGACGCCCGTGGAGTTCATGTAGAGCGAGCCGTCGACGTTGAAGCTGCGGTCGGCGATGACGAGGTGGAGGTCGTCGTCGTCGCAGGGCAGGTCCATGGGCGCGTCGACCTCCGGCTTCTCGATGACGTAGGCGCCGAGGAGGCCGGCGAGCAGGTTGGCGCGGGTGAGGCCGAGCGCGTGGTCGTGGTACCACAGGTTGCCCGGCGGCTGCACGTTGGGGTACCGGTACGTGGCCTGCGTCCACGCGGGCCCCGTGTCGCTGAACCCCGCGGTGAACCAGGCGAAGGGGCTGCCATCGGACTGCGGCTGGTGCGCGCTGCCGTGGAGGTGCACGACGGTGGGCACGCCGCCGCCGTTCTTGGGGATGGCGGTGGGCACGGTGGGGTCCCACGGCAGGATGTGGCGGTCGGGGAGGTGGTTCTCCCACGTCACGGACAGCGGGACGTCGTGGCGGGCCACGATGGTGGGGCCCGGGAACGTGGCGGAGTCGACGCACTGCCCGTACACGAACACCGGCGTCTCCGGGAGGTCGCGGTGGAATTTCTGCATGCCGGCGGTGGAACAATTTGATGGAAAACGCATTGCAATTAGCTGATAGTAGCTTGGCTCTGCCAGCTGAAAGTATAGTACTAGTATAATCGATAGCGTTTCTTAATTACCCATTTCTTCTGGAACATGCCGATGGTGAGGTTGACGGGGACGACTCGGCCATGCTGGAAGTCGTAGCCACGGATCTTGGCCATCTGCGGCAGCGGGTCCACGTACATCTGCAGCGACCCCGCCACCTGCTGCAGCAGCGCGCTCGTCACCGGCGGCGGCGGCGCCTGCGCCGACACCGCCGCAGCTCCGGCGACAACGACGAGCGCCACCAGCGCAGCAGCTACGCGGCGCAGCATCCACGCTGTCATCTGCAGCCACGACGACATTGCAGCCAAAATTAAGGTGAAGAACATCACCGTCTACCAATTTGAGTTGAGTACGCCGCTTGAGAGGGGCCGGCCGGGGATGTCTGTTGCAGCTATAGTTTATTACCTCGCCGGACGAGACAAGGGAGCTGGTGAGGGGCATGCAGAGAGCGAGAGAGGCTGGAATAAGAGTATTGTGATGATGCAGTGCAGGGGCGTGTGGCCAGCACACGACTGATGGTGAGGACAGTCTAGGCATGCATGTATTTATAGGACCAAGTGAGGCGTTAATTAAGCAACTGGTGTCAACAAGAATGCAAGTTGCAAGAGGGATACGACTCGAGAGCGAGTTGATGCTCAGTTAGTTGGGGCCGGCCAACCCACGCCTTGATTAGTTGTAATCTTCTACACACGCTCCATTTTAAATCCAAACAGCTAGCTGGCAGCTAATCCCAGGGACAGACAGCCGGGGGACAGCCATAGGGCATTGGAACGAGGAACAGAGCTACAGTCTGATCCATGTGGATGGGCTTGTGTTTGTGTTGTCCTGCAGCTAACTTTGGTCAAGCTGATTGCTGTCCTCAATTCATGAGATGGCTGGGATTTTTGACCTAGTTGTTTTTTTTCTTTTTTTCTTTTTGACCTAATCATGATGGCTGGTTGATGAGAGTGTCACCTGATTTGAACTCGCGTTTAATTTGGCAGCACGTACTGGAGGGAAACTTGGTAGCTGTCAGAATTAGCAGTTCATCCCACTTCATGCAGTTGGTGTTAACTTCTTGTAAACGTACACTGAACAAGAAAAAAGTGCTGTTTAGAGTATAGGAGAACATTACATAATGCATGAGGCAGCAATAATCTCGATCGACCCCAGGCCAATCATTAGTGCGTGAGCCTGTGGGCGCTGGATTACGCATGCGGTCAGCTTCAGCTTCAGAAATTAAACGCACATGATGAGTGCGTACTTCAAATGAACAAGTGACGAATCGAATAAGGGTGGGCAGGTTGGTACGTCCTGTAGTAGTTTTTTCCCCCCCTGTTTGGAAGCAATGTAATTCGATGGTTTCAATGCAATATTATAGTATTCGATGATATTATGGTATTTTGCTGAAAAAGTGTTTGGTTGATCTTAAGAAAACTTTGTTTTCAATGTTATAGTATTGTCAGTACCATGGTATTTTTGGAGTATTATAAACTCTATTTTATATCAAAATTTTTCCATCCAAGCGAGAAGAAACTAGTAAATCATAGTATGGCTATGGAACCAAACAATTTCTAAAATACTATGGTTTTAGTAGGAGAAAAATATTATGATTATGTTATGACCAATATAAACCATAGTATTCTAACTACGCATTGAAATACATCGCTCCCAAACAGGCATTGAAAAACTTTGACCAATATGACCAGTACTATAGTAGCCTTCTACTATAATTCCTAAATCAACAAGTAGCAACTCCCCTAATGACAGATTATAATTATTGTGGGTCTGTTTGGAAGCATAGTATATTTGTAGTTTCTAGACAATACCATGGTATTGAAGAATACTGTGGTATTTACTCAAAAAAGTGTTTGATAGCTTTTTGAAAAACACTGTTTTGAAAACTATGGTTTTGCCAAAACCACAATATTTTTGGAGTATTGGATACATTTGTCTAGACAAAAGTTTTCTTCAGTTTTGCACTGTTCCAGCGATGGAGCTTCTGCCTGTCCCATGCGCGCCCCATCCTCGCGTAGCCTCGGCCCGCGCCCCGCCGCCCGTCTCCGGTGCCAAGCGGCCCCACGGCGCCGCCTCTCGCGCCGCCGCTAGCCATGCCTCGCCTCCTGCGCCGCCGAGGGCCGCACCGCCGAAGGCTGTGCCGCCATCGCCACGCCTCTCGCGACGCCGGCGGCCGCGACCCACCTCCTACGCAGCCGCGCCCCGGTCGTCTGCCTCCTATGCCGTCGAGGGCCGCGCCGCCGTCGCCTCGCATCCCACGTCGCTGAAAGGAACATGTCGGGGTATCCGACCCAAGAGGGAAATGGGTGAATTGAATCGCTAGTCGCTCATCTAAAACCTATAGGACTATATAGTGCGTAAGATAAATCGATTTCGCCCTACACATGCTAAGCCTAAGGTTTATCTATGCCCTCTGTACCTTACCCAAAAGACTTGCAACCTAGAACCAAACCTAATCAAACTAACTAGGAAAGCTAAAGGCACATAAGAGATAAGAGAGTAAATGCGGAAACGTAAATGCGGTAAGTAAAAAGATAAGGGCAAAGGTATGCAAACTCCTAAAAAGACATGATGATTTAACGTGGTTCATACCTAAAGGCTACGTCCACGGGCTCGCCACCGAAAGCAAAATCCGAGCCGGGCACAAAGACTCTCCCGATCACCGTCTTGCGCTCGCCACCCAAAGCTCACGGCAAGTAAAGGCTAAGTGCCACCAAGGCTTAGCCACCGCCGCCATCTTTCTCGGTCACAAGGCATCGGATGCTTCACTATGGAGTTTGTAGGGTCTCCTCGTCCCCGCAAAAGTTGTTGCTGCCACTCCACACCAAGAATGAGGGTCTAGGAAGCTATAGCCAGGGCTTCTCCCTAACTCACGCAGGAGCTACACACAAGAAGAGCTCGCAAGCTCACTCTCTCTAAACTCTAACATAGCTTGGATGATGCACTAAGCTCTCATATGGTGGTTGGAGTGGTATTGTGCTTGGAATACTCCTCTACACTTGCTCTAGTCTTCAAGTGCTCCAACACACTTGAAATGGCCAGGTGGGGTGGCTTATATAGCCCTCAAACACAAACTAGTCGTTGCTCCAACGGGCTACTGACGTAGTGTAGACCGTACTATACGGTCCACCCTTTTCCACAGACCGGACCATCCGGTTCGTTCACTTTTCCAACGGTCACTGAATTCTTGCGTCACTGCACTATGATCCGGACTTTAGTACAGTTAGTAGGACCGTATCATACGGTCCATGTATTTCTGATTTCATCTCTGAAACTATAGCTTCGGGTTAAATAGGACGGTCCATGGACGGTCTTCACAACCGTGACAACTTGGTCCGTCCGATAGGACGGTCTCACAGACCGTATCTTACGGTTCGTTGTAATCTTGCACGGCTTCAATCTTCACACCCTCGGCCAACTTGGTACGGTTTATAGTCTGGTCTAACCGTACTATACGGTGCATATGATTTGGTCTCCTCAACTTTGCTTCCTTGGTTAAATGGTCCGGTCCATTCAATCTCTTGAGACCGTACCATCCGGTCTTCATAAATCACCGGGCTTTAACTTCTCAGCCCCTTCGGGAAACTTGGTCCGTCTGATAGAACGGTCTCACAGACCATATCTTACGGTCCTCACAATCCTATGAGGTTTCAGGGCGTTGCCCTGAGACCCGCAAGGGGCAGACCCCCCTCGACCCCCGTTCGCTAACCGGGTAGTGGAACCCTCGTTGGGGCGGCCCTTCGGGCCTTGCCTTCGGTTTTTCTTCTTTTTCATCCCTGGGACCTAAACACCTAAGAATATACATCTAGACATGTTCATTAGTCCAAGTATTGTTTGTAAATCGATCACAAAAACACAACCATAGAAATATGGCGCATGAAGCCATTTTCCTTACAGTCACCGGCAACCACGCCCTGCCTCCCGCTCCCAGCCCTGCCTCCCTTCGCCTGTCCCTTTCCTCCACACCGTAGTCGGCCTCGCGTCCGCGGCCCCTTCTCCTGTAGCCGCGCCCGCGCTGGAGGCCCTCCTCCCGTGGCCGCGCTGCCGGACGGGCCTCCTGTGGCCGCTGGCGGGAGCACTCTTGGGGGACCGGCGATGGCGGGGGCCAGCGCAGGAGAGAGGGGTTGAGCGGGAGACGGGGCAGGCTGTGTTCCTATCTTTTGGAACCAAACAGGTCACATTTTTGGTAAAAACTAAACCACAGTATTTTTGTCATAACCAACATACTGCAGTATCTTGAAACCATGTGTTAATTAAAAGTCAATCTCCCCAGCTAGCTGACCTACACCAGCCAATACTAGTATACTATATAGGAGTACTGCATTTCGTACTGCATGATAAGCTACTTATTGTACCGAAACCTGATTCCTGGCTACTGTATTTCCTTGGCGAGATATATGAACGATCGGGCTTGTTCATCAGTGACGATGCAGCAATGCATGAGGCCGCGGTTTTGGTTGACATTCTACTAGTATGCGATTCTGATCCAGTCGCGTCGCCAAGGTGGAATAATGGAATCGCCCGCACACCAAACCGTTGGAGCCGGTGTTCGTCGATGGAGCTCTCAAGTTTCTTCACATGTCGTTACCGAATGCCACCGTGAGTCTCCGATCCCATCGCGTCGGCGTCGCATCAAGGCCGGGCTGCAGACTTGCAGGGATGTGGCAACGGTTGTTCGTTGGTGACTTGGTGGTACGTTGGTCATGTCTGGGTGGCTGTGTCTATGTGTTCGGCCGGTCCTGTCGATCGTGACCAAATGCCGTCTACCTAGACTATAGACACGGCTGGGGGCACGAAATTGAAACAAGGACTCACAAATTAATTCACAACCATGCATGTATGGGCCTGATAGTCTACTCGCACACAGCATCGGAGGAGTTGAATTGCGTGCAGTGCATTAATAGATTGGTGTGCGTGGACAAACCATGTAGCGAACCAGACTCGATCCATGCAGCATCTAGAGCGAGGCAGGGTCACTTGGATCGAGCCTGCGCAAAGCGCCAAATGCATCGGTGCAATTCATTGTGTCATTGCACTATTGTACGCGCAGCACCCGCCGCAGCTACCACTGCCACTAGTACCGGTCTACATTTCCACGTGCAGTTAAAAAAAAAAACCAAGTATTACATCATCAATTGCCTATTGGGCCGCACCACTGTCCACTGGCGATGGGATGTCCACGTTAGCTAAAATTGGGCCAGCCGGCCCAAATCTAGAACGTTAGCGTCTTTTTTTTTTAAATTTTGTTTGCTTCTTTCCGAATTAGCTTACACTTAGACACTGTTTGGCCCCTGAGAATTCGGAGGAATTGAAATATGATTAAATATTTGCTAATGATGTATATTGATTGGAATTCATCATTTCACATATGTATTAATTCAAAAGAAAGTGATTCTTTTCTTTCAACGGTGAATTGTATGGAATTATATCGTGAAGTTTCTTACTATCCTTTCCCCACCCAAAGCTCTCAAATTATTTTTTCTCTTCTCATATTAGTGGGGAACAACAAGTAGCTATTGTAATAAAATTCCAATTCAAGAGACACAAACAACCCCTTAGCGTTTTCTGCTCTGCTTCGTACATGTATATGCGATGATAATATACATATGGTTTCCACCAGTGATGCAGGCAGGACTATTTTATAGAAATTGTGGCAAGCCAATTTTCTATAGATTCAGTAGAAAAAGAGCTCCCCACGTACGGTACCTACGAACAGATCTGTTTGTATATCTACGTTTCCACGCGTTTGGACAGGCACGTCGTCCATAGCAATGTCAGCGTCGCGCGCCTACTATACGCACCGACGTACGTACTTGTGGACGTGTGAGTAGGTAGCTACGTACAGCAGCACCACGTTTTGTGTCATCCCGGTCGAAACGGCAAACACGGGTATCCGATCGCAGGCTTGCATTGAGCCATTGAGCGCGTCGCGGGGCAATGTGCATGCACGCCAGCCACATATTCCCGGCCCATCTTGATGCCGGTTGCCGGTAGCTGCTAGCTCCGACTCCATTATTGCGCTTTGACAGTCCCTGGCGCACAAAGACGAAGAACAGCGGCGGCAGCAGCAGTTGCAGCAGCGGTACGTACGGTGCTCCCTGTTGTATGCCTTGGTGTTGGTGGTGGTCTCTGGCCACTCACCAAACGACCCCTGAGAGCCCTGGCAGCCGCTGGGATCGCCGTGACCGACGGAGGAGGAACGTCGCGCGACAAGGGCGGATCGCCGTGCTGATTCGCCAACCTCATCAGCCTTTTAGACACACGGAGTCACAGGCACACAGTCGAGCTTGTCTGCTAGGTTGCCACCTATGGATCGAGTAGCTAGTATGTACTGTTATTTTAATCATCTTTTTTTCTATTTGTATTAATATTACAATGTCGTTTTATACTATAGACGGCGTATATATACAATCTGCTGAAGACAAGCTAAATGGTAAGGATGCAGTGCTGTGGACAAGCGTGCTAAATGGTGAGGATGCAGTGTTGTGGACAAGCGTGCTAGCTGAGAATTGACAGCAAGCAAGCTTGTGGTGCGTAGTAGCTCCGGTTGATCTGATGAGTCAGCCACGCGTAGCACGTGTGCCCTACTATTTTACCGAGAGAGAGATTAAAGGTGCCGCGCGCGGCGCGCCGATCAAGGAGTTGGCCCCGCGCAAAAGAGATTGTCGTCGGTCGTCTGCAACAGTGCCATGTTAGGTTAATTTTCAGACGTCGGATCCGATCTACCTGGATGGACTACTCCCAGTCCCAGGGGAGGCAGCAGCTAGCCAGAGCTGGCCTATATATAGGGCAAGGAGCTTCTCTAGTCGTCGTGCCTCACCACCAGCACTGACAACTCTCAAGCTAATTAAGTGAAGCTAGTGTAGAAGCGGTAGTAGGGAGGAGGAAGGAGGAAGGAGGAAGGAGGAAGGAGGAAGAAGATGAAGAACAGCACTCTGCTGACGATCCTGGTCCTCCAGGCCCTTCTGCTCTCTGCAGCTGTGACCAGAGGACACGGTACGACGACGACGACGACGCATGCTTCCCTCTCGATCACACACTCTCTCTCTTAGGAGTTAGCAGGATTTATTGGGTAATCCTCTGCCTGTGCCTGATGCATGCATTATATTGCATGGTGCAGGTGCTGTAGTGGCGCCGAAGAAGCCGTGCTGCGCCAACTGCCAGAGCTGGTCGGGCGTCTGGACCTGCGACGACCTGCTGCCCAAGTGCCCCTCCACCTGCAAGCAGTGCCAGCCGGAGGCCACGGACAAGGGCACCCGCTACAAGTGCCGCGACTTCCTCACCGAAGGATGCCCATGCAAGACCGCCCACAAGTCTACAACTGATCCATCGTCTGATCTGATCTGATCCAGTCCAATCCAATCGCGCGCATCCATGCATGGCTTCGCCCCCTATATTAGCGACCTTCCAATAATCCGTTGCTGCGGGTGTGTCTTGCTGCTACGTGCTGTACGTGTCATTTCCCTTCCCTGTCGAGATTATGCATGATGGAATAAAACTAGTGTGTCGAGGCTAATAGCGCGGTAGCTATTAGCCTTCCGTTAGTCTGTTCGTTACCGTTGTTCTTCGTTCCTCGAGAACCCGCAGCCCCTGCTGCGCGTAATTAATAAGAATCCGTGTGCATGTTGTTTTTGATTTGGGACTTTGTTTGCGTCGCGCTAGCGGGCGGTGGCCGGTGATGACCCCACCCACAGCCTCTCTGCTGCACCGCATCAGAGGGAGGGAGCGTTTGGAATGGATAAAGTGGCCTAAAGTTTGGAGGCGGCCGGCCATCCTACTATCCTAGCTTTTCAAGAAGAAAGTGCACCATATTATCCACGTCCGCCTGTCCATTTTTTACTACTAATTGATTAGTCTTTGTGGGCCCCTGCAGGTGCGTTGGCAGCCACAAATCATTCGCATCACCAGAAAAAGCTGCGCTAAAAAGTGCTACTTGAACATCAGAATACCTGATGAATCACCAATGCTCCAACAGATAAAATAGTAAAAACAGGGATAGGAAAAGTGCTTATACAAATATTTACGTCTAGGCAAGAGTACCATCTAATCTACTTCTAATGCTGCATTTTGTCAGGCCAATGAACAACACATGGAGTTGGCAAAATTATTGTGCATTCTGGCTTTGAAAAATAAGTGTTTTCTAAAATGTATGCCTTTTCTCCCACTGAAACCTGCATTTTATGTAATATATATGTGCACAGAAAAGATTGAAAAATGAGGCATCCATAGTCCCCCACCCACCCTACCCATCCACCACACTATAAATTCTTAGGGCCACAAATGATAATTATCCATTTCCTAGCTAATGTACCTGACTAGCTAATGGGGTAAAAAACTAATACATATTTGAAGAATTGCACAAAAAGAAGGTAATAGTCATAGCATATGTGCACTAAAAATCAGAGCATAGGTAATAATAGATATGTACGACGACTGCATCAAAAGCTTCCTGGACAAGGGCCTTCTGCTCCCATGCATAATCATCATCCAACAACTTAGCTTGCATGACTGAACGAAGAGCGAAGAGCTAGTGTATGTGTCTCTTACTGCATGCTGCAGCCTCATGAAATTAGTTGATGCATGGCTGCGCAATGATTATCTAATTAATTCATCTCTGCCGCATCTTAGAGATCAAACCCTTACCATATCAACATTGCCTAATCCAAACCTAAATCACTAGTCTATCAGTCTGTGCCCAGCTGCAACTCTACAAGGTGTTTTAGGAAACAGGCACACGGATTATATTGTCTCTGGTGGGGGAACTGCCGCTCCCCCGGCGCGGAGATCACGCAACGAATGACGGAGATGCGGAGGCGTGGGAGAGAGGTACGGGTGGAACTGCAGAGGCGTGGGAGGTACGAGTTTTTTCTATTTAATTCTTTTCACAATTAATCTATTATAGAAGGTAATATGTGTACCGTAACACAATTCTAAACTAAATAATTATATATCTAGAACCCTTTATAGAGCGCCGTGAGAAGTAATGTGACTAGTACTAGTCTATATTTCTAAAACGATGTTAAGCCACGGCGGATCACACGGTCGCCAATAGCGCACCCTGCCGCCCCAACCCTCTTTTCTACTGGACACAAAAAGCCCAAAGCACCCCTCCCCCACCTTGCCTGCGGCGCGTGATGGCGAGGATAGTGGGCTGTGGGTCGCACAGCGCGCTCGCGTGCGATAGAGTTTCTCCAGTTCTAAATACAGCTAAAAAATATGCACTCTCTATCTCTCTGTGTGTTTTTATTTGATGCGTGTTAATTCAAGATTGAACGATACATATTCGAGAACGAATGTAATGGACAAGAAATTGTGCATTGGACCTCGCTACTAGCCACCTTAGGCAAAATTGGGCCGGCCCAAATCTAAGACGTTGGCGTACCTTCTGTTTGCATCTTGGCTTCTTGCGCTGCTTCTTTCCGAATTCTCGCTTACTCCTTGCGCTCCTGCTCTGCTACTCGACTCAGATTTCCGGATGGGCTGGGAGGTGTGTTCTCCCAAACACGCCAAGACGTAGATGTGGTTGCATAGATTAACTAAATGTTGATAATTTAGATTTAGACTTAGTGGATCACTAAATTAAATTATATGTAATAATGATATGGGTTTATATTTGAATATAATTCAGGAGCTGCTTTAAATAATCTTTTATAATAGCATACACGCACAATTTAAATACAAACATATGAGGTTAATTTAAATTATCTTTACTATGTCAGAGCGGGCAATTTAAATACAATTTTACTTGATTAATTTAAATCATCTTTAATAAAAATTCAAAGTGAGTAATTTAAATACAACTTTACTTGGTTTATTTTAAATCATTTTTTATAATGATGGGTATTTTATAAAATAGTATGTATCCTATACATTTATTATTGTTATATAGACAGATGTCTAGGTATTTGCTTTTAATTTATTAGAAGTTAAAATATTTCATACTTTTCATATATAGTGCATTTGATCTCCAATCAATAGTAAGTTGTAATATTTGGATGAAACGATATATACTTTTGAAATGGCGCGCACTTTGTTTTTTTTCTCTCAACACATGAAATACATAAAGAAATACGCCCTTAAGTTATCTATTAAACTAAAAAAGTTATATATTAATGGGAAGTATATTAATTGTTGTTGAGCCTGATGAATATACATGCATCTACGATGATGAGGTACAACAACTGGTTTCCACGATCCAACGGGCACAACCCCGAACTGCCCCGAACAATGTCTGTCGCCGTACTCACGTCTGGTAGGTAGGTAGGTATACCACGTTGTGTGCCTGGCCAAAAAGCCAAAACACGGGTATCCGGAATTCCGGATGGATCATCGCAGGCTTGAGCGCGTGGCAATGTGCATGCACGCCAGCCATATCCCCGGCGATCTTGATGCTCGTTGCCGGCCTGCTAGCTACCTGCCCTAGCTATGCCTCCATCCATTATTGTGCTTTGACCGGCGCTGGCGCGCGCACAAAGACGGGGAACGACAGCAGCAGCAGCCAGCAGCATGTAGACGCGCATGCATAGCTCCCTTGGTGGTGCTGGATCACGAGAGCCTTGGCGGTTGCTCCCTTCCGATCTGAATTAGGTGTCATTTTAGAAAAAGTACAAGTCAATTTTTTAAAATTTTGACTATATATAATTTTTATATTATTTAGTTTTGAAAGTTTGAATGTCGTATGTAAGATTTGTCTTGATAAATACTCTCGTAAAAATATAAATTTCTTAGAATATTTATATGTATTCTAATAAAATATTGATCAAACTTACATTTTAGAGACTATGTCAATGTATTTATGTACAAAATTCGGACGTGATGTGCATGCTACGGGGAGGAACGCGCACGCGACACGGGTAGATCACCGAGTGATGAATCTGCCTGCCAAACTCAGCTTTACACACAATCGACGTTGTTCCATCTCTATCGGGGTGGATACCCATCTTGCATTCCAACCATATTTATCTATAGTAGCGTTATAGTATATAAACAATCTATTTATCCGAGACACACTAATTGTGCTTGATCAGATCATCAGATACGCACTCCCGGTACAACGCCTCTATGGTGGCGCGGCATGCAGAGCGTGTCGCCGCACACCATTTTGGACCAGCGTACGTGCTGAATTTCCCGACAAGGCCATAGTGCGCATGCAGTGTAAAGATGGATGTTGGGACGCGGATTGTCCCGGTTCAGTCAACCACTCGGTCACGCCTATCACGTGTCTATCTGCAATAGTGCCATGTTAGTTTTTCAGACATCCGATCCGATCTAGCTGGACTCCCAGTCCCAGGCAGCAGCCAGCGCCTCTATATACAGGAGCAATGTTCTCCAGTTGCTGTGCCTCACCGTGAACTGACAACGTACTCAAAGCCTACTCTTCTTCCTAGTCCCAGCTAATTGAGGTGCAGAAGCAGCAGACAAGAAGGAGGAAGAAGATGAAGAGCAGCACTCTGTTGACGATCCTGCTCCTCCAGGCCCTTCTGGTCTCTGCAGCTCTGGCCAGAGGAGGACACGGTACGACCTGCGGCAGCTTCTCTCGATGCCTGAAGTAAATCTCTTGATGGATCTGAATTGAACCCTCCTGCCTGATGCTGCTGGTGACGACGCAGGTCCAGTGGTGCCGAAGAAGCCGTGCTGCGCCAACTGCCAGAGCTGGTCGGGCGTCTGGACCTGCGACGACCTGCTGCCCAAGTGCCCCTCCACCTGCAAGCAGTGCCAGCCGGAGGCCACGGAAAAGGGCACCCGCTACAAGTGCCGCGACTTCCTCCCCGAAGGATGCCCATGCAACACCCACAACTGATCTGATCCAATCCTATCGCATCATCCATGCATGGTTTGGCCCTTTAATTTGCGCATAATCCGATCCGTTGCCGCGGGTGTCTTGCTACTACGTACGTGTCATTTCCCTTCCCTGTCAGAGATTATGATGGAATAAAATTAGTGTATGACAAGCGCGCGCTAGCTATTAGCCCGCCCGCTGTTAGTCTGTTACTGTGTTGTTCTTCCTCAAGAACCCGCAGCCCCTGCAGGTAATTAATAAAAATCCATGCATGTTGTTTTGATTTTTGGACTCTGTTTGTGTCGCTAGCCAGCGGTGGCCGGTGATGACCCCTAGCAGAGAGCTGCAACCTCCCCTCTTTCTTCCTTAACACTTCTACAGCTAGTGGTATATTATTCCATTATTACCAGTACTTACCCGTGCCATGCTACGGTGAATAAAATTTTTGGATATATTACCATCGGCAAGCAGAAACAAAGGAATCGGGCTACGGCAAGGGAGGGGGTCGTAGAAATAGAGCCTCACACCTTGAATTTGTTTGATTGCTTCACCCGTGGTCTGTAGACTGCATGCGTACCACCACTGCCGCCCTATAACAGTACGGAGATCAACATGGGAGACCGTAACAAATTGGCTGTGACAACGCTGCTGGCTCCACAACTCTGTCCTGAACACCACGCTAGGAGCTAGCCTCCACTAGCCATAGCAGGGTTAAAAACAGAGAAAGACGAGCATATGCAGCTATCGCACCATGGCCTGCATCCTCATCGTTTAAGGTCCGTTTAAATTTGTAGCTAAGATATCTTGCCTCATCTCCGATCTCTGGTAATGTCTAACTTTAAGCGCTAAAATTTAGTTTTTAATTTGAGGCAAGTTGAGGCAAGAAAAATAAACTATACTTGCTAATCTAAGATGAGACAGCTTAGCTATAAATCTAAACGGCCTCTTAGTGCAGCCAAGCTATAGCCATCATAGCCGGCCCCGCACTATACATCAAAGCACTTGGCTGCACTATGCTAACCATGTTAGACATGTTTCTTGTGTTTAGACTCAAAAGTTTGTATTAATATATGTATTATTGTGTTTAAAAAATAAAAAAACTAAACCATGCTGTGCTTGGGCTGGCACGCCGTGCCCAGCCTTCGGCCCAAGGACGGCACGGGCCCACTCCATGTCATGATGAGCCGTGCTTCGGCGTGCCGGGCCACGTGCCGCCCGGCGGGCCGACCCGGTTTGGACATGTATACGCTGCACCGCCGCTTCCTAGCTCGACCTAGTGGTGCCCGTGTCAGCCCAAGAACGATTCAAAATCTGTGAAAATCTCCTCTCGGTTCCCAGGAAACTGTAGATGAGATCTCGCTGAAATCGCTGGTGGCGTCGTGGAGGATATGGACTCAAACGGCTTGACGGCTAGGAGGAAACGCAAGGCACGGTAACCATGGGTCTCACTGCCAATCCCTTTCATCAAACTTGCGCTCCTCTGGAAGGCTTTTGCCACCCGCCCATGGGAGCGCCAAAACCGCCATCCAACTCCATCTCCTTAAGTGGTGTGCCATGCGCGGAACGGTGTTGCCTCGTGGCCAAAGACGGTGATGGCAGGAGGAATTGATCTGTGCAGTCCCGCTAAGCGCGTAATCATGAAGTTGTGGAGGAGCAACCCACCGGCGCTTTTGTGGGTCCACGCGGAGACCTGGCTTTTAGGTTGTCACCAGCGGGCTGCCTAAATGGATTGCATATAGTATAAAACAATATATCTAATGTAGACAAAAAAGAATGTATCGTTAGAATAGTGTTTAAACAATCAATATAGACAAACCGTTAGAGACTGGGTTAGATATAAGGTATGCCAAAAGAAAAAAATTTAAAAAGTAGAAAAAGAACCTATACTAAACCTCAAACTTAGGTCTACAAGTAGAGAAGAAAACTCTTTAACTCACCATTAAGAGTCGTGGCATATATAACATACTCTCTCCGTATTTAAATATAAGTCGCGGTTGATTTTTAAAAAAAACTTCAATTGTCCATCTTATTTAAAAAATTTGATAAGTTATTATCTATTTTGTTGTTATTTGGTTTATTATAGCATAGAGGTTGTGCATGACTTGTATATTTAAATACGGAGAGAGTCACAGTTGCGTTGCAGAGGGGGCACCGCAACCGCGACTTGCGCAGAGACGACGCACGACCAGTGTCGTTTTAACTACCTAGGGACTAGGGACTTTGTTATCTCTGATCAGTAATTTACAGCTAAGCTCTGGCACAGCTTGTACACGCAAATTACAAGTGTTACGCTTACGCAAGATGTCCGATCACTGTGTTCATCGTAAATTAAAGGCTTTCAACCCAACAACTCTTTTTCTGACAAAATGGTCTCCAATTCTATTACCGACGACATAAAGCGAAGGTCACACAATCAAATTTAAGTGGCCTCCAACTGCAAATTCTTGGCCTCGTTGCAGCGTACTGACGGTCACGTATAACCTCTCTGCTGCACCGCATCAGAGGGAGTGAGTGCTTTGGATAGAGTGGTCTAAAGTTTATGGAGGCGGCCGGCTAACCCTTTTCCAGAAAGTCCACCAGAATACCCTCGTCCGCCTGTCCATTTTTTACTAATTAGTCTTTGTGGGCCCCTGCAGGCTGCAGGTGCGTTAGCAGCCGCATAAGTCATACGCATCACCAGAAAAAGCTGCGCTAAAAAATTGATTTCACACGTGCCGCAATAACTAGTAAGCCCACTACCACTTGAACATTAGAAGACCATGATGAATTGAATCACTGATGTTACAGCAAATAAAATAGCAAAACCATATATGGATTGGGGAAGTGCTCATACATATCTATAGTTAGGCAAGAGTACAATCTAATCTACTCCTAATGGTGTATTTTGCCAAGCCAACGAACATCGCATGAAGTTGGCAAAATTCTTGTGCATATTCTAGCTTGAAAAATAAATCTTTTCTAAAAAATATGCCTTCACCATTCTTCGAGGTCCCCAATCCCCTAACCATCCACTACACCCACCCTACCACCCCCTCCACTACAAAAAACATGAGAAATTTCGTCGGCCATGAACCGATGAAATTAGACCTATACCGACAAACGTAACATAAATTCACCGGTGAACTTATTCGATGAAGCTATTTGTATGAAATTATGCAGTTAAGTTTTTAAGACAAAGTTATATTAAATTCGTCAGGTTTTCTTGGGCTGGCGAAAATTCTCGGTCCCTCGCTTAAGTTCTTCAGCTCATGCAGGCCGACAAAATTAACTGTTTAACTTCCTCGATTTGCTGATAAATAAATATCCAATAAAAATCAGATTTTAAATCATATATATTGAAACTTTCTAACTACAGGTATGAATATACATGTAAAATAATATATGCACCATCATTTTTCATGATTTATGGATTTTTTAACGTCACATTTAGTATAAACATGATACAAAAATATATTATAAAACAAGGGCAATATGCTTACTTCACTTGCATGAAGCAGTTCCATTCTGTCAAGTTCATCAAGATGAAGCTATCAAAACAAGTTTCGTATTTATAGAAGTTTTCTGAGATTTATAGTTAAATTTACAATCAATATCACGTTCAATGATGTGTGGGCCCATGGGTACTGTATCTAACTATACTTGTATAGGCGGCAAGAAAAATCTAAGCAATGGAAACCGAGTAAAATCGGATTTTTCAGTGGCACATATGGGCCGACGATATTTTCCAGTGGCACACATGGAATTATTCCAAAACAAATAGCTGTCGGTAGTTGTATGTGAACTGCATGACGCCACTAAAGACAAGCAATCAAATTGAATTATGAAATGCTCAATGCAAATTGCCTATGAGAATTTTTGTATGATGATATGAGATGCATTTGTGTACTTATGAGAATTGTTATATGCTAGCATGATATGCATTTTTGTCCAATAGTGTACGTCATATGAGATGTGTTTGTGTCCAATTTATTGGTTTCATCCAAATTTATGGTTGTGTGGTTATCTAAATAATATGGAACGCACATGTTATTGACCTCTCACAATTATGTTGCTGGAGATTTTTCCTCATTTTTAATGAATTTTTATCGATGAATAAGGAAATTATAAAACTAATCATGCTGGATAAATATTTATGTTCAAAATCGTCCAAAATCTTCTCAAATAGTTAGAATAGACATCCTTTTAATAATAGATCTAGCTCTGTATCAAATTTGTTAGCAAAATGGGGGCAAAAATGTCCCTTCATACGGCACTTTACACCATTAACTCTCGAAACTGATGGAAGTGTAAAGGAGTAAAACAATAGAACTAGTGTAGGGGACTTTGGTATTTTTAAAGAATGAAAAAAATGATTTTATCGGCTAGAAGCAAGTAAAATTCTAATTTTTTTTTCCAATTAACATGATAATTTCTAAGCCCTCACGCGAACACCAGTTATTAATATAATAGTGAGCTCCAGCGATCAGCAATCGGAACAGGAGTCTTCTTCCCATGACCGACCTAATTAAAACCAAACATGTGTATATATAGTTATTTTGCATCCAGACGGCTGGCCAACGGATCGTCTTTCAACTCCAAATGGAAAAAAAAACAAAAACAAAAGAATCGTGTAGGCGACACCATGATGCATGCGTCGATCGAGGCATGGATATATGCATGTTCATCGTCTATAGGCCCCCAGCGAGAGTATGAGAACAAGTAGCTAGCAAGGAGAGACAATAATGCCAGAGTACTGCGTGACTGGGGGCACGGGTTTCATCGCGGCGCACCTCATCCGGGCGCTGCTCGCCGCCGGCCACTCGGTTCGCGCCACGGTTAGAGATCCAGGTACATATGTACCGGCCGTACGCATCGATCATGCTCTAGATAGGGCAGCCAATCCGTTGTTAACTAACTGGGTTTAGATGCATCCATCCAGATGACGAAGGCAAGGTCGGGTTCCTGTGGGAGCTGGACGGCGCCGGCGAGCGGCTGCAGCTGGTGGCCGCGGACCTGCTGGTGGAGGGCAGCTTCGACGACGCGGTGAGCGGCGTGGACGGCGTCTTCCACACGGCGTCCCCCGTCGTGGTGGTGGGCGGCGACGTGCAGGAGACGCTGGTGGAGCCGATCGTGAAGGGCGCGGCGAACGTGCTGCGGTCGTGCGCCCGCGCGCCGGACCGGCCCCGCCGCGTCGTGTTCACCTCCTCCTGCTCCTGCGTCCGCTACTGCCACGCCGCCACGCTGAACGAGTCGCACTGGACGGACGCCGAGTACTGCAAGTCGCACAACGTAGGGAACGACAGGCTATTATGTTGGTTCAGGATTTCTGATCCATCATGTCGATGGTGATTTGGCCAGCATCGATCTCTATCAGTCCATCTCTCTGACGAATATGAAACCTGATCGATCGATGTGATCAGCTGTGGTACGCGTACGCCAAGACGGTGGCGGAGAAGGAGGCGTGGCGGCTGGCCAAGGAGCTCGGCATCGACATGGTGGTGGTGAACCCGTCGTTCGTGATCGGCCCGGCGCTGGGGCCGAGGCCCACCAGCACCATACTCATCGTCCTCGCCTTGCTCAAAGGTCTGTTTCATGCATTGCATGCATGCTGATCTCTGCAGGACGAACGAACGAACAGAACAGTTACTGAACATTACCCAATTAAACTGCATCATGCAACGCAGGGGAGCTGGGCAAGTACCCGAACACGACGATCGGGTTCGTGCACGTGGACGACGTGGTGCTGTGCCACGTGCTGGCCATGGAGGACGCCAGGGCGTCCGGGCGGCTCATCTGCTCCTGCGACGTGGCGCACTGGTCGGAGGTCCTCGAGGCGCTGAGGGAGCGGTACCCGCAGTACCCCATCCCCCGGGAGTGCAGCGCGCAGAAGGGCGACGACAGGCCGCACAAGATGGACACCAGCAAGGTCAGGGCGCTGGGGTTCCCTCCCTTCCTGTCACTGAACCAGATGTTCGACGACTGCATCAAGAGCTTCCAGGACAAGGGCCTTCTGCTCCCATGATCACCGTCCAAGATGGAGGATCTCTGTATCCCTCTCTCCCTTAATTAGCTTGCATCATTGCATGAATGAACGGAGAGTGAAGAAGAGCTATAGTGTATGTGTCTCTTACTGCATCCTGCAGCCTCATGAAATTAGTTGATGGCTGCACAATGAATTAATTCAGCTCTCTGTCGGATCTTAATTAGATTGTTGAGTCCAGATCAAGTTAACAGCACATCTCTCCCTTCACCCTTACCATATATACATGCCTAATCCTAACCTAAATCATTAGTCTATCAATCTTTGCACCGATCGTACGATGTGTTTTAGGATACACAAGCATTACACGTCTGTAGGTTCTTTTTTGGGTATATAAGAAAGCTTTAATAAAACTTTCAAGAAACAAGATTTAGCAGGCCACGATGTCCCTCTTTGGCATCACCCAACAACCGGCGGCCCAACAATGGCAAGTGGGAAATCCACTCTGATGCCGTCGTCACAGCTGGGCCGGCTACTAGGGCTCTAGCATCCATGGTTTTCCCTTTGCGCATGAGTACAAGGGACCCCTGTCATTGGAGCCCAGTCCCAGAATCTCCAAACCTTAACCGATAGCAGATCTCCCGTCTTGGGATGCTGACCTCGCTGGAGACAGGAGAAGGAAAGTCGCAAGACATATAGATGAATCATAGCTAGAGCGGGCGGAGAGAAAAATCAAGTGAAAATGGGTTAAACATTCGTTTGACAAGACATAGTGTGTACCTTATTCTATTGCTACTAATTAATTAGTAAACAACACTAGTTATGATGCACACTAAAAAAGATAAATCATACAAACTTTATAAAAATCAGAAACATCTAGCCATATATCAAATAGCCTCTAATAATACTAGCCATTAATTATAATTTTGTAAAAAATTACTCACCATGCCACTATGAAAGAGCATTACGGTAAACCCCTAAAATTGCATATAAATTACTAACCATGATATTATAAAAAGATCAGTTAGAATAACCGCCATAAATATGCATATAAATTACCCATGATGCCATCCTGAAAGATTATTAAAGTAACTCCTAATTTTCCATATAAATTACTACCCACAATGTCATTATGAATGGTTAATTAAAATAAACCCTAAATTTACATATAAATTACCTAACATGGTAGTGTAAAAGATGAATTAAAGTAACCCCTAAATTTGCACATAAATTACTTTGACATACCATTATAAAATATGAATTAAAGTATCTCTGAATCTACATATAAAATATCTAGTATGGCCTTGTGAAAGATTTTTAAAACAACCCCCTATATTTGTATAGAAATTACCACTTGCCATTGTAAAATATAAATGTCAACTAGCTGGAATCTATTATAGGCAGAGAAGATAAAAAGTTATGTATATATACAGAGAGATGTTGAATAATAGCAATTTGATTAATCGCATGGATCATTATACTGGACCAATGGACTAATGCAAATACTGCTAAACTGTTCACTCCTAAAGCTGTGGCCTGTTATAAAACATGTAGTAGATATTTTGAGTAACCTAGCTTGAATATTTGAAACAACAATTCAACTTACCCCTACTTTCGGTCAGTCTGCTTTTGTGTGTGTCTGTGTATGTTTTCACCGGGTGGCATCGTTCAGTCTTGGTGGTAGGTACTGTACGCTCCCCAGCTGCAAGCCCCGGCCCATGCTAGCTAGGTTCATGCAGATGACCGAGAGACGATGCCCCACGGCTTCAAGGCGTCCTGCTCCTGCGTGCCGCGCGCGCTCTAACTAATAATAATAGTACTCCATTACGTACTCCTACGTATGTAGTGCTGGACCTGCAGCAAAACTTAACTCGATATGGTCTGCCTGCATCCTGTTCGTTCTTTATCTTCAGGCGCAATAAGAGATTGTGTTACGTGTCGTCAATAGTCACTCTCGTTCCCCTCCAACTAGCTTGCCAAGACGCCGCGTGCTGGTCTCCACGTCACTTCCGGATTGGTCGGGGCGAGCTATTTAGATGCCTCGGGACG
The DNA here is from genome assembly GCA_030272315.1 of Paspalum vaginatum. Taxonomy (NCBI): domain Eukaryota; kingdom Viridiplantae; phylum Streptophyta; class Magnoliopsida; order Poales; family Poaceae; genus Paspalum; species Paspalum vaginatum. Next base: position 6,000,140 of record CM059014.1, on the reverse strand, counting down.
GGTAGAGTAGAGCAGAGCAGAGCATCAGGAAGCAACTGCACGTGCACTGCACGCTCATCGATCACCAACGGATCAGAAGCCCGGGAGAGCCACACACATGGCGAGGGGCGCTACTTCATCCATCTTACTGATGCTCTCGCTGGAGGCCCTGCTTCTCGTCGCCGGGATCTCCGCGGCGGCCGCCTCCGGTGACACGGACATCATCATTTGCCTCCCCACTCATGTCAGAGGTGAGTACGCAGTGGAGGATCGACGGCTCGATCGATCGATAATCGGCCGTGCAAATTAATATCTACGTATGTATATATGCATCCATGGCGTACGGCCGGCCGGACGTCGTCCAGAAGCGCGCGAGCGTTGAATGAGCCTGGCTAATCGTCGTTTAATTTTGCGCGCGTACGTCCACACTCCACAGGCGGCGGCGTTGCTGACCTTGCCACGGCGATGGCGAGCGGCGAGCGCGATAGCGCACGACGGCGAGGAGAGGCCGTGGGAATGCTGCGACAAGGCCGTGTGCACCAGGTCGTTCCCGCCGATCTGCCGGTGCCTCGACGTGGTCGACCAGTGCTCCAGCGCCTGCAAGCACTGCGAGTAGACGGAGGACTCGCGCCACACCTGCGCCGACTGGTACCCTAGCGATATTGACGAGTCCATCCCCCCAAGTGCCACCATGGCGCGCGACATGTACATGCGGCGGCCGCGGCACGAGTGGCCAAGGGCGGCGACGACGAGAAGAGGCCGTGGAAATGCTGCAACAGGCCCATCTGCCTCATGACGTGGCCTCTCTCCTGCCAATGCACGGACAAGGTGAAGCGATGTGCTAGCACCTGCGAGCACTGCGAGCAGGTGGAGGGCTCCCAAGTCTACCGCTGCCTCGACCTGTACCGCGGCGAGCCGGGGCCCAGGTGCGAGGACGAGGAGGAGGAGCAGGAGGAGAAGTGGGCGCCGGCCGTCGCGAGCGGCCACCGTTTCTTCCTGGCTAGGAAGGAGTAGACGATGATGATCCCGGGCTCCCGGCAGCAGCAGCGCTTGCTGCTGCACTGCATGCGTCCATGCATGCAGCGCGCGTAGTCCTCGTGTCGTGGCCCACGTGCGTAGTAGTGGAGCACAACTAGAATAACATGGCCCAGCTGCATGCGGGTCCCGTCTCTCTGTTTGATGTCCTGCTAGTAGTACTGTATCAGTGTGTATCCTGAGTTCCTGGTCGTTCAGGCTCGCTCTTCTGAATAAATAAGTGAAGTGGCCAAGCATGGAGCACCGCGCGCGGTCCCGCGTGCGTGCATGCAGCGCGCGGGACTGTACGAGCCCTGCACTCGATCAGTTCTTCGTCATTGATGATCAGATCATGTGTGGTAAATAATAATCTGTGAACCTCGTCTGCAACTCTGCATGATGCAAAGGACACCCACAAGGAGACCAAGAACAGGTGAACCGTACTGATGAGTGATGACACTGTCGCATGCAGGTGATACTAAGGACTAAGGTTGAGTTCAGCAGCCGATCGTCTATCATATTGTCTATATTCAAACTTCGCTCTATCTGCAGTATAGTTGCAATGTCGTTTTCGTACCATCGATGATGGTATAAATGATCTGTTGCATTTGGTCTAAAAGCGGAAAGCTTGCCAAGTCGTGTTGCACTTGGTCTAAAATAGGAAAGCTTGCCAAGTCGCGGGAGTACCTAGTGCCTCTTTGGAACGGAGGGATAGAACAGAGAAATATGAGAAAACACAAAAATACAAAAGTAATGAGATGCGAAAACAGAGTAATATGAAACACATAAATTATACGGGAATAGCCGTTTGGAACGCATGAACCGAAAAAAATTGTAGAATTGAAATTGCCCTCTCTCTCCCCAATTCCCCATACGTGTGCTTGCTTTGGCCATCAGAGAGAAACTTTGGATTCCGAGGGATGTTTCTATTATTGCCGTGTTTTGTGAAGGAAATCGTAACTTTCCTCTGGAACATGGAGCTCCATTCCTCCGTTCGAAACGATCCAAGACGTCAGCAAAAGCACAAGAAGAACAATCCTGTAAAATTCTCATGGCAAAACTCCGGCCCTAGAGTGTGAGTAGTGCGCCATAGCCCGTAGGGCAGCCGGACAGGACGAGGTCCTGTAGTCCCGTGCGCGCGCTGCGCAGACGACACAGGACACCATGGAGCGCAAGACGCGGAACGCACATGCGGGGCCATGCCCATGCAGGCGCATCTTGTGGGATCGCGGAACGCCGAGAGCCCTCGCGGCGGTGCACGGGCAGTTATATACAAATTTCTAATATTCATGTATGCTAACAATACTACTCCATACAGAAGCACGGATGGGGCTCACTAGAATACCGTGGTTTGCAATTGTCATGCCAATAATGTTTATTCTACTGAAACAATGATATTTCTTAGAACTTGTTTGGATAACGTACTAAATCGTCGTATTCCAGTGGAAGAAATGCAATAAGCTAAGGAAAGCCATGAAAACTTTGAGGGTCGGGAGTGGATTTTCTTGTATTCTAAATATACATTAGTTTTGAAAATACATTTTTTTAAAAGATGACTGACCGTATTACTACCTAGAAATTGCAAAAGAACCATGCTTCCAAACATACCGAGCGTATTCAAAGAAGCGGGCCAGGGTCAATAGATGGATCTTGATGAGCTCCATACAAACTAATGTTTAATAGTGACACTTAGCTTAGATCCGCTCCTATCTAGTTATTCAGGGTTCACATGAGACCTGAGAGCAAGCCAGCAACAGCAAGGAACGAAGGGCAGTATATTATATCGATGGCCTCCTGGCGGCCGCCGGGCAGGACGAGTGGCCCGGTACGAGGCCTACGTGTTAATAATGGATCTTCTTCGTCACCGTGCAATTGAGAAGCCCAGAGCGACAAATCAGGCCCATTTGTTTAGTCAAAAAAAAAAAAAGGGTTCAACCTGGCGCTGGAGCGAACTGGACGCGAGAAGACCAGCCTGGGGTGTGAAGCTTCGCCCCGACTCCCGCCACACCACGCGCTTGCCAATTGTCATGCACACAACACGGCCTGAGAGAGCAAAACGAGTTTTACCGAGAAAAAAAAAAGGTGCCATTGACCTGGCAGCTAGCCAGCTAGGTCGCGTCAACTCTTTAGAAAAATGTGCTCAAAACTTAAAAACTGACGTACGCCGAGAGACCAAGGCCGGCCCGCGAATGCGCCCGTAGGGACCTAGGCCCAGAAGGCAGGGTCCATGGCTCGCTTTGCCTCATCTCATCGGTCATGGAACGTGCAGATGGGGCGAATGGGACCGGAACCAGTGGTGGACTATCCAGTGGCACGCGAGCACGACCATCCAGCTGCAAACCGAAACGACGACCCGGCGGGGCTCCGGCCGGGAAAGCGACACCGCCGCGCGGCCGGCCGTGGAATTCATGGTAACCGCCGCTCCAGCTACCACGGCAGGCTCGATCGAGCTGCTACCTACTACCACGGCTGCGGCTGCTGTACGTACGTAGGAGTACTAGTCAGCGAGCCGGCCGATGGACCCGCGGCCGGGAACGCGCTTGAGGCTCCATCTCAAGTTAATTGCCGACAGCGACGCCCTACATACACTACACCAGCACGGACGCGGTACGTCCACCCATCGCCATCACCGTCCGTTCGACGCCGGGCCAAGTGTGTGTGTGTGTGGCTGCAGTCCTCAGTCCTCACCTCACCCGCGTCTGCCCCTGTTTGTTTGCTAGCTGGGTTGTGGACGACGGCCGGCCCGGGCCGAGCGAGCATGCCGGCCCCGGCGGCGCGGTCGTGGGCGTGGGCGTGCGGGTGCTGCGGCGGGAGGAGGAGGAGGGCTAGTGGCAACGGCAAGGGCAGCGCAAGCGACGCGGCCGGCGCGTCGGGGCGTGGGGCCGAGGAGGGAGACGAGTGGAGCCTCTTCATCGCCCTGCCCGTGCTCGAGGCCGCCACGGCCGGCTTCTCCGACGACAACCTCCTCGGCCGCGGGGGCTTCGGCCCCGTCTACAAGGCAGGCAAAACCTCACTTGCGGCACTTGCTTCTTCTCTTCCTCCGCTTCGATCATCCTATCAGTTACTTATGGTACAAGGTTTTTTTTTTCACCTGCTTAATTCTTGCCGCAAAACAATACGCTGTGGTAGGTTTAATTCCGTTCCCTGGTTAATTCACTACTAGCGGGTTTTGGCAGTTCGATTCACTGCTGTCAAAAATCTTCTCCTTTATTTTAAGCAGCGGTCAAATCGCAAGCAATTTCAGAAAACCGAACATCTTCAGCCGTCTGAAACTGCTCTCTCTCTCTCTCTCTCTCTCCGCAGGGCGTGCTGCAGGACGGCCAGCAGATCGCCGTGAAGAAGCTGTCGCTGGCCTCGCGGCAAGGCGTGCGCGAGTTCCTCAACGAGGTCCGCCTCCTGCTCAAGGTGCAGCACCGGAACCTGGTCTCGCTCATCGGCTGCTGCGCCTCCTCCCGCGAGAAGATGCTCGTCTACCCCTATTTCCCCAACGGCAGCCTCGACCACATTCTCTTCGGTGAGTGACGCCTCCTCCGCCTCTTCATCCTCTGCGTGCGCATCCATTTGTTGCTCGGAATTCATTGGGCTTTTGCTGATCATGTCCACAACAAGCATGCTCGTTCTCAGCGTGATCCTTTGCGCTGCGTACTCGTCAAATAACATGCGGATACTGAGACCAGTTCATTCAGTGACTGTCAGTTAGTGAGACTTTTCATGGTTCGGAGCTCCAAAGCTAGATAGGAAAAGGCGGTCAGTTTATAATACTACTACGAGGCAGCTAATTCTGATAGACACAGTTAGTACCTTTTGTTTCTGCTCTGCTTTTAAGCTGGTAGGTGAGGTACTAGTAGGTCTCGTGACGAATCAAATACGTTGACGTAGCAAAATCAACCTCACAATCAAAGGGTAGCCAAGTCCGAGCATCAACTCTGTACAAGTCTTCTGCACATGTTTGGGTACATGTACACACAACACACAACTAGTTGCTAGCTGCTAAAAATTAGTTTGGATTTAGCAACTAATTTTTAGCTGATCCAAACAGAACTTTAATATGACGATGTGCAGCTCTTTTTTACGTTCAGAGACCTAAGGTGAAGTCAGGTCTCAAGTTTTGCTTTGACGTCTCTATACAGCACCCTCACCATAACCTCCTGAAAGCCGCTTTTGATTTCTTAATCTCGGAGGATCAACATGTCACATCAAATGAGCTATGACGTACATGATCCTTGCATTGACCAGTTCTTTGATTAGGATTTTCCAGTCACCAGAAATCATATCTTACTTTTCAGTCGCTGAAGGACAAGAATGAAGCAGTGCTTCTTTCTTTCTAACTTTGGGTTGCATGGTGCCAAGAAAACGAGTTGGATCTCTGAAACTAACTAAAACCGGGTGTGTTACTAGGAAAAATAAACGCATAGTGCTACATTTCATCAGAAACTATATTCGCAGAACAAATCATTTGTGTTGCGTTCTCTAACCTGGGCATGTGATATATGAAACGTTCCTTGGACTATTTTAGACAAGGAGAAGAGTGTCCAGCTAGATTGGCCAAAACGATACCAAATAATCGTGGGATTATCAAGAGGCCTCTTCTATCTTCACGAGGAGTCTCCGGTGAAGATCATACACAGGGACATCAAGGCGAGCAACGTGCTCCTGGACGACCAGCTGAGCCCAAAGATCTCGGATTTCGGCATGGCGAGGCTCTTCCTGGAGGACGCCACGCACGTGAACACGTTCAGGATCTCCGGCACATAGTGAGTTGAACCGTCTCCTTCTGTTTGGTGTCGCGTCTCGCTCGTGCCTGCGCAAAGCAAACACCGTGCATTGTATTGTATTGTATGTGATGGATCGCAGTGGTTACATGGCTCCAGAGTACGCGATGAGCGGCTACTTGTCCGCAAAGACCGACGTCTTCAGCTTCGGCATCCTGGTGCTGGAGATCGTGAGCGGACGCAAGAACATCCTCCGGCACGTCGACGACGAAAAGACCGACCTCTTGAACTACGTCAGTGCTCACATCATCACCTTGCTACAAGTCAGAACACAGAAACATCTCTGCGTGCACAACAGTCTGATGTTTCTGAAACTTTTACATGTTCAGACATGGAAGCTGTTCGAAGAAGGACGGTCACTGGAGGTCGTGGACCCGTCCCTGCCCAGCCCCGACACCGAGCAGGCGCTGCTGTGCGTCCATCTCGCGCTGCTGTGCTGCCAGGCCGTGGTGTCGGACCGGCCGGACATGCACAGCGCGCACCTCATGCTGTCGAGCGGCTCCTTCTCGCTGCCCAGGCCAGGGAAGCCGGCGATCCACGGCAGGACCGGCAGGTGGATCACAACGGCAGCTTCAGGATCGGCGTCGGTGGCGGCATCGGCATCGGCATCCAGCGCCTCCAACACGAACACCGCCAGCACGTTCGGCACCGACACGAACACGAACACAACGAGGGCCTCTGTGTTGGCCAATATCGCCGAGGACGAGTCCAGGAACTCCATCTCCATATCCTTCACCACGGAAGGACGGTAATAATGACAATGGGAGATAGAGAATAGAGACCGTTATGGTGCGACTGCAGCATGAAGCAGAGTAATTTGTGAAGAGTGTCTTGATTGTTAGCTATGGTTGATTTGTAGGATTGCATTCATATGGCGGCAGTTGGGAGCTGGGGGTCTAGACTCTAGAGAATGCTAATCAGTTCGTTTTACTAGCAAAAGAAGAGACCTATAATTTGTCAGCTACAATCTTTTACTGGTACCTTCATCTTAAAGCGTATCTACGCGGTATATATGGTTCAGCCGGACCACAGTGATGATCGAACTAAATCCAGTAGAAACACCGCACTGAATATTACTGAATAGGATTCAGTTGATACCGCTGGCTATGATTAATCAGTAGTAGCTTTGGTTTAGGTTTGGTGATGGATCGTGGTTTTTTGCTCATTAGCAAGTGGAGTAGTAACAACTGTACTGTACCTTTTTTTCCCGTACTTTTCATCTGAAAGAAAAAGCAGAGCATCCCTGTAGAGTAGCAGAGCATTCCGCATTGGTAATCTGGCGACGCGAAATAGACAGCACCGGCTACACAGCCCACACAAACAAACAGGGCTAGGGCTAACGAGCTTACTTAACCCATGGCCCCTTGCTAATGGGCCCTCCGGCCCAACGAATGCATCGCTGTGCCTATTATTTTAGAAAAAAAACAAATCTTTTTTTCTAAATTTCTGGCCGGGTACTGTTCCTACCTGGGCCGAAAGTTCATTTTGGCGGGCCTACGACTTAGTAATGCTACAATCCCACGGGCCGAAATTTTTGAATCGTCCATTTAATTTTGCAAAAAACGATTTAAATAAATATATAAAAAAAATTCCCGCCAGCACGCTACTACGCACATTGTGGCTTCTTGAGCACACGTTTCCAGTGGACTTTGGACCCACGAAACTTGTGCTTGCAGGTTCAGCGACTTTAGATGAGCAGGCACCGCACGCACGGTTGCTTTGCGTGAGATCTCGCACTGTTTGTTGACGCCACGGGTTGTCGTGTTTATGGGCACGATGCGATCTGGTCAGCAGCATGGTCACTGTCAACGCGTCAAGTGCTGCTCGCTGTTGTAGCAGTAATTGGGCCGCCTTCGTGCCCTTGCACGCCGATCAATGGCACTATCTGAAAGCGTTTGGTCGATCGCGTCACTGTTTCTCTCACACCACACGGCGTCTTCTCTTCTATTTTCAGAGCGAGTTGCTGTCCCTCGCTCTCTCATTATTTTTCTCTCTCTGAAATATACGACTTATTTTGCCACTCGCCAGCCACACACGGCCGGAGCATATCCGACTAGGGAAGAATGTTCATGCATGCAGGCAAAATGCCATTCTGCTAGGAATGTGAGAGGGATGCTTGGTCTGAGCTGATCATGAGCAGCTCGATCTGAGAGGCCACGTTAGAGCGAACGAAGGCTTATCCGGTGGCGTAGCGTATATTTCCTGCTCTCGCCGTCGCCACGTACAGACTGCAACGGAGACCGAACGAACCGAGGGAAAACACGAGAGGGTGTCATATGCGATGCGATAAGATAAAGGAGGCCCGGCCCGATTCACTAATTTGCCACTACCGGTGACCGGTGAATCTGCATGCATGCGCATCCGTCCGTCGTTGACGGCGAGGCGAGAGAAGATAACTGCGAATTTGCGGTGCCATTGCCCCAGTGCCAGTACTTGGAACTGGAAGGAGAAATGTGTAACACTCATCAAGTGGTACTCAAGTGGTTCAGCCAGGCATGGTGGACATCACTGTCCGCAGAGCAAGTAGAATACGGATTCGGCCGGCCGGCTACTAGCACAGTGCAAGTCGCAGCTAGCTAGCTCGATCGTGGCAAAACATGCGGTGTGCGTCGTGGCTGGCTGTTGTGCAGCTATTAGCACTAGTTGTATGTACATTCCAAGCCGTTCGTTGCCTGCCGAATTTAATTTTGGTGCATGGCCAGACACGACGAGGAGGAGTTGTGTAATTAAACGCACCGGCCGCGTACGTGCCACGAGACCACGAGCACATCCACCTGAATCTGAACATCGCTTGCCCGTTGTTTCCGGATATGATGACGATAATAAGAGTAAAACACCGTGGTCGTGCAATGCAAACTGGGTCACTCTGGATCATCCAAGTCTGAAACAAAGTAGAGTGCATGCGCCTCCAAAGGTCTCCTGTCCCTTTAACCAAGTCGCAAGCCATGCACGGACGCACGCGCGCTCGTCCTCCGGCGGCGTTGGCGGTTGGCGTTGCGTTTGCGTAGAGATTTCAGTAACCCAGAAACGTCAACGACGGGTTTATTTAATTTCCAAGCTAGCACGGCACCACCAAACTAGAAGCTCCACAGCTGCTCAAAGTCCCTTGGTCTGGAATCCCCCAGCTGGAGTAGTAGTACCACTAGTACGCAGTTGACGGCTTGACGCTACGAGCCTGTCTGGTTTGGGACTGGGGACCGGGGAATGAGCGCTTCAACGGACTCGGGCTAGCACTCAGGCAGGGGGACCTTGGATGCAGGGGTTTTGAAACTACTGTGCCTGCTGACCTGCAACTGCAAGCGGTGACAGTGGGTCCGCGCCCTTGTTAAACGACTGCATCGACAGAGACCATGTCTAGAGCTGCCGGCCGATCGAGAAGCAGCGCGGCATGGGAGTGACGCCGCGAAGCAGCACGTGTTTTGCATGCGGCCTCCAGTCCTGGGTCCTGGCCCTCTCTCTCTCCGGCTTCCCGCGAGCAAGCGGCACCGGCGCCGGTATATTCGCCGCACCTGCTCTCGGGGGTCGGGAGGACGAGGAAGCGCCGGCGCCACGGGCCGGGGAGCGCGCAGCACGTGCCCAGCGTCGCCCCCGGTGTTGGGAGCTGCCGAGCTGGGACCCCTATTATTATCGTCTCCAGACTCCTACGTCGTCGTCGTCAACCGCGGCCGCCACGGATCCACGACGCCTTGATCTCCTTGCGTTTCGTTCGTTTCGCTGTCGCCGGTGTGACTGACGGATGCGCCGTACGGCGGCGGGTACCTTTTTCGCCCCTCGCCGCGCGCGTGATAGGCAGCGAGCAACCGTTTCGCTAGCTCTACAGTTGTCGATGGGCCCTCTTTGCGTCAATCTGCACGTACCGCCACGACCTATTTAGATTTTTCCTCCGGTTATGTATAAGTCTATGCTCACGTGGAGTTTCATTTCCGTAAGACCCGTAGTGGTCCATCAACCTATGCTTACACGGTTTAGAGTTTTGGAAAATATAAATTTAATTCTTAGTAATATTAAAGATAATTATTTTAATTCATTTTAATGGCATTCTAAGTAATTTATATGCAAATTTAGAAATTTATTTCAATTTATTTTTTCAGATTGCGTGTTGGGTAATTTGTATAAAGATTTAGGGCTTATTTTAGTTCATCTTTTATAATATCACGATGTGTAATTTATATGCAAATTTAGTAGGTTATTTAATTCATATTTTATAATGGCATGGTAAGTAATTTTTTATGCAACTTTAGAGTATTATTTTTATTCGTATTTCATAATGGTGTGTAATTAACTGATTACTGTATAAATTTAAGACATTATTTTATTTTATATTTCATAATGACATGGTGGGCAATTAAAAAACATAATAGATCTAATGGCTACTATTATAAGAGCTATATGATGAACGAACGGATGTTTTTTATTTTTATTAAAATGAGTCTCTAATTAGTAATAGTAAAATAGCACATCAACATTTTTTCTCACATTCTAAGATTCATAATTTATAAACAAGGGTAGAGCTCCACGAAAGGTGAGTGGTCGAGTTTCAACGTAACAAAGCTGAAGATACACATTTACCTAGACGGCTAGACAAAAGGCGATGACAATTTTGCAAACTAGGAAACGAAAATTGTATAGACTGAGAAAAGCATAAGTACACAAAACAACCTTACAAAGTCAACATCGGCATCAATCAACGATACGATAAAACCGTGGGTTAGTGACTGAAACTCATGTACCGTGTCTAAAGGAGGGAAATATGAATGAGAAACAAAAGAGCAGGCAATCTGTTGAAGGTCTTTCCCTTGTAATTCACGACGGAAAGGATGCTTTTTAAGCAACAAGTTACTGGAGTAGGTCGGGATAGATCCAATTGGAAGATATTGGGCCTATTTTACCAGTTTTATCCAATTTTAAAATATATAAATAATATATTTCTCCCATTGTTATCTAGGATGTAATAGGTGGTCATAGCCACTAAGAACTATATGGATGGTTTAGGCTATCGTCCCCAGACTCTGCAAAAGGGACCGCAAAACACTTGTTGACGTACTATGGATGTATCGCGGGCAAAGTGGAATCTAAAGTAGAAGGTCCGGTGATAATAGCCTTATAGGTATTTCAGAGTATTGTAGTATGTCATTGTGTACAATAAAATAGCACCAATATAGAGATAGATACAAGCACTTTTGTTTTGAGTAGCCAAACAACGTGGTAAGAAAGGTGAAACAACTATTTGCTACTAAGGACCTGCTTGGTTTCTTCTAACTCATTGTTAGCTGCTGTTTAAAAATAACGGTTAAAAAACTAGCCAGAGCTCCCTAACAGATCAGCTAATAAATTAGTTGGATCCTAACTAACAATTATCTCATTATCCGGCTCAACCTACTGATATTAGCTAATGGCACGCAAAGGACCCTTATATCCTTGACTTTATCAGCTAATATAATGTGTTGGTGTGTAAAACACTAATAATATTTATCAATCCAAACACTTATTGGTTGCTTGAACCAAGCGCCATCGAGAGCTAACAATTAGCTAGCTAATTTAACTAAAAACTTTAGCAAGCTAATAAATAGATGCTAATAGAACCAAATAGTGCCTAAGTCTAGTTTATTTTGTCCTAGAAATTCTCCCATTAAACATCTCTCTTGCTATGCTGATTATATATCTCTTACCTTTGCGTCCCCTTCAAATTTTGTCTCGAGTGTTGACTACATAAAATCTCAGTAACCTCTGACCTTCACACTTTTCGGTACTACTCAGATCTCCTTTGCACATACTTTAGGTTGTTTGTGTTTACATTTACATATGGAGGCAGTCATGATGAAGAGGAAAAAAACAAATATCTATTTTTTGGCAACGGTTTATTCGAAAAGTAGAGTGGGAAAAGCGATAAAGAAAACAAAAAGCAAGTCGTCCGTCCCCACCCGCGGGCCCATCAGGCACGGCCAACGCATCGCCCGCACCGGACCGGACGCGGTCAATTCAGTTGCCACGCCGCAGCGGGCGAGTCGTCTTCTCCCTCCCTTCGCTTCGGTCGGCTCGGCCGCCGCCAGCCAGCCAGCCCACCCGGCGCCCGCCCGCCCGCGGCCTCCTCTTCCCTCCCCTTTAAATTCCAAACCGCCGCTCCCCTCTCCCTCCAAGGCTCCAACCAGACGTCTGCAACTCCAGCCACGCTCCAGCTCCAAATCCCCGCCCAATGGAGGACCCGCCCGCGCGTCCTCCGCCGGAGCCCGAGGCCGCCCCGCCGCCGCGGAGGCTGCTGCGGCTGCGCTGCGCGGTGCAGCACTACGAGTGGGGCCGCCGCGGCGCCGCCTCCCTCGTCGCGCGCCTCGCGCGCCAGCAGGACCCCGACCCGGCCCGCCCCTACGCCGAGCTCTGGATGGGCACGCACCCGTCCGGCCCCTCCACGCTCCTCCGCGACGGCGCGCTCCTCAGCGACTGGCTCGCGCGGAACCCCGACGCGCTCGGCCCCGCCGTCGCCGCGCGCTGGGGAGGCGGCCTCCCATTCCTCTTCAAGGTACTCTGCGAACTGGTTGACTAGCGCGGCGGTTCCGTGCTCTGCCTCGCTCCGCGTTTTTCTCGGCCGTCTCGAGCGCCGGTTGACTCGGCCGCCCACCCCGCTCGCGGTTGCAGGCGCTGTCGGTGGCCAAGGCGCTCTCGATCCAGGCGCACCCGGACAAGAAACTCGCCGAGTTGCTCCACGCGCTGCGGCCGTCCACCTACAAGGACGACAACCACAAGCCGGAGATGGCCATCGCCATCACCGAGTTCCGGGCGCTCTGCGGATTTGCCGCTGTTGAGGTACGTGTCCAGAACTTGAATTGGTTGTTTAACCGTTGTTTAGTTTTTTCTGCTTTTGTTCGCCCGAGTTTTTGTTTTATTCGGACCTGCCAGCCAACCGTTTGGCCTTGGACCATCCACTGGCAAGTTCAAATGCACATGGCAAGACCCAATGGAAACCAGTACGCGTTTGCTTCTTCAAATGTGGCACCCAATTGGTATTCTAAAATCGTACACATCATGTAGCTTTGATCTGTGCTAATCAAGATGCTTTCCCTCTCCCATTTTGATGTTTGGGCGGTGGCTAAGACCTCATGGATAAATGAGTTAGGAGGCTATGCTTTAGTATATTTTAAGGCTGTAGCAAATGATGCAAACCGGTATTCTTGATGCGCAGGTGTAACAAATACTTTGATAACTTACCTGGGGCTAGTGGACGTAAGAAAAATTTAATGTGGTTTCCTACTTTAATAAGAAAACAAACAAATGATTTGCACCAATAATGTGTCTGCTTCCTCACGTTGACAAATCAGATCGAAAGAGGAACTAACTTCCTATCCTAGGATTGTCCCCATTATGACAATATTTTCAGGACCCCACTCATATTTTTCTTTTTCGCAAGTCACATTTTATATTTTTATGATATGGCTGTACATGTCATAGCTAAAGGAAAAGGCAACTTGTTTATCTCTTTTTTTTTTTGGCATACTTGTAATGTTTCAAGTAGAGAGTAAATATTCCACAAAATACGCATGGTCTTTTTTTCTGTCTTTGCATTGAAATTTTAGCCATGAAAATAAGGAGAGATGGGTGAATCTGAACTCTTGGATTTCAATCAACTGTTAGAAAAATGAATGATTCAGACAAAAAAATGTCGACGGATAAATTAGACGACTCTGATTTATTTTTCTAAAGTTGGTTGCAGTAAGGACTAATGAAATTGAACTTTTGTGTGGTGAATCATTAACGCACTTGCAGACATTACCTAAAACTGTGTTGGATATAACAATAATCGGGATTTATGATACCATCTTCTAAGGTGAATGTTGTATTTTGCAGTTATTGAGCACTATTGTCCCTCGTTTTTGTTTTTTTGGGTACAAATATTCGATCACTCCCTACCATCACTTTGAGCACACATGTATGTTCTATAGAAAACACAAACAGCCAGCCCTGGGGCACAGCGTCTTTATTATTTCAGTGTAGGGCTGTAAGCCATGAGTACATATTTAAATTTAGAGAGTACAAGCAGTTTCATTTAAGGAATTAATATCTTGTCATCAGCATAATCTTTGATTTTATAAGAGCTGCGTTTTTTTCTGCTTTGCAAAAGAAAATTTATCTTAGCATCAGGTGGTGGACATCTTTGGTTTCCTGATCCACTGTGAAGCGATTTTTTTAAACAAATACCGGATGAGCTTTATTCTAGATTACTTGATTGTATCAGGAAAAGATCTAGCTGCAGGAAAACATCTTATTCTTCGTAGTCAAGTCATTTTATGCTCACTCCTTTTTTTTATTCCATTTTATGTGTCTTCAAGAGCAAACGTGTTATATTTTAGTTGACTTCATAGTATGGAAAGCACAAATCTTATAACATCTAAAATAACATACCATTCATGCCACTCTGAAGGAGCTCAAGGATGTCCTGAGGACTGTACCTGAAGTTGAAGGGCTAATTGGGCATGAAGATGCTAACAAGCTGATGAGTCTGAAAGAGTATGATGGGGGTAATGAAATAAAATCTAGTTTGCAATCAGCTTTTGCTAAGCTAATGACAGCAAGTAAAGATATGGTTTCTGAAGCAATTGCAAAATTGATCAATCGCTTGAACACTGAGAGCAAGGTGAGAGTTTTTCTTGGCCTATAATTGTTATAAGCTTCTACAGTTTGTTGTGACACCAGTTACAATAACTTCCATACATCTTACCACAGCTGTTGCTACCAAATATGTCTTGCACTCTAGTTCTTCATTTGCGATGGATTTGCTTTTTTTATTAATACACGTGCTATGAAAATCTTATCTTTTAAATGATGAAAAGCTGGTCTAGTTTGTCTGTTGCAATACCACTCTAGATCTATCAAACTATAGAGATGGCAATATACAAAGAAAAGAAACACATATTAGGTACTCTGTTATGTTGCTCCAATGCATATGCATTCCCATGTTTGGAATGCTCCTGTATATGAGGTCATACCTTCAGATGTCTGATATTTGTTGGAATGAACTGCACTTGTTGGCTTGCTGCGACTTATGTTTAAGGAGATGGTAAGAGCTATAGATGTTATAATTGGACAGACCAGAGGGTTGTCCACGTTAACACTGGTACAAGTGTTTGAGATATGCACCCTTCAGGACACCAAGAACAGATCGACTAGAACTAGGAATGTGAGTTGACTTTTCTTTGGGTCTAACCTGAAACACATCAAAATGAACTTGTCTGGATTTCAAAGCAAGAGAAGAGAAAAATAGATGAACTAAGGCAGTGACCCAGAACTACCTCTTGGGTACCCACTTGCATGATTGCATCCCTAACTATAATAATTTTTGGTTGTTAGTAGTAAGAAAAATGGTATCTAACTTGAAGATGAGTTGATGAAGTCAGCTTCATGAGTTATTTGGGAAATTAGGACCTCTCTTATTGGTTTTAAAAGTAAATTTTACTTAGGGATTGTTGCAACACTGCTTCCAAGGGGTGTGGAAGTACTGTTGTCTCAAATGGGTGCATAATTACAGATTTCATGTTGTGAAACTGAAATGAATGATCGTATTGTTTTTAACTTTCCAGGCTTCCACGCCAGCTTGCAACCAATACCTTTCTTAGAGTGATAAATTTGGGTAGCATAGGCTAAATGTAAAGATGAGATAATGTTAAGGTTGCATGTAGTTTACTAGGTTATCTGTTGCTTGCAACACTGAATATTATGCTAGTCAAGACATTGCAACACTAACTATGTTAGTCAAGAAACATTTAGAATATTTATAAATTATCATAGATGTTAGCTAACATGATGCTTCCTCAAGAAAAAAATGGTTAACATGTAACCATGGCATTGGATCTGAAAGCAAAGAACACATGTTTAGTATAACTGATAAATTGCTATCGTTGATCACAAAGCTTCCAGTGTTAAATGTATTTGGGACATTGGAAACTACAAGCATTTACTGCTAAGTGCTAACAGATAGAAGTAAATGGTTGAAAGCTAGGAAGTTTGCAATGCTACAAAGCACGCCAGGTTCCCATTTCTATATACACACGTCATTTTCTCCTTTTATTTGTGATTATATGATTAGCATAATTTTTTCACTTTGTATCTCTGTCAAAAAAGACAAATTCACACTGGCAGTACCTGCACATTTCCCTATTCTGTCATATAGCCTGCCATACTTTTGGCATTGATATTTTCGCCACCTAACTTTTTCTGCAATGCAAGTAAATATCAAATCTCAACAAACATGTACTAAATTGAATGTATAGGCACTAAGCTGCCATATTTTAGAAGTATGGATCAGTATTTGCAACAGGGTGTTTGGATATTGGGAAATAAGGGGTGGGACAGGGCAATGGAGGGTGGGATAAACTCTATCCCTTGTTTGGATTGGAGCCTTGGAGGGATAGGAAATATGTGTGGGTACATATCCCTATCCCATACGGCCATACCCTAGTTCTATCTCATTCCATATCCCCGTCCTAATCCAAACGGCACCTAAAGTATGTCCAGTGCAATTTCGTTCAGTTGAAAAAGATACCTGAATGGTGATAACTGATAAGCAACTAGACAGATGGGATCCTCTATCCAAAAAAGAGGAATGTGGCACCAATATATCAACTAATGTACCATCGATGTCTTTGCATTTTAGAAAAAAACTGATGAACAACAATGAAGAAATCATTGGTTCTGTCTTGACTGACAATGTCTTGCTTTATTCAGATTAGGACCTTAACAGACAAAGAACAGCTCGTTGTGTTACTGGAGAGACAATATCAAGACGATGTTGGTGTTCTAGCATCACTTTTCTTTAACTATGTCAAGCTCAGTCCTGGGGAAGCACTTTATATCGCTGCAAATGAACCACACGCATACCTCTCCGGGGAATGCATTGAATGTATGGCTACTTCAGACAACGTTGTCCGTGCTGGTTTGACACCTAAGTACATAGATGTGCAAACTCTATGTTCAATGCTAACATACAAACTGGTGAGTGTCATTGTAACTATTACTTTCCATATGTATTTCTTCCTCTTTATTGACTTCCACCCTTATGGTTTAGGAGTTCTGTTCTTGGCATATCTCTCTTGTTTACTATGCTGCCAGTGAGCATTTGCTTCAGAATTATGTGCACGGTTAAAGCGTTTCCATGGATTATTTCTTATGATTTTGAACCTTGAAAGCTGGCAGCAGTCTCACCAGGAACGTGATTGTCCCAGAAACGTTGTTCCTGTTGTGGTGTTAAAAAGTAGAGAAAATCTCTAAATACCTAGTTTTTTTTTCTAATCGACGGTACATTTTCTGCAAGCGAGCCTTGTCTCGCCTTGCCCAGCTAGAAACCATGTTTGGTTTCCTTGCGGTGTTGCCTCAAGGCCTGCAATTCCAGTTTCTCCTTGTTCAAGCGGGCGAGCCAAATTGGCTTGACGCCATGGTCAAGGTTAGGCTCGCCTAGCAAGCGAGGCACTGAGGCAGGTTAAGCTCTACAACCAAATGTGCCCAAAGTAAACTAAAATCTAGCAAGAGAGCAATTACTTGTTCCATGCCACTGTAATGATTTTGTGATTTGCTTATTTAATTTATCTTATGTGCTTCCTTGATGCAGGGCTTCCCAGAAATTTTGCGTGGAGTTCTTGTGCAGCCACATGTAAGGCGCTACACACCTCCATTTAATGAATTTGAGGTTGATTGCTGCTTGGTGCCTCCAGGTGAACCGGTTGTCATATCCCCAGTCCCAGGTCCATCCATCTTTCTGGTCATGACAGGGGAAGGTGAGATTCAGTTGGATTCTATGTCCGATGGAGAAAAGGCAATGGAAGGCGATGTTTTCTTCATCCCTGCATACACAGAGGTTAAACTCTCTGCCTGTGGCCCTGAGTTCATGCAGTTGTACAGGGCTGGGGTAAACAGCAGATTCTTCAGCTAACTGGTGCGTCAGTCTTAATTTGGCTGCCTTGAGGAGGAGTTTTTAGGGGTTTTGTAACTGGACCACACTGTAATTTAGGGAAGAGTTCCCAGCTACGAAATATACGTGAAATGAAATGATTAGTTAGCGAAAGGTATCATATACTAATGTATAGGACTACAGGTCGATGAAAGAATAAAAGGTTCCTTTCATATCTTGTTAATCAGTGTAAAAATGTCTTGCAGTGCAATCCACATTGATGCACTAGAAAAGGAATAAAAATGATGATTAGTACAATTCATTTGATCGCCATGTTGTTCAGCGTTAAATTGCGGGAGTTGTCCAATTTTCCAGTTCTGGAACATATATATGTGGATCATTGATTTATTGCTATTTTTCTTGATGGTGTGCTGCTTCTGGTGGTAGCACTTGGTACCCAGTATGAGGCAGTACAGTGGGCTTTTCTCCAACAGGAAACTGCAGTCTCACATGAAAGCAAACGCGACTCATTAAGAAAGCGGATGGATGGATCGAGCGGAACAGCTTTTCCTGCATATTGGCTTCTTGAGATTCTCCTGACACGAGTGATTCTTTTTTGAGGCAGCGATACTTGCGAGGTGCCTGTGGGATGTACTGTTAATAATACCAGTGGTGAAAGCTCTCCGTTCAAAAGAGGTACCAAAACTATAATGTGGCGATGGGAAGAAACAATGAGAGATGGTGATCAGTTAGGCTTGGCCCTCAGGCGCGCGAGTGCCTTCTTGAGGACCGGGCGGAAGCGCTTCATGTCCAGCCTGACGTCCTGCTTGAAGAGGTAGACCCCCATGAAGGAGACCCAGTCCTTGGCCTTGATGCTCCCCGGGTCGGTGAGCACTGGGTGGTCGCGCGGGTACTGGTCCAGCAGCGTGCTCTCCTCCGGCGCGATGCGGTACTCGAGGTACCGCAGGCCCATGTCCCTGGCCGGTCGCCGGAAGTAGCTGGCCACGAACTCGAGCGGCCCCAGCGGTATGACCTGGATCACCACCCCGCCCGTCGGCAGGAACACCATGTTGGTCAGCCCCGCGCCGTGCACGCCCACCACCGCGTCGCACGTGTTCACCAGCTCCGCGAACGGCGCCACCTCGTGCCCACCCTCAGACACCACCACCTCGAACCCCACCTTCCGCGCGCCGCGCACGATCTCCTCCGTGTTCAGGAACCGCCGCGTGCGCGCGCGCGCGATCACCAGGAGCCGCGGCCGCCGGCGGCGCACGGGGGCGAGGGCGACGGCGCCGCGCGGGAGCCCGTAGGCCGCGCGCATGAACCCGGTGAAGTCCAGCATGGAGGAGCCGTCGGGCGCGCGGCGCGGGTCGATGCCGAAGTCGTCGTGGCTGGTGAGCCCGACCTGGACGCGGCGGAAGCAGTGCACGCGCGGGTCCTTGTCCAGGTCCACCGGCTCGTAGTTGGACAGGCTCCTGAACACCGGCAGGAACTTGCCCCACCACCACATCTGCAGGTCCGTCACCAGCAGCAGCACCTCGCCACCGTACTGCCGCGCCGTCAGGAACAGCGGCAGCACCACGTCCGTGAACGCGTGGAAGTAGTTGCCCGTGTACCCGCGGTCCGAGAACACCAGCGCCGGCACGTCGTGCCGGTCCGTGCACGCCGGCGCTCCGGCGCCGCCGGCCACCGACCGCACCGTCAGCTCCCGCACGTTGCGCATGGCGTTCGGGTCCGCCTTGCGCGGGTACGGCTTGATGCTCCATGACTCCTCGTGGAAGGCGCGGTCGTCGTCCGCGCCGGGGGGCGCCACCAGGGTGACGCTGGCGTTGGCGCCCAGCACGCGGACGTCGCCGGCGAGCTCGCACCAGTCGATGCGTCTGTTCGACGTGACGTCGCACAGCGGCTTCCACTCCCGCAGCGGCTCCTCCCGATCTTGCAACCATTAAATTAAATTAAATTAAATTAGGCACGTCGATCGTTTTAAAACGCAGAATGTGCGAATATGGTGGTGCATGCATGTGTCGTGTGCGTCGGTGGCTATGCATGTGCCTCAACTGGAGCGGATCTATGATACTACTGTATAAATGAAAAAAAAAATGGTCTCAGATTTGACCTAACAAGGTACTAGCCCGAATGGGATTAATCCATTCATAGCACCGAAATCAAGATTCGAGAAAGAAGCAGAGGATAGCAAAAACTAATGGAATGGTCCCCCGAGACTCGAGGGCGACAAGAACACATTGGGTAACGTTAGGATAGGGAAAACTGAAGAAAAATGTGTGTTGAGAAAATTACAAGTTGCTGGTGAGATGTGCACTAGCATCTACTAGTAACATAATTTACGGCTTAGAAAATTGCATAGGTTGGCCGCACTCAATTGTTACAACGTCGACTCTCAAACTCCCGATTGAAGTAATACGATGATGTCTAAATGCAAAAATGCTTAATAAAACAAGGAAAACGGTTAATGAACTAATTTGTCAATTTGCAACTAAAATAAATAAGAATCACTTACCTGCTTGCTTCACCTCTGTAATCGGTGGAACCGGCTGAACTGCTGGAGGAGCCTTGGCCTCTGAATCACTGTCACTGGCAGCAATCTGTTGTGGAGGGGCCTCAATGTGTGGAGTAGTAGTGGGAGGAGGAACGGGGATTTCAGCAGGAGCAGACGGAATCACAGAGGGGGAGCTGCTGCCATTCTCGTTGCTGCTGGTACTATTGCTTTTCTTGGGTGGATTAGCTGCTGCTGCAACAGCATTCTGTGCCTCCAGCTCCTGATCTTCAAGAACACCTGGCGAAGGTCATCAGTAAGAGCAAATTCAGTAAGAACAAAGCTATGCTTATGGTTAGTTCGAGCTGGCACCAGCAGCTGGTTGCTGCTTCCTGATCGACCTGAGTCTTGCGTACTGTCTGCGGGATCTGGAGACAGGGGAGGAAGGACAGCAACAACGGCACTTGCGTCATCATCCTTGTCCAGAAGCTCATCCTTTCTGCTAACCTCCATCTCCATGGCGGGATTCGGTTGCGCCGTGGGGGCAACAACAACAGCGCCTGCATCAACATTCCCGGTAGGCGTTTCATCTTTCTTCTCCTCGGGAGAGCTGGCTAGACCTTGCGTGCAAGCCGGCAAAAGTACCAAGACACGAGGTCAGCTCGATCGGTTCTCATGGACAGGCAATGTTAATTTCCAAAGGGATGGTTGCTTGCTTGGTGCTTTATTTGTACCTGGCCCCAAAGAGGAAATGCCGCCGTCGCCTTTTGCCCCGACCACCTCAGCCTTGCTTCCCTCCTCCGGCAAAGCATCTTGGTCTTGCACGTCCAAATCTAAACCGAATTGAAGGAGAGGAAGAACAAATTAAATTAAACAGGTCGTGGGCTCTTATATATAGGATTATTGTACAGCAAGATTGTTTACTGATCGATGTCGATGTGATCACTGGCTACTTAGCAAGCGTATCAAGAACCTCAGTTTGAAGGTGGCTCACCTAGTGGCTGCTTCGAACTATCGCCGGCGTTCACCGGCGAGCCAATTCCGTTCGCGTTCTTGCCATGGGAGCTTACTGCATGCATCCGCAAACATGTAAATAAATGCAGTTAGCCAGGAGAACACAGGAGGGCAAATGCAGATATATAGCGACAGAGCTCGGTTTGAGCTAGCACAGATGCTTGCATGCTTCTTGCGGTTTAATCGGTTGCCTGCTCATGACGATGTGGACGGCGGCGAACTTGACGGTGGAGAAGTAGGCGAAGGTGACGAGGAGGAGGCCGGCGACGAGGACGAGCCCGAACTTGCGGGGCTCCACGCCGCTGAGTCTCTTGAGGAGCACGGTGTCGTGGTGGTGGAGGCCGCCGCCGTAGCTGCACGCCAACTTCCCACCGCCCTCCATTGCTCCTCGCGTCGAGCACAAGGCACAGCCAGGCACCTCGCTGCGTACCAAGCTTCGATGCCTAGCCGAATGCTAAGGCTGATTCCAGAGATGCTCTGTATTAACTCTAAAATTAAATGTTATACTGTTATGATATTATTCTGTACTGTAGATAAAAGAATGTGTAGTTAAAATAATGATGGGAGATGAGAAGACGAGAAACCCTTAGATTCAATGTAACTGTACTGGTATAGAAACACTAAGTTATCGTAGATTTTTTTTGTTTTTTTTTTAGAAGAAATATTTTATTGTATACTATGAGTTCTTGACTTATAATATCCGCTGAAGCATGGCGTACATAACCTTATAACCACGTGGAGTATCTTTAATAGGTGTCGAACTCGGTGGAACCTTCTTCTAGTCGAGCAAGTGCTCACTCTTTTAAAAATGTTTTTTTATCTTTTAAAGTATTGCTGAGTACTTAGAAGTTGAAACCAGCTTATATTATTCAATTAACATTAACCAACTCAATCTGTACGAAGTTGGATGTTGATTTAAGAGCCTAATAAGATGGGATTAAGAAAGCTAGTTTTCAATGTAAGACTATGTACAATAGAACGTGTAAAAGAATTGCCTATACACTGTAACGCTGCTGTAACAGAGAAAAAGATGGTTACAATAGTGGGAGCAAGCCATATAGGTAACCTGCTGCACATAGTCTAAAAAACAGACAAACAGTAATTGTAACCAAGAAAAGGTTGCAAAAATAAAAGAAATGAAGACAAGGTACAGCTAATTAGAGAAATCTAAGAGAAGATAAAGCCATAAGCTTCATCAACTATTAGTTAAAAACTTCTAGATTGTCAATCGAAGGATCTCTGATCTTTTGCACAATTCAATCGAAGTATCATGTGAGAGTGAGACCCTAATAAAGTAGTACATGATTCCTGTCATAGCACGAGGAATCAATTCAGAGCTAGTTTATCTCCAAAAACAGGTGAGCAAAGGCGTGTAGCAGAGGCCATACAGAGGGCACCTACCCAAGAATATAGATAAGCCATTCCTTCTAATGCTGCGTCAATTTTCAGCTTAAAATATAAACCTAACTGACCATGAATGATGCTAGCGAGGAGACTTGTTGATTTAAATATATAATGAGATGAAGGCCAAATGGAGCATACCATGACCTTAGTTTGGTCTTCCTGATGTAAGTTTTTTGGGAAGTGATATGCACGTGGTTGATCCCTGCCAATTTTTTTGACTTATAGGAGAATAATTGGGTCTAAATTTTTTTTGTAACTATAAAGTGATCAAGAAATGTAGATATTTTCCTATTTTTCTAGAGCTAAATCTAATTTTGGAAGTTTTTATAGATATTTTCACAAGTCCAAAATATTTTAATTGGGTTTTTTCCTATTCCAATATATCTCTAGGATTTTTCTTATATTTTTTAAAAGCTTGAATGCATCTTCATGGTTTAAACCATTATTTGATATTTATTGAATATATTTCCAACTAAAATGATTATGTAGCTCAAAACCAACCTGAAAAACCGCTTTTAAATTTTAATTGGGGAGCAAGGGCTGCTTTAGTCAGTTTTGGGAGTTGAAGGAGACACATTACCTTGTATCGAAGTGAAAGGAGAAAACACTTACTCTAGCAATAGTTCAGGGAGATAGAGTAGCTCTTCTTGGGAGAGCAAAATCAGCCCAAGAGCCTTGCTGGGCTGGGGAGAACATGGTCAAAGCCGAGGAAAAGGGTTCTTTAATTAGTTTTCTCTTTTATTTAAACACTTTTGTGAGAACAAAATCAATTTGAACTTAGCTCATATTGTGACCTTAGTTTGATTTTCCTTATGTAAGTTTTTTGTGAAGTGGTATGCACATGGTTTGGTCCCTACCAATTTTTTTGATTATAGGAGAATAATTGGGTCTAAAATTTTTTGTAACTATATCAAGAAATGTAGATATTTTTCCTATATTTCTAGAGCTAAATCTATTTTTTGAAGTCACAAGCCAAAATATTTTACTTGGGTTTTCCTATACTGATATATCCCTAGGATTTTTCTTATAATTTTCAAAAGCTTGAATGCATCTTCATGGTTTAAAGCCTTATTTGATATTTATTGAACATATTTCCAACTAAAATGATTATGTAGCTCAAAACCAACCTGAAAACCACTTTAATTGGGGAGCAAGGGGTTGCTTTAGTCAGTTTGGGGAGTTGAGGGAGACATATTACCTTGTATCGAAGCCAGAGGAGAAAACCCTTACTCTAGCAATAGTTCAGGGAGATAGAGTAGCTCTTTTTAGGAGAGCGAAGTCAACCCAAGAGCCTTGCTGAGCTGGGGAGAAAAAGGTCCAAGCCCAGGAAAAGGGTTATTTTAATTATTTTTCTTTTATTATTTAAACACTTTTGTGATAACAAAATCAATTTGAAATTAGCTCATATTGTAACCTTAGTTTGATTGTCCTGATGAAAGTTTTTTTAGGAAGTGATATGCACGTGGTTCGGTCCCTGCCAAATTTTTTATTTATAGGAGAATAATTGGGTCTACTAATTTTTTGTAACCGTAAAGTGATCAAGAAAAGTAGATATTTTCCTATTTTTTGTAGAGCAAAATCTAATTTTGGAAGTTTTTATAGATATTTTCACAAGCCCATTTTTTGGGGGTTTTCATATACAAATATATGTCTATAATTTTTCATATAATTTTTAAAATTTTGAATGCATTTTGATGGTCTAAAACCTTATTTGATATTTATTTAATATATTTCCAGCTAAAATGATTATATAGCTCAAAACCAACTTGAAAAAACACTTTTAATTGGGGAGCAACGATCTGCTTTAGTCAGTTTATCAAAGTTAGAGGAGAAAACACTTACTCTAGCAATAGTTTAGGGAGATAGAGTAGCTCTTTTTGGTAGAGAGAAATCAGGCAGCGTTCCCTTCGGCGGAGCATATCCGTGCCACATCAAAGCCTATCCACGCTGCTTCCATGGATGCCTCTAGACGGTTCGATATGAGGAAAAGACGGCGCACAAGAGTGTCGGATACTGTGCCGCGGAGCTTATCCGCGATGCCCCACCAAAGAGAATGCAGCCTCAGCCCACCAAGAGCCTTGCTGGGCTAGGGAGAAAAGGGTCCAAGCTGAGGAAATGGGTTCTTTATTTTTTTTTTATTTAAACAATTTTGTGAGAATAAAATCGATTTGAGATTAGCTCATATTTGATCTAAATTCTCAGGAAATTCACCAAAACTAGATTGGTGCCTAAGAAGTCTGGATATAGGCTTGGAGATTATTTCTTGATAAAAAAATTGTTAAGAACATTTTCTTTGGGTTGTTACACATGTGGTAACCAAACTTTTATGACAAGATTGTTTTGGCACTGTGTATTGGTTATTTGACTTTTTTGTTTCTATGAGAAACTGTTTCATAACAACATGATCTATGCAAGTTTGTTCGTTAGTGGCAATTTTTCCTTTTCATCAGTATACTACAGTCCATGGTAATTGTTATGTACCTTTAATAATCCAGCTGATTCATTATCTGAAGCGAGAGTCAATTGATGATACTAGCTACTTACCTTACTATGAGACGGCCGGAGTGCGTCTCAATGTGGAGTTTGCTAAATGTATGACCTGAATTCCAGCATGAATCTTGCAGGGATGCCCGGAGGACACGAGTCGTGGTTCTGGTTCGGGCTATGTGAAGTGAATTACATATTTGTTCTTGTACTGGACTGCAGTCAGTATGTTTTGTCGTCCACCCTATACATACGTGTACGTCTTGAAAGACGCATGCATGTGAAGCGTAAACGGCTCATCGTCTGCGTTAATCTGTAACTGCTGCTGCCACCCACTGTGTGTTCTATCTATCTAGTTAGTGCGCGTCAATTTCTAATTATCGCGTGCTCCTATGTACTATTTCTCTGGTTCTCCGATGATATATATGACCCAGCCGGCCGGCATTGCTAGCTCAGTACTCATGGTTGTTCTAGCTGCCACTTAAGCTAGTGCACGTCGATTTTGCGGTGTCCTGCTGCTAATTCCCTTGCTCAGCTAGTGCGATTGCTTTCCGAGTGGGCAAACTAACTGAATGCCACTAGCTGGAAGTTTTCTGACCTGATGAGATGAGGTAGTGCGCGCGGCGCGGCCCAGTGGGCTTTGTTTTGTTTCCGAGAAGCGAGGCGACGACATGCATTTCGCTGCGAGCTGTAACTGCCTAACTGCTGGGCATCGCTCATCAGAGAGAGAGAGAGAGAGAGAGAGAGGGGGGGGGGGGGGGGGTCCATCTTTGTTTTTTTCCCCATACCATTACCATCGTCGCCGTTGTTGAACAGTGCGCATTTGGCACGGGGCTATTTAAATGGTTCCATCCACGGGCGTGGCCGACGGTCCAGAAGAGGCCTCTAGCTCTTTGTCACGGCTAGCGCCTATCGGCCGTGCCGTCAAATCTTAGCCGCAGTGCCCCGCTTGTCCTGCACCTGCATCTGCACACAGCAGCAGCACTGCACCGTTGAGTCACCGTTGCGTAATGGATCGAGGGCATCCAATCCGGCCGGCCTCCCGTCGTCGCAGTGTTTGTGTGCGCGCGCGAGAGTTGCCCGCCAGCGTGCTCATGCATGCATGGATCCATGCCCGGTCGCGTCAAAGGACACCGCCGATCGAGAGCTAGCTGGCTGGCTATACTAGAATACTAGATAGATAGACGACGACGATGCAGACAAATTAAACTCTCCTGCTCTCGGCTTCCTGCTGTGGCCTGTGGGGGCGTTGTGTGGTTGGTGTTAGTTTATGGATGCATGGTGCAGTGTCGTCCAAATGACGACCTCTGCGTCGCCGCCAACGCCGCCACGCTTTACCATCGATCCAGATATTATCGTCGTCGTCGTCTCTGTTCATGTGGTGATGGGTGTGTTAAAGGAAACGTGGGGAATTATTCACCGGCCCGGCCGGCCGCGGTCAAGACTCAAGACTGAAGAGAGAGTTTCCAAGGCGCAAGCAACGATGGAATGGAGAGCCAACAACCAGCCTAGCTGCTAGCTATAGATAGCTTTCCCATCCCTTTTCGTCCTCCACTCTCTCTGTCTGCTCTCCATCTACTACTGCGATTAAAATTCAGTCGCCGCTGCGATCCCCAACAAGCGCTGAGACGTACTACAATCGCCGACGACCTGATGACAACGTAGGAGTACTAGTAACTACAGATGGTTGGTGGTGTGTCATGTGTGCATGGCTGGTGACTGGTGAGGCGAATTAAGGCCGGCCAATGCAATGCAAGTGGGGAGTAGTATGTATATATGAGCGTGAGCGTCGTATGGTCTTCGTTTTTTTTCGCGTAAATAAATTTGTTGGGGATAGAATAGAAATGCTACTGTATTAGTTAGTCACCTACTAGCAGCAGATAGATAGATAGATAGCACATCGATCAGAGAAGAAGGAAGCAGGCTTGGAATTTTGATCTCTGCTGCTGCTGCTGTATTGTCATGTCATCAGGCTGGACCGATGGACTTGTGCTGTGGTTTCTTCTGCAGCTTCCTCCTCGTCCCTTTTGCGTTGATGCATTATTATTCCTGGCCTATCATATTGATGGGACGACGGACAGCTCTGGTGAACTGAACCAGTACTAGTGTCATAATATCGTTTTAGTTTCCAGCATGTGTGGACAACGTATACACACATGGACATAGGCTAGCTGCAGATTAATTAGTGTGGGGTCGACGACACTACTCACTACGTACCAGCAGACATGGACCGATGGACGTACTGCTCTCAGGTAGTAGATCGATCAGTGTACCAAAGCAGGTGGTGTCAAAGTTGTCCATGGTTTTGGCCGGGCTAGCAATCATCCTATCCTTGTCACACGTACGAGAGGGAAAAAAAGACCTACCGCTCTCAAGTAAATAAGTTTTGGAGTCGTCACTGACAAAGCTTTGGTTACCGGGTTAGTACGTATTCCTGAAAAGCTTTTGAAAAATAACGAGCCATATGGGTCCTAGCATCATGGTTCATGATAGATGTCCCATAGCTATAGCTTAATTAGCCTACAACTTAAAGCTTGCTCCTGCTAACTCTCACCTATTGTAATACCATGGCGTGGCCCATAAGGTTCCGGTTTTGTTGGTCTAGTGTGCCTCATGTATTCTTCCTGGTAATTACAAAGTGGAATTAATCCAACCTTGGCAGTCTAGATATAGCCGGTTTGGACTAGAATGTAAGCTAAACCGCCTTCGTGTTTCAAAACGTAGCTACCATTTACAGGCCAACCATTTTACATGGAACGAGAACGAAAAATGTAAAGGGCGGAGAGAGGTGCTACATATACATATGGGCTTGCTCCACAGGGAGCAGATTATTTCAGATGTGGAGGCCGGTTACGTTTCCTGTGTCATTATGATTATGATTATGCACGTTCAAAGTTAGGTAAGCAGTCAAGATTCACTTTTAAGGGTCACGCAAACGTGCAGGAATTCAAAATGGAAGCTACCATCATCATACCCTAGCTAGCATAAGTAGCATGTTCTCATGTACCGCGCTGTGCTAACACAAGTAGACCAATGCTTGTTTCCACAGGTTCAATGAACATGCTCAGAATGACAATTTGACTAAGACATGACAGGGACACGACTTCAGTTTTTTCTTGCATTTGACCCTTATCCCGAAGAATGTAAAGCCTACTTCAGATTAAAGCTAACAAGCTTATCTGCTGGAAGATCAACACCAAGTTGGTATGGTAGCAACAAGCACAATAATAGAAATATATTACTATGTAGTACAGTTAGCTAGCTTCTACGCTCTTTTAACCCTTTTTCTATCTAGGGGACAGCACAGACCCGAGAGCTAACTACGTAGCTGATTATATCGTTATATTAGATTTTTATGATGTTGTCAGAGATTAAAAAACAAGGAAAAGATACTTCACCAGCCTACTAGTTGCACCTATATATATATACTCTAAATAAATGGAGACATGCATCTCCGAACCTGTGAGCAACGCAAGAAAGATTAAATAGCTATATAGACCTCCGGCGTGGTTCATTTACACATGAAACTTTCATAGGTAAAATGTGAAAGTTATATAGAGGCTGTTTACTGTTATAGCCTCTCACATTTTACTGTTATTATAGCAGCTGATTGCAGCTGTGTTTGGAAGTTTGAGGAACAAAAATACTCCTAGATAATCTCTCATGAATTTTAGGATCTGCTTGGTTAGAATGAAATACCTTGGGTGAGAGGCAAATTTTAGATATTTCCTTGCCGTGGGTGCGGGCTTGATGACATGCATAGCTTGCATGAAGAGACAGAATACTAGTGGGGTTTGCTATTCTTAAAATTATAGATAACTTGTATGAAGATATTGGATGGCACTAGGCTTGATGATATGGATAGCTTCCATGGAGAGATAGAATGCCACTGAGATTTGCTTTTATAAGAGTTATATCCCAAAGTGCTTCCTATTTGGTTTGACACATAAAGTGAACAAACACTTATGTAAACTAAAAGCCCCTTTGAAAATTAAAACCTTCTTGTGGTATTTGCGGCATGGAGTAATTCTCACAAAGGATAATGTAGCTAAGCGAAACTGGAAAGGAAGCTTAGACTGTCTTTTTTTGTCATAAGAAGGAAACTATTAGTCATCTGTTTTATACGGTCGTTTGGTCCGGTCGGTCTAGGGCATTTTGTAGTTGGTTACCGGTATCGGTCAACCAAAAAATGTGGATCATATGTTCTGGTCTTGGATCCGTAGTTTCAATAAAGATAAAGATAAAGATAGAAGATCTTTGTTTCTAATTGGAGCAGTGTTTTTGTGTTGGGCTCTCTGATTCGGTAGAAACGATTTGGCTTTTAAGAAAAAAAACTATCACAACAGGTTATTCATTTGGCAGCCCGCTGGCTCTCGAGCTGGACTATCCTCTAGCACGATAAAATCCAGGATTTATTGTAGCGAGGTCGTAGCTCTTGGTGCGGTGGCCACAACATTTTTTTCTCGGACGGATGTGTGGCGATCTAGTCTTCAGATTGCACGCTCTTAGCTTGGGTCTATGATATGTTTGCTCTTTATTTGGTTGTGTGTGTTAAACAGAAGCCGAAAGTTATACGAAGGTTTTGTATCTGGTTGATTTAACATACTTGGCATCTTTATAAAAAACTTCTTTTATCAAAAAAAATTGGTTTGACTCATCAATTGATGGTTTCCGGCCTCTGCAGCCACATATACCACATACTATGATATTACTACTTAATGCACGGCTAAATTAACCATACAGTACGTACAGTTTAATTCTGCCATGCATGATACTCTTGGCAACGTTGCACTCGATGCTCTCTCTCGCATATATTCTCTACAGGCTAACACACTCCAGCCAGTACTGTAATATACTCCACAAGTCGTTAGCAAAAGGCAAAAAAGCTAATAAAGGAGGCCCCGGGTCGTGTGGCCCCAACGATGGGCACGTCTCTTGTTTCGAAGAGTTCAGTTCTGTCGTTTCAAATGAATGCAGGGGTGGGTCACAACAAGATGACAATGAACGGTCGATTTCGGATATGATCCTGACTCGATTGGATGGGATGGTTTCTCTGTTGATGCGATGCGTGCATGATGGAGATATTCGTCCGGAATAACGCCGTTTTTTCACGCATGCCCGAGTAGAAGTAGGGCCGGCTGTATATTACTCCCTCCGTGTCTCCGTATGTAAATATCGTTCGTCTTATTCAAGAACAAGGCAATGGCACGTTGGGTCTAGAACATCCCCAGCCTGTTGGAAGCACAACAAGCTAGCTTCCACAATCTCATAGATTCCAAATGCAGCCTAAATAATTAGGAAGAGTTAGTACATGTTGTAGACATTTTTGCCAAAACACCTAAGCAACGTTTGGATCATCTTTAGTTAGAGTCCATCAACCCGTGCTCTCGCACTGGGAGCACGGGTTAGATTATTAGTAGATATATACATACGTATTAAAAGTTGATAGATAATAGTAGCAGCAGTTAATAATTTTAAAGCATATATATGTGTATGTCTATTTTTGTTATTTAATTTTTTATATCAACATATTTTGTTGTATAGAGTTCAGATGTTATTTTATTTTAGTTTATAGAATATTAGATGTGATTATTTTATTTCATCTTTTACAATGACATGGTGAATTTAATTTATTTTTATAATGGCATGGTGATAATTTATATGTAAATTCAGTGAGTTATTTAGTTCATATTTCATAATGGTATGTTGGGTAATTTATTTGTAAATTTAGGAATTATTTTAATTTAATGTCTATAATGGCATGATAAGTAATTTGTACGCAAATTTAGGGTGTTATTTTAATTCATATTTGATAATGGCATGGTAGGTAATTTATATGCAAATTTAGGGGTTACTTTAATGGCCTTTCATAATGGCATGATGGGTAATTTATGTGCAAATTTAGGGGGCTACTTTAATGACCTTTTCATAATCGCATGGTAAGTAATTTTTTAGAAAATATAACAGATCGAATGACTAGTATTATCTGATACTATTTGACGTAAGGCCAGATGTTTCAGATTTTTGTAGGAATTACTAGAATTTATCTTTTTTTAGCGTACTTCGCAATTCGTGTTTTTTTAACCTCTAATTAGTAACAGTAAGATAAGATGGATACTGAAAAAGGTATATACTTGCGTGTGTGTATATCCCAATGGACAAAACAGTGATAAACACCTTTCATCCAAAATGACACTTTCACGAAGGATATGACGGACACTGCTGCCGTCCACTCAAGTAGACGATGTTTTCACCTCGTATAACGAAGCGAGGATGCCAAAATCATGACGACATCTCCATGAAGAGGAACAACGCTCAAGGATGATGCCGCCATCATCATGCAGAACAAGATCTAGCTTTGGCTTTCACCGTCGACCCTAGCCCATGTAAAACTAGCCATGCTTGCCAAACCGTTGCTAGTAGAAGGTCATGACCAACGAGCAGTGGCAGTGGGGACCCACCATCACCACTCTGGGTTCTGGATGACCTCAATAAGTCCAAGCAGCAGATGTGTCCCAAGCTTGCAATCTTCCGTGTAACCAACGGGCCAAAGCCTGGCCGAGGCGCCGAGCAAACCATAACAAGCTCGGCTCAGTTTGTTGACACAACCTCGTAAAATAAATATTTGAACCTTGTGAAAGGAGACATCTAAACTCATTTTCGACAATGTGCGAAAATATGTGCTGGTATGCAATGACCCATTGGAAAAACGGACAGGGCGAGAGTCGCATGAAGTCAATGGTAAACTCCAAAGATTTCATTATGTATGGAGGCTCTCTAACTAACTGGATTGGAACAGGTCGCCCGCCTATCCAGCCAGCTTGGTATTTTTCATATCAAGATGATGTTGACGGTGTCTATTTGTCCGTATAATTGTTGGAACTAATTTATATTTTTCTAAAATAAAGGATTTATCATTATAAGTAATTAACATGTATGAACCAGTGAACCATTTTTTTTTATCAAAACAAGTGACTCGCTCAGAAAAATCAAATTGAGACTATTTGAATGGTTAGGAAAATCAATTGAAAAGAATATATAAAGCAGAACTGATCTAATAATTGCACAATAATTGCAGGTGAACGATCGAATATTATCATTGCTGTTTTCGTAGGGATGTACTGTACAGTTTATTTATCGTGTCTATATTTAGTAAATCCCCAAGATAGTGTAGACTATATATATAGGACTAGGTAGCTCCTACTTGCCCTTGCTTGCAGGCATGTGCTTGCTAAATGGAATTGTTGACTTCATTCGTTCAGGTGGATTTGATATGAAAAGACTCGGAAAAAATTCTCCTCCACACATTATTATACCAGAGCAAGAAACTGAAACCTGCTTATTTGTCAAAAATTAGTGAGTTTCCTTTTTCTACTTTTGCTTCGAGCGCCATGCCTGGCTGTCGACATCCTGCCAGTGTCATACACCCACGCTCTGCTGCTACTACAGCAGAACAGAGTATAATCTAACAAACAAAGCTCACTGCATACATGCATGGACACTGTGTATTCAAAACTGCATTTTTCTTTTGAAAACGCAAAACTGCATTAGCACTAGACATTTCTTCATGCTGAACTTTGGCCGCTGCATGCAAGCATACTTGAACTGTAATAATTTGGAACAACACGAGGGATGCATCAGCATAAAAATCTGGTGCTAGTGCTAGGTACATGGAATAGTTTAGATCAGCAGTGCCCTGCAAAATTTGGACATGTGTGTTTGTCCCTGGCGGTCAAGATGAACAAGGCAGTGAGGCATGGCCGAGCTTGCATTGCATCATGCGCGTGTAGCTGTAGCCTCTCCGTCCATTCTGCAGACAGGAAGACTTGATGTATGCGCGGAATATTTCTGTGTTCGTCAGATTTGTCCACGCATCGATCTACGTAGCTAGCAGGGACACTAGTCCCCTCTCCCTCTTTCCCGCAACCTTTGTCCTGTTGCTGTACTTTCCCGTCGGTTCTGAAATTAACAGTTAGCGCAGGTTCGATACACACTGTAGGATTGACGGCTTCCTCACGCAGCGGCCAGCCCCTGGCTTTGATGGAGCAACTCCGTCCATGGTTATGCAATTTGAATATATATGCTTGGTCCAATAATACGTGCTCTCGATATACTTGCTAAAATTTGGTAGATAAATTTAATAGAGGCATAAACATATGTAAATCTATTTTTTTTCAAAAAGTACATGTTGATAATTTATCTATAGATTTATACAAGTTTTATTATAGGTTGGAAAAAATAAGAGTCGTTCATCAAGCGAGATCCAATGGCTTGAAAATAGGAGATACCAAAGAAGAGATACCAGAAAGGAACTAAATAGGTGAGACCAAATTTTTCTTTTATTATTCGCTAAAATCCTTATCGGTAATGGTTAGTGAAAATTCAATGAGAGAGGTACCTTGTGGTACCGGTAGGTATTTTTCCAACACCATAAAACACTTCATAAATTTAAGGTTACTGGGTTATTTATCATATATGGATATGAATTTTGGGATATCTTATCTTTCAATGTGACAAGGGTGAAGAAAATCAGATATGGATTTAGGAGGTTAATTACTTTACATTGTCTTCATAACGACATATGTATACAATACTTAAAAACAGAATAGATGGATAGTAAGATATCGACCTACCGATTTATGGGCTGATGTTTCTGATTATTATGAGAATATATAAAATTTAAAAATTTTTATTTTGCATTTTGTTAGATTAACATGAAGGAGCTTAAAACAGTCTGTAATTAGTAATAGTAATATTGTACTATTTTCAACTTCCGATTGAATATAGTATGAGAAAACAAATACGTTGCACAAAAACATTGATTAGCATTCAAATGTTGCCATCTTGAAACTAGGCATATAGTTTCGATGAAGGTTGATTAGTTACACTTAGCTACAATGTCCCCGGCCAATGAAGAGAGCTATGTTCTTACCACTAACTTATGGCTTGAAAAAGATCTATACAATAATTTCCACAAGTCACGCTGGAAAATATGATGCATTTTTAAAAATTAAATAAAAACTGAAAACATCCTAGCATCGATTGGTAGACTTAACCAACACCAATAATAATCGCGATCCACCTCTATGATGATGAAAAATAATCTAAAGTAACACACAAATCTATATTTAAATTTTATATCTCCACTATTATGATAAAATAACCAAAAGTAACCCCTTTATCTAAATTACACATCTATATATGCTATTACAGAAATCACATAATGACCCCCTAAATTGTTTAATTTAATGTAGGTTAACTTCTCTACAAATCCAATTTTTTGCGCATCATGATTCTTTATATTGTAAGTGTTATTTTGGTTAATTAATGTATTCTTAGATCTTATGTATCGAATGAGCATTCATGTTTTGGTTGCTCCATCATTTTGCATTGAGGAGAGGAACTTTACCCTAGTTCCAGTAGAAAGGAAGAAAGCGATTTTTTCTAGAATACAATCTTGGCAAGATAATCTTGTATAATATTCCTGCTCTTTTCCGGTTTCCTCTTGTACATGTGCCCTCCTTTTAACTTGGGCTCCATTTGGATTAGCTAAAAATTAGATAGCATTAGCTGCATAGTGTATCCAACTCGCTAATTTGTTAGCTAGACGTATTTAGATCTGAACAAAATAATTTTTCATAATTTCGTATAACTAATAATAAATTAGGTGCATCCAAACGTTAATAAAATGGCTGTCACTGTGGAGACACTCTCCCACCCAGTCCATTTTAACTTGCCATTCTCTCCAATCATGGCCCTCCTTTTCCATCTGATCCGAACGCTTTTATTTCCTTTCATTCTCTTTCAAATGCAATATGTCCCACACCCTTTAAGAGGAAGTCTACTAGCACAGTGTGCTTGAAAGCTCCATGGGTCTTGTCAAGTCAATTTTCGAGTTGGAATCAACTATAGGTAGGATTTTCTTTTCTACCTTTCCCCGTCCACAAAGAATATGTAATTGAAACAAGGAAAAATTGTAGCCACTGATGCAAAATTATTCGCTGAACCAATATATTAATTTGATGTGATAATATGTTACGTCATTTCCTTCATCATGGTACGATTGACATTTTCTTCACAAGGATGGTGTGACACTGCACTACTACTGAAAGGCAAAGCTGTTTCCTGTGAGGACATAATTACAGAGTACAGACCAAATAATTTAGTTCAGAGTTATTATATATTATAAAATAATGCAGGCAAGAATTTATGGTACGTCAGAAGTGGAACGCTGCAAGATGATTTGGGCGGCAACGTACTACTACAACTATAAACAGTGGTGGTGGGAACATGACAAAGCAGTCCTCCTCGGAACAAGCTTTGCATCAAGCCAACGGCCAAACGGCTGACGATGATAGGTCCAAAAACAGCTATGATGCACCATCCTGAAATAAAGTTAAAACTTCTGATGGCTTTGCCACCTTGTTAGTCAAATTTTTGTAGTTTGATGGGTGATTTATATATTTTTTATTAATTAACATTCATATCCATCTAAGATTGAACTGCTGTAGTGTTTTTTTAATTTATAATATATTAACCAGTAGGGTCTGTCTCTCCCTGTTACATAGCAAAGGGACAATCTAGCTAGGCTCATATATAAAACTAGATCTTAGAGGGAGGGCCGGGTCCCATTACAAAAATTAGATTAAATCTCTAGTATTGAAAAAGGACAAAATAACGGATTATACGAGAAAGATAAATTTTCCCTTAAAATAAAATAGTTTGTGCTTGGAATGCTATTATCAAATTAAAACGGTTTCATTTTACCACCCATTGGTTGGTAAAACTCATCCATTACAATCTCTTTGTTCCCATGACCTTTGCACCACCATGGTGACGAGCTCCTCTGCCTCTGCTTTTCCCTCCTTTTGACAGCACCCCTACTGCTAGATCCACCACCTTCGCTATCCTCGCCACACATTTTTCTCCTACCCAGCCGGCGGCTGCCATAGATCATCTGGAAGTCCTATTTTCGTCCACATATATAGCTGCTGGAGTTATGCTGACTCCAGCATATCAGTCTTTTGCATTGTGTATATTTAAATTTCTTTCTGTCTACAATATAGTCTACAATATAGTTACAGTATTATTTTCATACTATGAACGACCATACAGAGCATCTTATCCTACTAGCTTCCCCTTCCTAGCACCCACGCTAACATTGTGGGCCTACTTGTCCTGCCATGTGGCCACTTCACCTTAATTCCAATGATGACGAAATCGTACTCCTATATCTTGTTGAAGCAAACGCACCTGCTGCCGTGCATCGTTGCATATGGTCGAAGGTGATAGAAACTCTGTATATAAGGTTGGAAAAAAGAAATAAAACCGTCAGAGGAGGAGGAAATAAACTAGTGTAAAGTAGCCTGTTCATCTAGGACTAGGAGTGAAAAAAAAAGGAAACAATCCAAGTGTAAAGTAGTCTTAGATAAGGGCGTGGGGTCAAAAAAAAAAAGGAAAAACCTAGCCAAGAATATATAAAAGGAATGGTACGGTGTGCCCCAAGTTTAGTGCATGTTGGATCGGAGTCAAAAACCTAGAGCTCGCTGCCCACGCATTATTACACACTGTTAATCCAGGGACACACGCGGTCTAAACCGGGGTGGTGGCGAGCTGCTAGGTTGCTAATAGGTAATAATTAATACCGATCGATGCCTCCAAAAAGCAGTTGCCACCAGCTGTAGTGTAGCTTTGCGTTGGCAGCGGCGAGAGACCACAAAACGATATACATGGAGGGAATCGATCTCGAAGCGACATGTCATTGCCGACTTTCCCTGGCGAGCACGCACGTACCATGGATACGATGGATGGAGACCATCCCTACCTAGCCCCATCCATCGCTCATCGCGTACGTATATCTCGGCCGTGACGATGTTGTTACAACACCACCCACCACGTACATCGATCGATCACAGCCCCACCACCAACACACACGTACAAGATCAGACCACATCCATCCATGTCTCTCTGGTACGAGCTCGATATATCGGTCGAACTCGATGATGATCACTTGGGGACAACGACCTCTCCGTCGATCGGTCGCAAACGACAGCTCGATCGACTCGAAGACGACGAACCCAACACGTACTACGAAACGGCGACCTTTCAGCAGCGGACAGATCGATCTCATGGAGTGGAAGGCACAAGAACAACACATGTACATGTAGGTTACGGCTCCAAATGGAATTGCAATCACGCGCCATTAAAATTAAAGTGGCAGCACGTGTAGGTGTAATCACACACATCGGTACGCGTGCACCATCACCTACAGCTATACGACGACAGCCGCTACTACATGCAGCAACAAACCACGAACACCTGCTGACGTACGACGATCAAATTACTAACAGCAGCTATACCTAGCGGAGTGCATGCGGAGATCTCGATTTATCGTCTAAGATGAGAGACCTTGATCAATCGATCGCCACTCATCATGCGTGGCTGCGTGTGCATCCGCTAGCTGCTAGCTCCACTAATTAACTAGTAGCTAGTGTGGCATCTCGATCACCGCTAGCTTTAGGAGAGAGACGTCGCAGGAAGCAACCTGTGCATGCTGCGCCCATCATGCATCATCCTTCTCCTAGGCTTCAGCGGTCGTTTCGCTTCTAGATTCCTCCTCCCCACTGATGATGATCGCCGAGCTTCCACGCCGCCGCCTGGTAGTAGAGCTCGTCCGTCGCCCGCCACGGCGGCGACGCGTACACGCTGCCCACCATGGCGGCGCCGCCGCCGCAGCTGTTGGCGTGGCCGCTGCCGCCGCCCACCGCCGCCATCATGGTGCCGCCGCCGGCGCAGGTCGAGTTCAGGTAGTCCAGCAGCGTCGAGTCCGAGTAGACGGCGTCGCAGTCGTCGGCGGGGCCCAGGTCCAGGCCGTCCAGCCCGAGGCTCCCGGCCAGCGCGGCGGGGTCGTCGAACGCGCCGCCGAGGTCGGCGTAGGAAGCGTAGGGGCCGTACTGGTCGACCCAGCTCAGCTCGGAGGAGAAGCAGGGCACCGGCGGGAGCGCGGCCGGCGTCGAGGCGGAGCCGGACGTCGACGTGCTCGGCGGGCTCGGGTCCACGGGGTACCCGTACCCGCCACTGCCCGCCGGCGCGCTGCTGGTCGCGTCGTGCGGCTGGCTGCCGCCGTGGACCGGCGAGGGGGAAGAGGCAGCCATGCCGGGGATGTGCGAGGAGGGGAGCAGCGGCGGCGGCGGCGGCAGCGGCAGCTCGCCGTGGTGAGCCTGAGCGGACGACGTGGCCGCCATCTTCTCCAGCAGGCGCGGCATCCAGTAGCAGCGGACGGCGTCGCGGAAGACGGCGCTGTTGGCGTCCACCCGGAGCTGCCGAGCCTGCTTCTGCACCCGCGTCCGCCAGTAGTTCTTGATCTCGTTGTCCGTCCGCCCGGGCAGGTGCTGCGCTATCCTCGACCACCTGCCACCACCGCCGGCCATATATATACATATAATCGATGGGGGTGCTGCATGCTCAACCAAAACCAGCAGGTAATCAAGGTACCTGTTTCCCCACTTGGAATGGAGCTCAAGGATGAGGAGTTGCTCCTCCGGGGTGAGATTGCCACGCTTGATGTCGGGCTTGAGGTAGTTGAGCCACCTGAGGCGGCAACTCTTGCCTGTCCTCTTCAACCCTAATTAATCGAAGCAGCAGCAGCAGATCGATCATCAAGATGGGATGCAAGTAACAGCTATCTGATGTGATCAGAAATGGAATGGGTGATCGACGACCATCGATGTACTCACCGGAGCATCGGGCGAGGAGATTCCAGCGGCCTTCGCCGTGGCAGGCAATGTAGTTCATGAGGAGGTTGTCCTCCTCCAGCGTCCAGGGGCCTCTCCTGAGCTCCATCGCCTCCTCCTCGTGCTTGCTGCTCGTCACTGCAGCCATGGCGGCCCCTTTCCTCTGAGACATTATTGTGGCCTGCCTCCTGGTAGTAGTACCTTCTATGGTGATCCCCTGGGAGGGTGCAGCCTACTTATAGATGGATATATATAGC
This sequence comes from Paspalum vaginatum, assembly GCA_030272315.1. Classification (NCBI taxonomy): domain Eukaryota; kingdom Viridiplantae; phylum Streptophyta; class Magnoliopsida; order Poales; family Poaceae; genus Paspalum; species Paspalum vaginatum. Next base: position 5,961,120 of record CM059014.1, on the reverse strand, counting down.
CATGCACTAGCACTAGCAGCTATCTTAAAGTTGTGGGTGGGTGTGTAGGTGCAGGGATCGGAAAGGAATGGAAGGAGGGAGATGATCTATCTGGTAGAAGAAGAAGAACAAGTTGAGAGGAGGGACCTAGCTGCATGCAGAGACAGAGGGAACTAATTAGTGGCTTCCCTTTTATAATGACCTGTGGCAATCATATGCAGGGATGTCTGATCAGAGGGCAGCGGCTGATCCTAAGTAAGTCCTAAGGTTTGAGGACTTGTAGGGAGGGTGGTTTGGTAGGTTGCCCGGCTGTTTTCTAGTGAGGAAGAAGGGCCAAGTGTAGTGCCAGTAGTGCAGAAACGGGCAAAGCTTCCAACTCTGTCAGAGAGAGAGAGAGAGAGAGAGAGAGGCTTTGTTGAAATAGTGCTCACTCTTTAGATTCTTCCCTACATGAAGCGTGTTTGACTGAACAATTTGTCACCCTTGCACTATTGTGATTAGACGAGAGAAGGGGAGTGACATGGAGAGATGGGCAAATTGGTGGATGTACACATGCTTGAGGCGAACCATACCGCCCCTCCCTTTTGCACTGAATGACTGAAGCAAAGAAATCACGAAAAAACTATTCCTCGCCTTTTTGTTTTTTCTTTCTCGAGAGTCGATTATTCTTTGTGATAAGATCAAGTCCAAAACTTTCACGTACGTGAATGCTACTCCGTATATATATAATCACATTTTCTTTATTTTCTCCTTCGATTTATCGGCATGATGTTCGTCCATTTAGCACAATTCAGTATGAAAAATCCGATGTTTGTTCACCCAAGCAGCCGACATGAGCCTATATGATCATCAACACTGAACTATCTTGAATCAGAACAACGTGGTGCGTAACAATTAACCAATTTGGACTAAATCTATCTGCCCAGAGCTAGTCTACTTCAAGCAAAGAATAACAAATCAGTCAGGGAGACTTCTGATGGTAAAGCATACAACTTTTGCCGTTCTGTTTTTTTTTTTCCTCAAAAAGCCAATGAAACACTAAGCTTTGGAGACAGCACCCTGGGAAGTAAGCAAAGATTAGGTAGGAATCCTTGCACATGTTTCCCGGATAATATATAAATATCAGTAGAACCTAATGATTTTTTACCTAACCGTCAGGCAGGCATGCTGGTAAAAAATATTAATTCAAAGGTTTAGCTAGCTTGAACAGTTCGTCAATGATGTTGCCACAGTTGCATGAGTGATACGGAGTGGCCGTCAAATGCTTGTGCTTCACCTAATGTTGTCGTCCGAAGTGGTTGTTTTGCGGCTCCGCACTTTGCACCCTTCTTGACTGATTTTTCTGTACAACAGACCTCTCTTAAAGTCTGAAGAGAAGTTCTAGTTACAGCATGCGTGAATGTACTTGAAAATATAGTCTAATAAAATTTCATTGCATCATGCATGTGTCCGTAAAGAATATTGGTTGTAAGGAGCACATTCTTAGGCTGGCTCCAGCGATGCCTCCATCCTATATTACTATTACAGCACTATTCTGCACCGTAGACAGAGGAGGTAGTTAAAATAGTGACGAGAGATCGGGGATGGGTGAACCATTAGAGAGAGCCTTACCACATCACAAACAGTAAAAATTTGAATAAACCATATATAGATCATTAGATCATCAAATCATAATAAGTTGGTAACAATGTCAACAAGTAACAATAGATGATTGGAAGCAAATGTACATTCGGCATTAAGGGTTTGTTGGAATAATGGTCCAAAGATCAAGCCTAGAACCTATTTGCCTTGGGTTTGGTGAAAACCCTACCTGCACTACAAGATTTTTTTAGGAAAAGGAATGAATTCCGGCCTCTGCTAGTGCACACAACCACTTTCTTAAAAAAAAATCTCAAGCTGAATTTAAATGCAAAAGGGAAGACATAAAAAATCAAAAGCAAAGTATATTATTGCTCCTCCATCTATTCTCGGCAAAAAATTATCCAACATAACAACCTGCAAAGCCTTGCTCGCCAAGCAGGTAGTCTCCCTTTTATCCTCACGCTACAACAGCATCCAATACCGTCTCTCTCAGTCATAAAGCACCAGATCCTCACTGTAGAGTTTAGAGGGTCTACTCACTCCACACAAAGTGTCACCGCCGCTCCACACCAAGAAGGAGGGTCTAGCAATGAAAACAATGTAGCTTGACCACAGCCAAATCTTCCCAATAGCCCACGTAGGAGGTAAACTCAAGAAGAGATCACAAGCTCACTCTCTCAAAGCCCTAATCTAGTTTGGATTAAACACTATGCACTCATACGATGGTTGGAATGGATGATATGTTTGGAATACTCATCTACAGTTGTTGTGATTTTCAGTAGCTCCAATTGCCTTCAAATGACCGGATAGGATGGCTTATAAAGCCCCTAAACTCGAACTAGACGTTAGCCAAAAGGCTATCAGAAAGTCTATGGACCAAACGGTTCGACCAATAGTTTTTGGCATACATCGGATCTTTTGGTCCATTATACTTGCATAACTAGCCGTTAAACTGGTAGTTAAGCTCCAAAGGTCTGGCCAATAGTCTGACCAATGGTGGTCGAACCTTTTGGTCTATGTAAATCCCCCACTACTCCAATTCACATACCTTCAGCCAAAATGGTCTAGCATTGGCTCGGCCTTCAACGGTCATAATTTCCGGTCCTTGTATCTTGGCTTGCTTCAGCTTCCTCTACAACAAAGGTCTGCTCCATACAATTTTGGAGAGTCGGATCTTCTAGTGCTTGTATCCTCGCTGCTTCACCTCCTTCGGCTAGAAAGGTTCTGTTGCATTCCATTCTGAGGGTCAGACCTTTCGATCCTCATATTCTGCCAGGTGTCCATTTCTCAACCACTTGGTCCGATGGTTATTAGTCCAACCACGAAGGGTCGGACCTTCTGATCCTCACAAATGCTGTGAGATTTCAGGGCACTGCCGTGAGACCCTAGAGGGGTGGTTCCCCTCGACCCCTATCCACTAACTGGGTAGCGGAACTCCCGTTAGGGAGGCAGTTCAAACCTTGCCTTTGGCTCTTCTTCTTTTCATTCCTTAGATCTAAGCACCTGAGAATGTTCATCTAGATAAGTTTATTAGTTCAAGTGTTATTTGTCAATCAATCACCAAAACATATATGGAAATGTGGCACAAGGTCTCTCACCGTATAGGTCATTATTCAAATGCTATCCAAATTCAACGAGTTTCTGCCATTTGAAAGTTGAACTATCCAATTTGAAATCATAATCAAAGAGATTCTGAATTTGTTTAAGTAATTTTGTTTTAATTGAAGGATTAGTTTGGGTAAAACTTCGGCTTGTTCCTAGGCTGACAATTTCTAGGTGTTGGCTGATTTGATGATTTTTCAATTAAAGTTTCGGTCTTAATTTACACTACAACTTTTTTATATGAGTTGGGATATGGATTCAAAGATATTTGAAAGTTTCATTATGGTTGAAAATTGATCATAAGTTAAATTATCTTTTGGTTTAAACCCTAATTGACTAGTTTCGGACTAGAGCATTTAAGCTATTCAACTTGAAATTTTTCAGATGACCCTAATAACAAAGTTGAAGTGCATGCCATGAACTAAAAAAATTATTGGCAGTTTTCTTTGTTTCAGAAAAATATTTTTATTTGGTGCCATGAACAAAAGGGTGACTAAGGATTCAAAGTGCTAATAAGGTCATTTTCATCGTTCATGTGAATTTAGTTACATAAATTTGAAACCTTTTACTTTGTGATATGAATCTACACTATCAAAGAGCGAGTTTTCACAATACCATTTTTCACCCAACTAAAATATCTAAACCCCTCACATTGGCCCCACTGGATAGGTTGGAAAGAGTTGGAAAGAGCCTAAAACTGATAAGGAAAATGTTTCCACCTTTTGGTACTCTTATTTTCTCACTTTGTTGTGTACTCATAACCACCAGGTAGTTTTCTAGTTTTGAAATTAATGAAAAAAAATGAAGACCATCAATCAAACGGGTCTCTTTTATTTTAATTTCTTATTTTTTTTCTTTCTTTGCCTCCTTCCTTGATTCACAGCCGGTCAGTACCTTCATTTCCTTCAACGCTTTAAATTCACTGCATGCATGTAGCGCGTACCTCTATGCTAGTCTGTAAAAATGACAAACTTGGCACCAAGGGTGTCACAATATACTAGCTAGTGCTATCTTCGATAATAAATATATATGATACCATACTTTTGTTGGATATGATTTTTGACTATTTGTCTTATTTAGAAAAACTATGTAAATATAATTTATTTTGTCGTGGCCTATTTTATCACTAATGGTATTTTAAACATGACATATTTTTCTATATATTTGAAAAAAACGAAAAATAGAGTTACAGCCGCTGCTTATAAATATATAAAAACACTATATATTAATGGGAGGAGATAATATTAAGTAGCATGCCAAATATCAATTTTCATATATTAATAATTAAAAGTAGTACAATTTATGGTTCGACTAAAGGATTATCATGTGTGTGAGACAACATACCGACCTACCCCAAACGTTACATATAGAAACACAGGTGGTGTACCATGTGGCACGATGAATACTAGCAAAGCTATTCCAAGTATAAAGTATCATATTTCAAAATCCAAAGAGTGCTATGTCCCATAAAAATATGGTACTATTAGAAAGAAACAACATTCATAATGTATAGTATCATACTCTTATATTCTGAGACAAAATAAATTATATGACAATGTGTCTATAAAAAACGGACATAAGAGATTAGACTTTGTACCATAACCCAATATATCATGACAAAAATATCTTATATAAGATATTATTATGCCACGTCACCAAAAAATTCCATGTGATACCTCAACTACAAGTATGGTACTACATGGCACTACCATTAAGACTAGGTAATTTGTATTGATTCATTGCCTTAGTTCTACCAATTATTTGTAGCTATTGTTGCTTATACAATTGACCTTCGCATAAAAAACAAGAATATATATATGCGCGATGATACAAGCATATCATCTATGTGCGTACGCAGCTGTTAATGGACCAACCTAATTGCTGATCAATCAAGTACTCTAGCTAGGAATGCTCGCGATAATTCTAGCTGACAGTAGCAAACAGCTACTAGCTTGAACGGAAAAGAAAACTACGTACCTGGTGGTCCAAAATGTAACACTTGCATATATTGTAGGCAAACGTTTGCTTTGGACCACGCACTAGCGTGACCGGAGAGCTATCATCCGTATGCATCACGACACGCTCACTGGATTATATCTAAATAGCTAGCCTCCACTGCATATTTCTTTAAACATACATAAAGCCACGTCATCTCGGGAGCCCACTGTCATCATTCCTAAGGCCTCAATTTATATCTTCTATCGATTTTCTGTGTTGTCACGCTTCATACATGCTATGTTTTTCTATAGCATACATGTCGGTGTAACTCAAATTTCCGAAAGCGCATGAAATTTATCTAGTTGGTATATACTACTACGTAATTAGCTCACAAAATTCTATTGTACAAAGCCATGCATGTGAAAATGAAATAAGAATTTGCACATAAGCATGCACTGACCATAGATGATGGGTCTTATAGCCCATTTCCACACAGGTGAGGCCCAGTTTGAGTACTCTTGAATTGATGAGATTGGTGTGCATTGGAGGATTGAGGAGAATTTTGATCTATCATAGATTTGACCAGTTTGGGACTGCTCCAGCTCCAGAAAATTTTATGGAGTTAGTAGAGAAGGTCATTAGGAGCTCCAGAAAATCGTTGAGCTAGAGTCGTGACTTTTTAGAAAACATGTAGATAGATTATTTTATTTTTATTGTAAATTAAATTATAGAAGCTATATTACAAACTTCAGCTCCACACTGTAGCTAGAACTTGGAGCAGTGCCGAACAGGCCATAACACACCCCAATCTTGCTAAACTACTCCACTCCAAGAGTGCCCAAACTAAGCCTGAGGGTGAACGTATGCTCCACGCCACGCATGTCGGGGATGCCATGCCCCCCTACCCAAAATTAATAAGTTGTGTGTTTAAGCTATATGTGTAAAACATATGCATAAGTTAAATGCATAATTTGCTGAAAATAGAGAGTGGGTTAGTATAAAATATTTTTAACCTAATAGAATTGTAGCCAACTAGACTTGTAGATCTACATTGTTCCCACAATCAGGCAACAGGGCTCACCCAAAATAGGGTTACCACGGCAAAACGTGAGTTCCTGTCATGGAACCGGCCGGACTTCTTCATCTGTTTTTTCTCACGCAAGATATAGGTGTACCCATGCCTACCCGTTCGCATGTAGATGCAGATTTGGGTCCGCGAAAGGCCATCAAAAAATTGCATGATGGTGAAAATATAACCCATAACCCCACATCACCCATAAATACAATGATTTGCGTACTCAAAACCCACCCCTGTGTTCTAATCCAAAAGAAGTGCCCAAAGGGCATACCTAAGCGCCATCACAGTAACGGATGAAGATGGGGAGGAGGCGGATGGTCGGGGCGTCGGGCTTGGCGGCATGATGGTGGAGGATGGTGTAGAGAAGGAGGCACAGCAGATCCAGCCACCACAAGGCCGAAGGAGGGGGAGGAGGCAGTCAGTCGGGGCACCAAGCTTGGCGGCGTGGTAAAGAAGGATGGCATCGAGGAGGGGGCGCGGCATATTTGGCAGTCGCAAGGCCATAGGAGGACGAGGAGGGGCGGTTGGGGCGATGGGCTTGGCAGTGCTAGGTAGGAGGCGGCAGCGTGGTGGAGGAGTGGAGGACACGGTGGATCCGGCCACCATGAGGCCGGAGGAGGAGGACGAGGGGTGGGATCTGGCTGCCGCGAGGCTGGATAAGGAGGACGACGAGAGGCAAGGAAGAGGCGCCGCTAGGCTGCTTGATGGCCCACTCACCCACGGGTGGACGCGCGAGCCGGTGCGGGGCTCAGCGGGCGCCACTGCCATTAAGCTCGCCGAGACAGAAGAGATGAGAGAGTGCAGAGAAGAAGGTAGGCAGGGCAAGGGGTTAGGGTTTGGTGGGGCGACGCCACATACTGCCAATTGGGTTGTTGATCATGTGACCAGATTTAATTTTATTTATAACTTCTAGTTAAATTCTATGAGTTTATTCCTATTTAAATGACTTTTAAGTTGTTTTAAGCAAGTTTTATAAACACTTATGATGACATTAAAATAAGATGTGAACCATGATTTTTTAATATTTCAGTACAATTATTGATTTTTCATTGTTGACTGAATAAGTTCAAAGTCTAAGGTATAAAAAGTGAACCTCATCTCAGCCTGCAGACTTTCGACGAGCCAACGCGGATCGCCTGGAAAGTGAAAGACATCGAGGGAAAGTAAAGAGCTTACCAGCCAGGCAACTAAAGAAGGAGGGAAAAGGAAAGGTAAAGAATTAAAAAGAAGAAGGCTCGCTTCACTGGTGTCTTCCTTTTTTATTAATTTTAGAAAAAGTACCATATGTGTATAGGTATACGATGATGTTGGAAAATAAAGAATTAAACAGTGAAATTTATTTCTTCCATTGGTTTGTATCCTTTCCCATCCTCTTCAACCATGCACATAAAAGATACTCTAAGAAGAATTAGAATAAAAATTTTATAAATAAACCCTATTTAATACTATACTATAATAATATCTTCGTATTAGTAAGCCTTGCCACTCTGCCAGCCCCCTTTGGGTCCACAGATCCATAGCCTGGAGTCGCTATTCTAGGCAGAGCCACTGTCACACAAAATTATTGCATACGCTCGATCCTTTGTACACAAAGGCTTACTCATACAATATCCTAATCTCAGTCCGTTATACATAAAAGCTTACTTATACAATATCCCAATCATTTTATACTTATTTCACTGTGGTATTATCTATATTATTAATTCATTTCCTTGTACCCTAAGTTCTATCCCTATTAAATTCTATTTCACGTACACAAAGAATCATTTGCTTTTGACATTCTCCTTCTCTAGAAAATTTCTATAAAATCCTTGTCTATCTAAAAACCCATCTATACCTCATTTGGTCCCTTTTGTGCTTCAACAATTCAACTCCACCATATTTCTATCAAACTCCTGAAAATTCACTCGTTATCGGTCCAACCTCTGGCACACCCTAATATTTACTCTGTGGAGACTATGGCAACGGTGAGTCGCACTAGTGGAATGTGCATTTTGTACCGGTCCCATCTACTTAGTACATTTTTCTTGGTACCTTTTGTTTTTAAACCGTTAGATCTCACTCGATCAACGGTTCTTCACCATAAAACTTGTTTAAATATTTATGGTCTTCTCTGCTGAAAACTCGATCAGCAAAGCGCCAAATCATATTCTCATTAGTCACTAATCACAACTGACCAAGGTACCGCTCAACTTAGCCCCTCGGTAATTTACTTGAAAGCTTGATGGAAGACTTCATGTTATTTTTCATAATAGTAAAATTGGACAACTAAAATAAATATTTAGGGGGTTATTTTAGATTATCTTACTATTACTTATTAAAGAATCCAAGAGAAGCAGTGCTTGCGAGATTTGCTAGGGAAAAAAAATCTAAAATTCTCACGGAAACAGAAAACATATGACCATCCATAAAGTAGCATATAACAATGGTGGAAAAAGATAAATTTTAAAATTCTCACAAAAATCAGCAATCAGGAAAAATCTAATAATAGTGGTATTGGATCTATTCTATTTTTGAAAAATTTACACACCATGCCATTCCAAAAGTGAATTAACATAACACTCTAAATTTGTATATTAATTACCCACTATGTTATTATGATAGATTAATTAAAATAATCTCATATATAAATTGCCCACCCTTGAAGTCATAAAAGGTAGTAAATTAAATATTAACTAGAACCTAGTGTCGATGGATAAAGGTAAAAAAATATGCAAACGGTTGAATCTAAGGAATCGATAGCTTAATGTTTTGAATTCTTTTAGAAATGAAATTTATATGTCATTAATAGTAAAGTAAGATTGCCTTCTTCAAACTACCGCGCACAATACTACTGTGACCGGTTTCCTCAACAAAAAAAAGGCACTGTAGTAACCAACAATTGGTTGTAATAAACGTTGCACATGGACCTTTTTGTTGATTTGACATGATCTGGAGACCTTGAAACCAACACATATGGTTGCGTTGGACGGTCGACACATGGCAGCCAGGTTTGGGCTTGACTGGTGGTTTGCTTCCTCCAATCCCCTCTGAAAGCGATGGCCATTTCCCTCTCTCTTTTTTTTCACTGGTGCAACATGATGATAGAAGACGAAGAGAGGTCTATCGCCACCATTGAATCTTTCTTCGACTCCTTTTCCATCCCCCATGCAACGGATCGGATGATACCAACGTCTTTTCCACTTGCCTTTCAAGTGGCTCCGATCGCCAAGCAGCAGAGTCTAAGCCTACGGCCATTAGGGTAGGTTACCTACGTGCGCACCTCGCGCGGCCAACGCCGACGACCATGACGCCGACGAGGGGCGACGGCGACCATCGTCGATCGGCATGTGTTGCATTGGACGTGGCAGGGAGCTGAAGTGACAAGTCCATGGACCGTAACTTGAACACGCTACTCTTGCTTATGTTTCACGGCCGGCCTTATTCCAGAGAATATGTGTCGTCGATGATAAGCTGATGACTATGAGGTCATATACAGGGATTAAAGCCTAAATTTGATCGTGCTGCTGCTGCACCTGCACTTGCACCACCCATCTCTTGACCGATGACTACTCCTTAATTGCATGAATCTTTTCGATCACGCTTGAATTCTACACGTGCCCAATACTGCATGTTCCTTGTAGAAGTAGAACCAATCTATATATGCCATAATATATCCAATTCACACGTTACTGATCGAACCGGATCAGGATTAGTGGAATCACAGCTAGCTAACTAGCTAGGTGCTATCTAGGGAAAAAAAGAACTTTCTACAGCATCGTCGTCCAAATCTTAACGAGCACCAAAAAGAGAACCGAAGTAGTATAGCTGCAATGCAATAGGCGCACCTACATCAGCTAGCAGCTAGAGAGATTATTCATATTCGTACGCATGAGAGGGGGCCTAGCTAGTTTAATTAATTATTAATCGATCGTAATCATATGGAGAGAAACACTGATCAGTAAGTAGTTAGTGGTGCTCAATTTAATAGCCAGTGACCTTGTTGCGTACGTAAATCACCACACCAGCAGCAACCAGTAATCATCAATCTTGCTGGTCCATGGACGGGAAGAATCCAGTAAATTACAATGCACACGACAGCCGCCTATGAGCAAATGAAGTGGTTTTATATTCAGATAGATTGCCATCGCCTGGCCACATTCCAATCATTCTGCAGTGCCACGCCACTCAGAATAGTATACTCCAGCTGTTTGCGTTCATTTCTTCTCTCCGTCCTCAGCTCCGCCTATCTCGCTCGCCTCCAGCGGTGTCACAGGGGAAGCTCATTTTCAAAGCTTGCAGCAATTAACTAGAGAACTCTGGTAGCTACTAGAATCAAGAAACAGAGAGATGCATATGCATGCATCATAGTACTACTATGTAATTACCTTCAACGCAGGCATGCATGCATGCATTTTGTTTTGACAGCGTGGCCAGCAAAAACATAGTGTGTGCGTTTGGATGCATCTGGCCGGATTGACGATGATTAGTTCCAAGTTCCCATCAGGACCACCGTCTCTACGTGTACGCTTGAGCTGGATGGGAATGTCTGCGTAGGTTAAGTGCCAGTTGGGACTGCATTGCTAGCCAGGTTCATGCATGAACATGTCATCATGTACGCAAGTTCGTTACAGATTTAGTAGCAAAAGTAGGTGGCATCGAACTGCAAAAATCTACCATCGTCCGTACGGCATGTTGCCAAGAAAAGCATTGGTTATTTCGTCGTTGTTGAATGGTGGTAACTACTAATAGGTTTGTACTTAGGTTAAGTAATGCCCGTCCTCTCCGGCCGTGAAGCTGAAAACACTTTTTGGGCGGCTAACTTGGCACGAAGAGGATAGTAATTTAATCCCACTTCGATCGACCTATGTTATGTCGCTCCTAAATAATATATCCGCTTCCTTCGTTGCCTAGGTAAGGTTCGACCCTGACATCGATTGTTTTCTTCTTGTCATTCTTTAAGAACTGAATTTTTTGTTCCTTGTCTTGGGACTTGTCTATAAACCTAGTACGTAGGTTATTTATTTTAAGAAAACAATATTGTTATTATTTTGGTGGTAGACGATGTATAAGTCGACAGTGAAGCGTCAATAGTGTTTTAGACTTTTATTCAGGTTTAAGAGATATAAGCTCACCCTCTCGAATGTGCTCATGGAATAAAATGTGTATACGTGTATTTATAGGTGTTAGTTTGCATGATTATATATCAGTGCTTACTTGCATTGTGTTCCACAAAACAAAACATGGAAGAACCGATCTTTTAAAACATATATGATACACTAGTTTTTGGTATCTTAGTATGTCATATAAATATGGATATGTATTACTCTCTTTGTTTATTTTGGATAATAAGGTTTTCATGCATTTCAAAATTCAAATATCACAATCTTAACAGTTAATTACTCAAAAAAAAGAATGCTTGCATATTGCTACGGACAATAAAATACGTTATTGGAACTTTAAAGGAAGGGATTAAGGGAAGCATAAATAAAGAAGTATTGCTGGGCAAAAGTCGTTCATACTTTATATGCCTCTCAAGGACAATGTAAACATCAAGTAATTTGCTATATTTTCTAGAAAAATGAATTATTTCCTAGCTCTGGGACAGAGCACATAGCCAAATTCTTGCAATGTAATCAGTTGATCACAAATACAAGGGAAAAGAGTGCTTCTTCATCCATTCTTGTCAAAAATGTCAAAACAATGACCTTCTCCAATGCTCCGTTTGTGAAACGGGTAGTACTCATTGTGTCCGCACATGATGCAATAGTGTCTAAAAATACAGCAAATATGTTCACTTAAAGAAATGAGAAGAAAAGAGAGAAAAGATGAGGAAGAATAGGAAAATAAGCCCTCTCTAACTGCAGATCTGCCATTGTCTAGCTATGTGGGTTTAACCTAGCTAGCAGCTATATATACAATTCTCCTAATTATCTTAGCATGCTGGCAATCAAGAAAGAGGTCCTTAATTGTTTCGTTACAATCACAGAACTACACTTTTGACTAAGTTGTCCTTCGTTAAATTTACTAGCTAGCTGATGACACCAAAAGAATATCTTTAGACGGAGCTTCAGCTTCCAATGTATTTATTAATAAAGGGGACACCCTAATCTTATGTTACTATTACTAATTAGAAGTTACAAAAGAAGCATAAATTGCGAAACGCGCTAGATAAAAAGATAAATCTTAGAAATTTCCATAAAAATCAGAAACATCTGGCCTTCCATCGAGTAGTATCCAATAATACTAGCCATTGGATTTATTATATTTTCTAAAACATTACCCACATGCCATTATAAGTAATCCCCTAGATTTTCATATAAATTACCCACCATGCCATTATAAAAAATGATATAAAATAAACCCCTAAATTTACAGATAAATTACACACCATGCCATTATAAACGATGAATTAAAATAAGACCTAAATTTACATATAAATTACCCACCATGCCATTAAGAAATATGAACTACTAACTCCCTAAATTTGGATATAAATTATTCACCTTGCCATTATATATAAAAGATGTATTAAATCAACCATGCCATTATGAAAGTTGAATTATAATAATTACCTCTAATATATTTCAGATAAAATAAAATAATATTTAAACTCTAAACAACAAAATTATGTTTTTATAAAAAATACAAAAATATCAATAACGGCTACTATTAAAGTTATCTATCAACTTTTAATATATATACATCCTAAAAATCTAACCCGTGCGAGCGCACGGGTTGGTGGACTAGTTTATCAAATAATGATGCGTTTTTGTGTCACACTAAAAATTATCATGATTGTGTAAATCCAAAATAAATGGGTGTCTCTCATTTGAAAGCTAAATATTAGCTATTTTAGCTACTAGATTATACCAAGATTTTAATTTGTACCCAATGGTAAATCATGGCAATCTTATAACATTAATGAGTAGGTGATTTACACCAAGGCAAAGGACAAGAAAAGTGTGTTATAAAGCAACAGTATTCTTATTGAAGCTATTGTCACAACAATGAAAATGCACATATTATGATCTCTTGGATGATATATGGGAACTTAACTATGGATCCAACGTGCATTCCTATCTTTTGGTGCCAATGAGCTAGTCAAACACCCCAATAGCATGGAGGATGACTATGGGGCTCAAATATGAGGATATTGGAATGTGGGTTACAAAGATGACCCTTGAGTGCTCAAGCTATTGTGCCACACATGTTTTGTAAGTAAGTGACCTCACGAATGAGAAGAACCATGTAGGTGTCTCTGGAAAAGAAAAAATTATAGAGTGTTATTGGTGGCATTGATGATGTCGACGAATACAATTAGTACGGTGAATTATGTCTCTTTGCAGACCTTTCAAACAAGATCAGTCTTGTAGAACCAAGGTTTGGCAATACCATGAGGCCCTAGGTGTGTAGTGATGGCATAAAAAAATTGTTAGCAGCTAATATACACCATTCAAATGTTTGTGAATTAATTCATATTGCCATGTTATAACTGGGATTATATAGCTTAGGTCTCAAGATGCATGCACATGTGGTTGACATAAGAGGTGTATCCCATTTTCACATGCAAATGTTACATCAACTATCTATGGGAATGGCTCCCAACATAAAAGATGTGGGTGCCCTGATTTTTTATATGGCACTGGTAGTCTTAAGCCCACAACGCTTTCTCTCATCTAACTCAGCTCTTCTAGTTGGGGTGTGTGCGTGCGTGCATACGTGTGTGGGTATGTGAGTGTGATGACATATGAATTATGCCCTATTAAACCACCTTTAGGACCACCAAGGTGTGTGGTTTGCATGTTATGAAATAGTTGAGTGAGGATTTTTATTTCAATGGTTAAGGAAGAAATGGTGACTAACGCAATAAGTGAAGGAGGTCAAATGGAATTTTCCCACCTGCAAAGCCACCAAGGATGAGGAGTGAGAGTAAGGCTATCTCCAATAGCCTATTCATCCCACTCTTCGTCACACTCTTTATTTCAAACTCCGTACACATACTATATGTTATAACATAAATTTTACATATGGACAGCTATTTGCACGCATTCCTGAAGAGAAGACAGCTATTTGCATGCATTCCTGAAGAGAAGTTTAAGGATATCTAGTTTTGCAGTTGAGGTAGCAGAGACGTACTAGAGGAAAAGTTCAGGGGTCCAATGAACAAAATTAACCCTGCGCCTCGGCTGCAGTCCAGAGGCCGAAACTACATGCCGTCTTTGAACTTCGTTACATTGGCTGGCCTGCTACAATCCGGCCACTCTCGCTCCACCCACTGGACCCGTGTGGGTTGGGCTGTCCGCTCGACATGGGCTCGGTGCGGGAGTAGCAATTCGCATGGCTGCCGTTGGATCAAGAATTCTAGTGCTCTACAAATCAATGTATCCCAAGTTTACAGTCACACAACACAAATTTATCAATGTATCACTGAAGACACTTTATCAACAAAAAAAACTGAAGATACCGTGTGACTAGTTTTATTGGAGAACCATAGAGATATTTGCATCATTTCACACTTTCACAGGAACGTATTCCATGGTTAACCAAAAATCCTGTTCAAAATGGCAGCTAATCGCACGCCCCCTTGCGCTAGCCTCAAGTTGACGACCGGCAGTCTGCTGGAGAAATAGGCATCTGTACCAAGTACAAAATAATTAGGATGTTCTTGGCACCTGAAGTCAAACTGTGCAGCAATCTCAATCAGAGGCACATATATGGCAACGCAATGCACTTATTATTTTAAACAAAATTCAAAACGTAATGTACTAGTGTTAGTTACTACCTTGTAAGGTCGAGTCCTCCTGGACGCCCTTGTACGCCCAGTCGCATGCTGCAGTGATGCTCTCTGACGCGTATCTTGCAGCATTAACAGCCAGAAATCAATTAGTCACATGACTAATCCTAAGTTATGGAATAATTATTCGCAGCATTGACAATTAATTAATTAGTATGAATCACCCAAAATGCCAGAGCCTCTAAATACCCAAGTAAAAAAAAATTCAGGCCACGCATACATGTCTGGACATGCAGTCTGGTTCTTGCCACATTCCTCCCAGCTAGGCACCTGCTCCGACCACACTCCCTGCGGCGCGAACGAAGGCGGTTCATTACATGGCGACAAATCAAATCAAATGAAAAAGGATCTGATCCTGATCTCGCACTGTGATGTTCTTCTCCAGCGCGTCGATAAAACCAGCCACGCCGTCACCGTAGAAGTCGTCCTCAGCAGTCTGGATGATGCTGTCGTCCCAGACCTGACAAAACGGCACGGAAACAAAGTTTTATTGCAGTAGTAGTACCACTGAAGTTTCTTCAGCATGACAGTGTGTCATAATACTTAATTAGGCTGAACTGAAGAGTAGGCCTTTACATGGTGCAGAACAGTCTTCCTTGTGTACCAGTGGACGTCGATGGTGTTCCCTCCTCTGTCCGAGGTAAACCCCACATGAAGTGGCTGCCAAACACAGCAGCGGTTGAGTGCACGGACAACATCTCGAGTGATATAGACAGCAGTGTAAGGATCAGAATAATCAGAGAGAACCGGCAGAGCACAGCAGTGTCGTCTGCTGTTTCTACCTGGTGTATGTCTCCGACGAAGTGCGAGAGGAAGAGGAGCGCCTGTGTCAGGTTATCTGCAGTCCGGGGAAACGTTTCAGGGTCACTGTCAGTTTCGGTGAAAATTGTTGCAGGATTTCTGAGAATGGACATTACATTCAGGGGCAGAAGATCTGCCGTATGTCAGGAGCTGCGAGGTGTAGTTGTTGATGGCGCCCGCGACGCACCGGCCCTTGACGCCGTCCTCGTCCTTGCAGTCTCCTGGAGAAGCGGAGATCGACGCAGGATCAGGAGCATTGTACACAAGGTGTCAAGATGTGTGTGTGGTTGCTCTTACTGTCGTAGGAGTAGGAGCAGAGGCCGTCGGGGGTGTCGATGTAGTGGAGCGGCGACGACCAGGGGTACCTGAACTTGACGTCGTCGGCCCAGGAGCAGAGGCTGCTCAGGTTGTTGCCGGCGTAGGACGGCAGCAGGTCCTTCACCGCCGCCGCCGCGGCGCCGCTCAGACGGCCCTGTTGGACAGCATTGCAGTGATGGATTCAGATGAAAGCAGCAAGAACGAGTTGGGGAACGGACTCGAGGACGAGAAGAACGCGTGCCTGTGCGATCTGGCAGACCGTGAGGTGGCCGTCGACTCCCCAGCCGTGCGACGGCGCTGGCACCGCAGCCAGGAGCAGCAGCAGCAGAAGCGGCGGGAGCGTGGCGGTCGCCTCCATCATCCTGAGGAGGGAGACGGAGACGAGGAGAGGCAGAGAGTGCGAGACCGATCTCTGTGCGGTTTAAACAGGAATGCCTTGATGGTATCGTAAATGATCGTATATCAAGGAGCGAGGGATCAGGGATCTCTGTATGGTTTGTTGTTGGCGCAGGCGAGAGATCCGGCACAGATGTCGGATTACGGGCCATGAACGCTCATCGCGCTCACACGCGCCCCGTTGAAATCTGCACGCCCGTGTTCAGACTGCTGTCCAGTTCTAGTGGGGAACAGTATGAAAGAACCGGCCGGGGGTGCACGCCGCTGCCGGCGGCCGGCCTGCATCGCTCGAGCGTTCGCATTCTTCTGTTCTGAAAGAAAATTCAGAATATGAATGCAGGAAAGGACAAACAAAGCTGTCCGCAGACTGAAACCGCCGTGACGTCGAGAGCAACTTACAGCGCAAAGAATATATGGATCCCAAGCCTGGTGTAATATACTATAGCTCATGTCCTCTTGTGTACCATTCAGCCATCATCACATCACACTCCGCTGATTTGTTCGTTTTATGTTGTAAAGTTGCTCGTCGAGAGGAGAGAATAAATAGCATTGCTTACTGTTTCATCGAATGCCAGTAATATCCCAATTACTAATCGATTGGCCATTCCCTCGTATTGGGTCGTATGTTTTGAATCTTTTTAAATGTTTATGGGAGTCACGTTTCCATGTTCTCATTGAACACTTTCCGTTGATGATTAGATATTGTTCTTTTACCAAAGGCATACTACTATATACAACGTGGGGTGAAAAGGCCGCGTCCTCGCCGCGCTCAGCTGGCCGGCGGTTCCCCGCGCTGAAGCGTCACGCGTGGGCCCCGCGTGCCCATGGTTTCGCCGGAGATAAGCCATGGAGGGCCTTCCTCCCCCCTCCCCCTGCCACCACCAGACCCGCCACGCGCCCGCAGTCACCAGCGTGGCTATGCCGTGTGCTCGCCGTCGCCCCGCGCCACGCCGCGTTCGCCACGACGGAACCGCCTCCGCCGGCTCCATCAATGGCGGCTCCCTCCCCACCGGCCGTCGTCCGACTCCCACCGCGTCACCGAGTTTTGCCCCTCTCCACCAGGCTCCGCCCTCCCCTCGCCGATGCCTCGCCGTCGGGCCCCGCGAAGCTTACCACCCTGCCCCTGCCGCTGCGTGCCCACCAGCGCCCCATCGTCACCTGTACCGCACTCCCCACGTCGCTCTGCGCGACGCTGCGCCCGCCGCCACGGCGCTGCCTCTGCCGGATCCACCACCGGCGACCGCCTACCTCTGGTGTGTGGACCGGAGATGGGGACGCCATGCGGGGAGCCGGATGGCGGTTGGCCGGAGCGGCGCGCGGATGTGGAGGTGCACGCGTTGCGGCGGCCGACGGGGGTCGCAGGTGATGCGGGACAGCGGGCCGCTACCGTTCGAGAAAGCGCTGGAGCAGATACGCGGGGGCGCAGGTGGGTGTTCGGCGGCCTGCCTGCAGAAGGCTGAGGTGCAGGACGGAGGCGGAGGCGCCAGGCGGGGAGCGGGTGGGCAGATGGCCGCAATTGGACGCGGACGTGGAGGCGCGCCACGCTGCGTCGGCCGCAGCGGTGCCGCATCCATCGGCTCCACCACCGTCGCCGCCTACCCCAGATGCGCAGGCCAGAGACGTGGGCGCCAACGGCCGCCTACCCCTGGTGCACGGACCGGAGACGGGGGGCTCCAGGCGTGCAACGGGTGGGCGACTGGCCAGAGCAGGCCGCGGATGCGGAGGCATGCACGGAGCAACGGCCATCGGGGATCGCAATGATACGGGACAGCGGGTTGATGCCGTCCGTGCGGGGGCTGGACTGGAGCGGAGGCGCCCTCCCCATGCGTGCCGATGGGTCCGCCGCCGCATCCTCCTCGGCCTTCCTCCGCCGCGGCAGGGCACGCCGCCCTCGCCTCTAGGCGCGGCCTGGGCGACGGGCGCGGCATAAGCGCGCCGCCCGTGCTATTGTTTATCAAATCGTAACAGGGGGGAATCTCTCAACGTCAATCCCCTGGACCTTCATTCCTTGAGAATTAGAAGGGTCATTTTTTAGTATCCATTTCTTCATTTCTGAATATGAGCTCTACTACATTTGACCCCCTTTTTTTTATCCTTTTGGCTTGTAAAGCTGTACCTTTTAGCTATTCTCAACTCTGGTTTCAAAGATCTTCAATCAAAATTTAAGAGTAAAATTCATGGTCGGTCCCTAAACTTCCATGAATGTGCTATGCTGGTTCCTAAACTTAGAAAATGCGTCACAGCGGTACGTAAATTTGTTTCGGATCTCGTATCCATCCAATTGGATCGTAGTCTCACCGAGGACGACTACAACGGTGACACGGATGCTAGGCAACGGCCGCCCCGCCCACTGGCGTAGCTTCGTGGCGGCGAAACGGGGCCACGGCCCCTGCTTGCTTCCGAAGTTTTCTGAAGGATCCACTGTACTTATCTTATTGTCACCTGATTTGACAAGCCGTATGTCGTTGATTTGATGGTCAAAACTCATTCACTGATGCTGTGCTGGTAGCTAGAAGGACACGTTATTCATTGCTTGTGCTTGCACCTTTGCGTCACTACACGGCGGAACACTTACTGTACAGTTGGCCCTACCTTAATGATGCCTCACGCTACGCCACTGGCCCCGCCGCCTCCGATCAGGAAAGTGAGAACAAGGAGCGGATGTCCTAGTCAGGACGACCGTGACACCCGCCGGGTCTAGCGCATGCTCCGACGGTGGCACAAGGCGATCGCAACGCACATGCTGGGCCGTTGGGGCGCCGGTTCCGCGCGCCGGCGCTCTCGCGTGACCAGACGAAGGTGCCAATGCCTGGAAATCGTGATGGGGGTGGGGGGCGACAACATACAGCGGCAGCCCCACGGCTGCGCGGTGCACCAGGACGCAGCGCTGGCGGGCAGGGCGTGGATGTATTTGCCCGTACAACAGGGTGCGCCTGGCCCCACTTCCCGCCGCACCTGGCTGCCGTCGAGCTGCCTAGACGGCCTCCCCGCGCGCCACCCGCTGCGGCCGGAGCCCCCGCGCCTGGCCCCGCGCCGGCCAACGGGAGCCCCGTGTCGAGATGGACCGCTCTTGCCGCTGCACGCCGCTCGGTCACGCTTCAGGGCAGTAGCCGCTCCACGGATCCACATACATCGTGCCACATCGATGCCGCGCCGCGCCCCTCCCTTCTAGCTCGCCACCGTCGCGGCGCTTGGCCAACAAGCTGCCACCGCTCGTTCGCCGTCGCGCAGTCGCCGTGCCCACCCCCACCGGATGTCATGGCGCTCGGTCGTCATCATGCAATCTGGCCGCCCGCCAGCAGCGCCGCAGTTGTGGGGTAGAGAGGCCGCTGGAGCTCCGGCGAGGTGGAGGAAGGGGAGGTGGGCGCTAGAGAGAGATGACAGAGGGGAAGAGAGGAGGAGACCGATGGGATGACATGTGGACCCTACTTGTCAGCCTCATGTATAGAACCCGTTTTGTAAATCCACAACCCGATTGGATGAATTTGAGATCCGAAATAAGTTTATATATCTATGATATTATATTTTATAAGTTTAGGTACCGGCGTGACACAGAGGACCGAGGATTTTACTCAAAACTTAACATTCAACTTGAACTCCAGAAAGGAAATCGTCTACTACTTTTTCTTTGTACAGAAAAATTGATTTGATCGGGTTTTTTAGGAAGCCAACGTATCAAATTTCATTTATCTTGGGAACATACATCATGTTCATTAAACAAGGAAAACAATAGTACATGCTACAACGCAAACCATAAATATAACGAAAAGGTTCGTTTTACAATCTTGAACCATGGTCGTCCGATTTTCAACAAGGACGAAACCAGGTAACTTGGGTCCTCCAACTATCCAAAACAAGACAAATGAGTCCTCCGCACCGGTTGAAAGTGGTTTTTTGTGGTGGTTTCTATTCTTTAGAAATAATAACATCTTATTTGATGGCTAAAAGTTCATAATTAATTTATTTTAAATTTAAAAAAAATATGAAACTTATACCATGCTTTTCTAAAAATAATAATCTACCCATTAGTGCTCTACTTAGAGCTATGTGGACTGGACTTTATTTGTTCATATTTATAGTGTTTGATTTGTAGCAAAAAAAAATATGTATAGGGATAAATAAGTTTCAAATATCGTCAAATTGAGCATCGGCAGATAGATTATAATTTTTTTGGGAAAAAAAAGCACAAGTTTCATGTTTTATAATGTAAAATAAATTAATTATGAACTTTGGGACATTAAAAATAGAAAATCATCGCTTCAACCACTTCCAACTAGGCTAGGTGCCTTTTGTCTGATTTTGAATAGTTGATGGACCCAAATTAGCCGATTTCATAGTTTAAGGTTAAAAAATAGAGTTCAGAGTTATAAAAATAGACTTCTCTTTAAATATAAGTCCAAAGGAAACCCCTCTTTCCCATATTGCCTGCATAGTTGTGTGGAGTTCACACTTCACAGTTATTCGACCGATTCCATGATAAAGGGCAGCTTCAAATGTTTAGTACCACAGTCCTTGCACGACTATTACAATGATTTTTCTTTACTTCATTAATATTTTTAATCAATATTTAAGAATAATCAATAGCAACGTCACATGTTAGCGTAGTGCCACACTTACCATTTGCAAATGGTGGTAGGCTATTTTAGATTGCCGGTGCATGGTGTTCGTATGTCAAAAAATGTATGGTAGGAGTATTACCTCAATAATGTACATAACACTATCGCCTTCAATTAACGTGTGATGTACTTCTATTGCTATGTAGGCAAATTAAAGACCCGATATATTCTATGGTGTGATTTTTCAAATGGTTGTATTTAAATATTATTGATTAGTTGCAAAAATCTTTCCGTCCACCTAGATGGACGGATCCAACATCTACCTATCCGCCCTCCCTTCCTTGTTCTCACTGCCAATTTTGAGTCAAAAACTGCCCAAGAAGCCCAGGACACCCACCCTTCTATCGTCTCCTCTCCACCTGCGCTGCTTCCTGCTGCTCCTCCACCCTAACACCTTCAAGTTCGAGATTAGGGTTGGGGCTTTTGGGTGATAGGGTTCTCCTCCACCTCCAACTAAAAAGGGGGAGGACTGCATGCGATGAGCGGGTCAGCAACCGTGGTGCGCTAGATGGCCCTGCCGCCAATTAGGGGCAAGAGACGACGGTCGGTAGGAAGGGTAAATGGTGACAGCATGTAGCGCTGCTAGGTTAGTGGAGGGTGGTAGCGGTGCAGTGACGGCGGAGGGCCCAAAGCGGTAGTGACAATGTATTTTTCATTTTACTTTTATTGGCGTCAGATGTCTCCTCGTCGTGGGTAGAAGTTGTGGTTATAGCCTCATGCGCCCATAGCTAAGCAAAGCTTGGCTTCGCCGAGTTGGCCTCTAGCGAGCCTCTAGCGATGGCATGAATTCGCCGCACATGTTGGCCACCCATGCTCCTCGTGTGTTTCTTGAGGCACTTCTAGTACCACCTTGCCCCTTGTATTTGCCTGCCCTAATTTTTTTGGCCTTTGCCATGGTCGTGTCGCCATTCAGGATTCGGGAACAGTGAGTCAGTACTCGACTACTCGCTAGTTGCTACTCAACATCCACCACTACCTCCATTCCCCCCACCCCTACCTCCAAGCCATGTCTCAAGCGCTGGCAACAAAGCACGCCTCCGTCGAGGAAGATTATCGTTGAGTCGTTGACACCGAAGATGTTGATTGGTGTGTTTGCTCATGATTCTATGTTAGGGTATAGTCATTTAGCTATTTGTTGTGATGCATCATATCTTGATCATGCAGTTAAAAACTGGGTGTTGGATTTTGTTGTAACACTCAGTTTTTTTTTTTTTTTTTGTCTCCTGGCTGTTTTGAGGGATCTCAACACCCATTGTTTCAAACCCCCAAAATATATGAGACAGCTATGTGCTTAGTATATAAGAATTGTTATATCACACCCCCCACACTTAGAATTTATTTCTCTCCCTTCTTTCACCTTACTGCTTCAACTTCAGGGGTTTAAGGGGTTAGGGTTTCGGGAGTTGGGGCTCACTGAAATCCGATGGCCCTAAAGGGGGAATTAGCCATGGCATGCTGGCCCGTCGGAGGTGGCAGGTGTAGGGCGATGTGGCATGATCCACCGGCGGTGGAGGACGGCGGTTAGGTATAGCAAGAGCGTGGGTGTTCCAATGATAGCTAGGTTAGGTGGTCGTAGACTCAACGGTGGGGAGCCACGGCCCATTGCTCGCTGAGGATGAGAGGAGGTGAGGGCAGCGAAAAAGAAAATGAGTAGTGGCTGAAAGTTGAGTGTGGCGAAGGACCAAATACTCAAGTACAGTAGACATGCCTAGTATATTCCACCGTATCCACACGCAGCATAAGTATATTCTTGCATGAAAAATAGCATTTATTTTTCAATAACAAATGAAAAAAGAACTCCACCCAGATCCCGAGCGACGAATAAATATCAACCAACACCACAGAGCTAGAGCTTCGTATAAGGCTCCATTTTCCTGGGACAGAAAGACAAAGCAGGTGTTCTGTTCGCCCCGTCAGCGGCGACGCAAAACAGGAGGGCCGCGACCGCGAGCAGAGAGAGATGGCACCCCACCACCGGGCGCTGCTCCTGCTCCCTCTCGTCTTCCTCCTCCTCGGCCCGCCCCGCGCCGACTCGTGGGGCAAGGAGGGCCACATCATGGTCTGTCAGATCGCCGAGGTCGCGCCCAATTCCGCTCAAACTCGGTGGGGAGCAGAGCAGGGTGAGCTCTTATTCGTTGCTGCATTCTGAAGGATGGATGGCCTCCCGTGTGGCTTGCGTGCAGGAGTACCTGTCGGAGAAGGCGGCGGCGGCGGTGCAGGCGCTGCTGCCGGAGTCGGCGGGCGGGGAGCTGTCGACGATGTGCCCGTGGGCGGACCAGGCGCGCTGGCATTACCACTGGTCCAGCCCGCTCCACTACGCCAACACCCCCCAAGTCTGCAACTTCAAGTTCTCTCGTATGTCTCCTCCCCTGCTCCTCCATCCCTTTCCCCCCGCTTCCTGCTCGTCGTAAGTCGTAGCTAAGTAATATTGGCATTGCCTTAAACTGATTGAGGGGGGTTTAATTGCCAGCCATTATTCAACGCTGCAAGACAATTCGTGAGCCGAAAGCGAGCTTTGTTGAAACCGTTTTGAGTAGATGTTAGTGTCGTTGACCTAAAGCTCAGGCACTGGAAGAGGAGGAACTTAGCAAGCCTAGAGGCTGGATTCTCGGTTTGAGGGGGAATAACAAATGTAGAATAAGATAATGTGATTTAGTATCTGCAATTCTGCATGAGCAAAATTAAGCAATATCTGCATGCTTAAACGGAGCCAGGGCAAGAGTATATATTTTAGAAAACAGTGGTGTAGAAAATATTCAGAAAATTAGTGGGGCTACAGAAAATAGGGGGCTCTTATCTTCCAATCGGCTGGAAGCTACGCCCACCCACATGTGGAAATGAAAATTTGGGTGCATTCCAAGTACAAAAAAATGTTCTGCGTGTATAGAATAAAATGCATGGAGACGAGAGTGGGACTATCCAGCACGAGGCCCATATGGACAGCCATATATATTTGCGGATAGGTATTGCGGTGTGACATAGTAGATACCCACGTGTAGATATAGATATGCAAAGAGTGATACACGGTCGGCGTAAAATAGTTAAGTTTTCCTCATATGGATATGTTACCAAAGTAGGGCAAATGTGCGACAATCTGATTCCCCAAACATATATACATCCGTATTGCACCATACGTAGATAGATTCATAAGAAGAAGAAAAAACGCCATCCATTTACTGTTAATTTGGTTGATACATGCGGCCATTTCAGCGTAGCATTTTTCACAACACTTGTGTTTAAGGTTGCTTGTAGGTTGCTTACTTGCTTGTTTGCGAGGTTCACTAAAAAATTTGAGTTAGAATTGGTGATCGATGATGGAGAATTGGAGGTACAGATACCGCGCATATAAATTGATTCCATTCTGAACTCTGCAGCCAAACAAACATTGTTGCTTCTTGGAGAGGACAAGTGGTTGAGTGAAAGTGAAGATCTCTGAGCTCCTTTACTTCACGCATCTACCACATGCTCGGTCTAGTTTTTAAGCCCATACCATACCTGTTCTTTTCAACCGGCCGCTTTCATCATAAATTCATAATAAACGCTACTTTTGCTAGCTATCTTAACCTCACATAAGATTTTGTTTTCTCTCCTTGATACTGTCACCAATCATTCGCATAAATCCGGTGCAAAATATTTTCTTCTAAAGAGAAGGGGAACTAATAATTGCACGTGGACAAAATAAGACAGCGAGACAGTTGTGTTCGTACCTCCATATCTTTGGCTGTTTGCCCCCATGTTGTTGCGGGACAAAGAATGTGACCACAAGCACGTCGCCGGCAGCCACATGTGCACGCCCAATCTCTCGTACTAATATTGTTAAGAGTTGGATATGTGATGTCACATGTGATGGTAAATGACCTGGAAAATCCGATTGGTAATGAAAGAACATTCACCTGAATCACTTGCTTTAGCAAATGCTAGTAATTCACTGTACTTGAGGTAGTATTCATGTGGCAAATCAAAAAGAGTCTGACAAGCCAAAAACTTTGCCAGACTGTGACAGACTGAAAGAGATGTTGAGAAGAGTCGGCCGCAAGTGTTCTTCTGATTATTGAAGGTGTGTACTGTCGTCAAGATCTGACTCATGCAGTTAAATGTTCCTTTCAGGGGATTGCCACAATTCTCGTGGCCAGCAAGGGATGTGCGTCGTCGGGGCTATCAACAACTACACTGACCAGCTCTACAGCTATGGCCAGAAGACGTCATGTAAGTGTGCATGGCCAACTCTGCAGCAGGACATGTCGAAACTCTGTCTAATATAGCAGGCCGGAGAAAAGTGAACGTGATTTCTGAACGCTCATATGCACAAACAGATAACCTGACGGAGAGCCTGATGTTCCTGGCGCACTTTGTGGGCGACGTGCACCAACCGCTGCACGTTGGCTATGAGGAAGACGAAGGCGGGAATACGATCAACGTGCGCTGGTACCGGAGGAAAGAAAACCTCCACCACGTCTGTTCTGCCACCTCTGATAGAAATTCGTTACCAGCAATCCGATTTGCTCTCTGTATATTCAGTCTGACAGTCTGACCCTTATGATTTGCTAGGTATGGGATTCTGACATCATAGATACGGCACAGAAGGACTTCTACAATAAGAGCATGGATATCATGGTAGAGGCTCTCAAGATGAACCTAACAGTGAGTACTCTACAAGATTGCTATGTAAATTCAAGGGCAAGGATGCCTCTCTGCTTTCTAATGCTGTAAAGCTGTAGGGTGGATGGTCTGACGACATTACTCACTGGGAGAATTGCAAGAACAAACATGCAACCTGCGCAAACGAGTAGGATTCATATTCAATTAAGATGTTTCCATTTCATTCATGTGCTAAGTTATACAGAATTGAAATTATATGACCCTGACCGTATGAAATGCAGCTATGCAATTGAGAGCATTCATTATGCCTGCAACTATGCCTACAAAGATGTGGAACAAAACATTACTCTAGGAGGTGAGCATAGATATATGATATGATTAAAACTCATAGCCATCTTTTTGAGGTAACGATACTTAGAAAATCCACTTTCTGGGATGCAGATGATTATTTCTTCACCCGATACCCGATTGTGGAGCAAAGACTAGCACAGGCTGGAATCAGATTGGCGTTGATACTTAACCGGATATTTGATGGGGATAATGCAGATGATATGCCTTTACAAGTACAGTAGTAGTTATCATCAAAATAAATACGTATATCAAGTACAGCTATTGCAAGAACTGGTCCATTACTACTTCGGTAAATAAATTGCCATGGATTTGTAACAAGGAACCACACATCTAGAGAAGTGACTCAGCTCTCTTCTGCATCTGTAACTATAAAACCTCTTTATATTTATAATTTTAATTTATGCATTCAGGTCTTAGCGAGTGTTCTTCCCTCAAGGTTAAAGTTCAGTTTTATTTAACTCTTTTGCACTCATTTCCCTCGCTCATTGGTGCGATGGTGTCTGAAATATTTCGGCTTGTCTGAGCTCATATGGGTTTAATACATGTTTCTTCAGTAGATACTAGAAGAGAGAGAGTTCAGTTGCCAGCAACCGCCTAATAAATTAAAGAAAAGCGAGGCCACATGGAAAGAATCGGTGCCTCGAATCAATTTTATTCATATCCAGATCCCATAAAATCCACCAGCTAAACAATGGAATCCTACATACAAACCAACCAATTCCGATCATCAATGTGAGCGGCCAACTGCCCCTGCCAGTACCTTGGTCACCACATGAACCAGGATCCCAACCGGGCAGAAGAGCAGGCACAGCGAGACCGAATGCCTGGTCTCGATGTTGTTCTTGAGGCCGTCGTGGTACACCTGCCTGCATCGCAAACCCAGAAACGCAGATGTGAACAATCCCTTCAACGATCACGATGGCGGCGTATGGTTCAGTGACTGACGCCTCCTCACCTTGCCGCGAAGAGGTCCACGGCGAGCAGGTGGATCCAGGCAGAGGCAACGGTCATCTCGCTGGCGAACATCCTCGCGATGCCGGGCAGCTGCACAACGCACAGGACGAAACCGTCTCATTTCTCTAAGCAGGGAAGTGCTTTGTTCAGTGGTGCTGCTGTAGTAGTGGTACCTCAGGAAGCCAGTACTTGCTGGCGAACATGGCGCGCAGGGTTTCAGGGGTCCAGGACAGGTAGAGCAGGTAGGCGTAGAGGAGGCCGAGCACGACGTAGGGGGCGCTGCTCTCCACGGCGCGCTTGGTCTGCGCAAGATGCCAAGGAGATGAGGTGACGAGACCCATGCATGTGTCGATAAGTTGGGAAGACGAGACTTACGATGTTGGCGTTGGGGGCGACGACCATGAGGGTGTAGAAGGGGAGGACGGCGACTGTGCCCAAGGTGAAGGCGCAGCTGGCGATCTGAGACGTCGTCATCACTGTTCTTGGAAGGGAGCAGAACAATCCATTTCACCCACGGCAATCCACACAAAACAATACTGTGCAATTCGAACAGCTAGAGCCGTGATCCCCGCTCTAGCGAAACCGAATTGTTGAAGGAAGCAAAGCAAGGGGGGGAAAGGCAGGTGCGTACTCGCGCGAGTCCGGAACAGCGGCGGCGCCCTGGCTCGAGGGACCGCCGCGGCGAGTGCGGGCGGCACGGGGCGCGGCCACGAGCACGCGGTCGACGGTCGGAACTGGGGCACGCGCGCCTCCGGCCGCTGCCGCAGCGCCAGCGCCAGCGCCAGCGGGAGGCTGCTGACCTGCAGCGACAGGCAGGAGCAGCAGGTCAACCAGCTGCACAGGAGCAGCAAGGGGTAATAATGGCGAATTGCAGCCGTTCTTGGGCCGGCGACCTACCCGCGTGCTGGAGGAGAGCGCGAGGGCGGACGGCGACGCGCAGGGCGCCATGGCTCGGGGGGAGGAAGGGGAGCGGGCGCGGGCGCGGGGGAGGACAGGTGGGGGAGGTGACGAGCTGCCATTCGAGTCGGGCGCAGGTGGAGCCCCATTTGTAGCGCCACTACAGCACAGTGGCGAGAACACTCACGCCACGCCCTGCCTCGAGCGGCCGCAGCACTCGCCTGGTACTGGGAGTGGTGGCCACTGCTGGCCCGCTCGCGGCGCGCTGCCTTGCCATGCTGGGCAGGGGTCGGTGGCCGGGCCAGCCGGAGGAGGTCGGCCGGGGCGGTGGCGTCCGACGCGTGGTCGGGCGCACCGTCCGCAGTCCGCACTACCGAGCAAGCAACCAAGCATCGTGCTGGCGCTGACTGCAGTGCATCACGAGTCAAGAAAAGCAACGCGGGGCCATGTGCTGATGTGAGGGGGCGCCGCCCCTGCCCGGCTCGGCTGCCCGATCCGTCCCCCCTCTCACCGCCGGCAAGGACACCTCGGCCTCGACAAGTCGCTGCCCAGGAATATCCATTCCGCACGGCTTTGCTTCGATGATTGTATGATTTCCCACACGGAATGAATGCTTTGGATTCATGGTATCCGAGTCCAAGCTCAAGTAAATCACAGAGGTCCAAGAACTGTCCCGCTCACCTCGTCACCACCAAGAAATGGGAGGTCATGGACAATACTAGTCCAATTTCACATAAACGGCAGATAATAGGTAGTAATAACGCAAAAAAAAATTCTCATCCACCACCAAGATGTCCTCCAGGTTCAACAGACCAAGTAATCAAAACCACCAGGCCCCAGAAACTCAGCATTCGATCTGCCTCATCCAAACAACTTTCCAACTCTCAGACCGAGTCCAGCTAGGATATCCCACCCTTGTCCAACCACCCCTCTATCTATGAACAGTGTTTTTTTTTACTATACGCGATCGTTTACTGGATCTGCTAGACTCGGTCTCAAAACCCGCTTCCCCGCTCAGGATTTTCACCAGTTTTCCTCCAATAAACCATGAGGACGTAAGGCTTTCTGTTTGTAGTTTCACTTATAAACCAGGTCAATCCTTTTTTTAAGTAAAAAAAAATACATAAACGCCCTGCCCTCTTCAAAGAGATTTCTTCCAAAAAAAAAACACTTCCTCGCCCGTATGCCATCTTGAAACGAAGATTGTGAGCAATAAACATGAGTCATGACAATCCATCTAGCATCACACCTTCACAAAGCGAGATCTTGGCTAAAAGCACACAGACATGGGCACAGAATAACACGAATTTAACCAGATATCAACGCCACCAACCAGCGCACAACACATGGAATACGATTCAAGATTTTAAGAAAGCAAAACTGTTTGCCATCATCATCTCAGACGCAGAACGAGAAAAAGCAGAAGTGTTAGTCCTCTGGTTGAGCCATTTGACCCAGCCTTCTTTGCACCCATCAGTCTACCAATTAACCAAACTCTCTGCAAAGTCGTTTGCATCTCCTCCCAGGTGCTTCTGCTGTTGGGAGAACATGCCGGAAGAAAAAAAAGGCAACTCGCGAAACTATATCCTTTTGATTCTACCATCTATCCCCTCTTATTATGTCTCTCCCTCTGCGCGACTGCGCCCCTCACTTCAATGCTGAGCGCCTGAGCAAGACATCCCCTTCGGATGGCTTGTATAACTTTGCTCAACATCAGGACGGGTATGTTTAGAACGACAGGTGCGACGAGATCATCGCCTGGAGCTTCTCCACCTCGGATGGGAGGTCCATGTCAGGAGAGAGCATGAAACCAGCAGCAACAGCAAGCGCAATGACCACCAGGCTGCTCTTCAGGCAGGTGGCGCCACGCGTCAACTTTCCAAGGATTACCTTGCAGTGCTTGTCTGCTTCTTTGATAGATGCCTGCTTTCCAGCGTCTGTTGCCAACTCCAAAGCTGTCTCATTCTGCAGTACATATGGATGGATATCTTTGGTTATGCTGAGCTCAAATTAATAATATCTTTGTCTTGATCAAACTAGCAAGTCTCGCTTTGCATATGGGTCAGAGGGGGGAATGCCTAGAGTACCAGAATACATCTGTCATTGTGACATCATAAGTAGGCACTTGACAAAGTGGGTACCATTCCTAAAGGTTTTCAGTTTTCAGAGTAGCAGCAAAAGGCTGCACTAAGCAAAATGTGGTGGCGTAAATATCTGAACTGTAAAAGATATAGATCTATGAAACTATGACTTAGCTTACCTTAGCCTTCAAGTTCTTCACAGTTGCCTTGAGTGCTTCAGAATTGAGCTTAGGAGACACATCCTTCCAATCAATCGTGATTTTGCTCAGCACAGCAACACTGGCTTCAATATTTTCAGGATAAATTCTTTCCTGAAAATTGAAACCAAGCCACTTCAGGCATAACTCTCTAGCATGGGGATACAGTGCAAGACCAAATGTGCAGAGAATACTCACCCACTGCTTGTAGGATTCTGCATTTTGAGTCAAGCACCAAATGAATACATCAACAGCCTCCCTGGTGAGCTCTGCATTGTCTGAATATGGTATCAACAGTAAGCTAATTAGATGGTGAACAAAACGGAGGCAAAAGACTATATGTAACAAAGTGAGCTAATAAAGCGTTGGATTTCAACTCACTTTCTTGCATTGCCTTCGCACACAGAGGCAAAAACTGTTGTGATGCTTGCTTCACAGTTTTAGAGCCACGAGGGCCAGCAAGAGCCAGCTCCTTTATTGTCGGGTAGGCTGCTTCAAACCTTTCAGTAGCCTACAGAATTTGCTTTAGGTAGTCAAAGCATGATTCATTTGAATGTTTACTGATATAGGAGCGTACAGATGACAGAACAAACCTTGACCCGAGCACTAGAGACAGGAAATGCGGCTCTCATAAACAAGTCAAAAGAAACAGGGGGAACCAAGCGCTCCCCCTTTCTAACAGCACCGTTCAATAAGATAGATCGAGCTTTGGGGAGAGACAAAATTCTACATAAAAACAACGTAGTGTTAGAATTAGAAATATATTCTAAGTATATTAAAACAGAATCTGCACGTGCCCTATAGTAGAGAACATAGCAACAGCACAATGTTATTAATAAGTTACTGTATATATTAAGCGATACCTTTCAAGCAACTGCAAAACCATATCTCTTGCCTGAGGATTCCCACTTGACTTCGCACATAACGTGGGAAATAGGGAATGAGCCCAGCAAAACATCCCGGTCACTAGGTCACCTTGAGATGCCTGTGGTATCAGAAAAGAATTGGAGCAAGAAAATTATAAAATGGTAAACTTAGGCCATCTCCAATACCACTCATCATCCCACTTTATCAAATCCCACCCCTCTCTGTACGTCATGTCAGCTACAGTGCAAAACAGTGACAGACAGTGCAAACCAGTGTCAAACAGTGTCGCTACAGTGTTTTGGGGAACCCCTTCAGGGAACGCCATTGCAGATGGCCTTAGGGCAGCATAAGCAACTAGCATAGTTGGTAGCAGTAAAAAGAATACCTGAGCAATAACCCAAACAATGATGGGAAGCCTTTCCTGTCCAAGGTATTTATTGTTTCCCATTAACTTTGGCATAACATTTGTTAGTACCTCAGGCTTCCTTCTTAAAGTCATGGCAAGAACAACGAAGATTGCAACCTGTCAACAGAAGCACTCAGTCAAAAATTACCAGCCAGCAAGAAAGATGGAGCTGTGCATCATTACAGATGGAAGCCAACAATTCAGTTCAAGTGTTGGTCAAGATGCAAAATCAACAATTTAAGCTATCATATATACATACATGATTCGTGTAATATTAAGGATATTAAAGCAAATATTTAATTCTACTCACAAACATCTTACAGAAAGAAAGAAAAAAAATGGGCATTGCATACTGGAGAATCAAACTTCACATCGATAATTCAAAATCAGAAGTCCTAAATGTAAAACACCAAAATCAGGATCAGATGATGAACAAAACGACATTGGAACACACAAAAAAAAAAGCAGTCATAGTGATCAAACAACTATGGTACCATCCAATTTACTCGTCCATATAAAGTATGTCTAAAAAGAACCACAGCAGGCTATTTGAAATTTTCAATACACAATCAGAAACCTGATGTACATGGCGCTACAAAGCATATACTCCAATACAGGAATGTGGGGTGTTGCACATCGAATGTCAGCACATTGTTCAAATATGACCTACCTATTTATTCACCACAAGATGTGTTCTTAGAGAAAGTCTCCATAAACGAACTACCACAAGGTATACAGCTCAACACATATGATTAAAACAAATGGCATGGCATGGCATGTCCAGTCTAACCACTTTCTTAGCTTAAATTGCAGATAAATAAAGTTAAACTAACCTAATGTACATTTTCATATGTTCCCCTAGATTTTAAGAACAATGTAGCTATTTCATATCGAACCAAAAAAAATGTGGTTCTAACTAGAATGATGTTTGCTTCCCATCACATGTACATGATACCTCATATGAAAATAGATGAGGTTAGCATGCAATGGATGTTACCTGAGCCCTTGGAGACTGTTGGACAACCTTCTTTGAACCCTTAGTTCCTGCTGTTGGGCCTGACAATTCAGACATGATGCTATCTATACACCATAAAACGAAGTCTGCCAGGGCATCAGAAGATCTTTGACTAATCCAATCACTCGCTGTCTTGATGACAGGCTCGGGAATATAACACAAGGGGATCTGCTCAATACAGCAGCTAGTTAGATGCATAACAGAAATAACCAAGAGACAGAAATTAGAGGCATTATCATGTTTGCGCCCCCAATCCAAAAGCAGCAGTGTCTGTCACTACCATCGGTATACTGAACATTAATTGCATATATAGCTACCATTTTAGCGTTGTCAAAAACACCCAGCAAACAAATATGGCCCATGAAAGACTATAACACTAACCTATCATGGAGCACGTGGCTGAATACGGTTTGGAATTGCATAATCAATGGATACAATTGATTATGCATCCCCATACACGTAATTTTGGTGTAATCAAGACGATATTCTTAGCAACCATGTTATAATCACCACATCGATGGCCGATTGGGACTATACAGGTGTTTCCCAAACCGGAGCTGCTGATGCATGATTTTCTGAATTTTGGCGCGAAAACATATTCCAAAAAAAAAGTCGCTACATGCGCATACAAGATAGTAATGTATTGTTAAACCATATTACTATCTTACAGAGAAACGGCGATTCCATCTGACCGCCATCCGAAACAAAAAAACGATCACATGCGTAAACAGATTATGGAATCTGAATGAAACGAAAACTCACATCGACCATCTTTGACACGGTCGATTCCTTGAACATCTTTGCCCATGGGAACTGCGACGCGCTCACAGTTACAAATGCCCGGCCAAAGTAGTCAGCAAACCTCATGAGTTGAATGTCCTGCTGATTCTCGTACGATGCCTGCGCACAGAAGAGACCATCGGAATATGATCTGATGATGAGTACATAAAAGAAACAGGCCTAGCCTTTTCGCGGGATCTAATCCCTCTCAGCACCAAAACACAAAGCTCCCCGAGATCCCGTCTTTACACCTACCTACGGAAGATCCGACTTTCTGGTTGGTAAAAACAACCGTACTATATATACTGCTCAAGGAGATAGAAGAATTTTGAACCATCGTGATCCGAAACCTAGCATTCCGTCGGAAGTCCGCTAGGATCCATCATCACTAGAAGCCTACTCATCAGATCTAATAATCCTCTAACAAACGGACAAAAACCTTGACCCGGACCATCCCTCGAGATCTGAATCTTTGTTTGTTTGTTTGTTTGAAACAGCAGCGACAGGTGGGCTGGCGTTACCGAGATCTCGACGAGGTGCGCGGCGAGGCTGTCGGCGTCGACGAGCGCGGCCGCCTCGGCGACCGTGACCTTGGGCTTCTTGACCTTGGGCTTCTTGGGCTTCTTGGGCTCGCCGGCCTCCTGGCGCGGCGCGGCGGGCTCGTCGGAGTCGCCGTCTTCGTCGGAGTAGCCCGCGGCGGCCCGCGCGTCGTCGAGGTCGGCCGCCCTGGAGGCGATCTGCTGCTGCAGCGCGCGGTGGCGCTCGCTGGAGCGCCTCTCGACGGCGTCGAAGACGCCCGCCTTGGCCTGCGGCAGCGCCGGATCGGGCGCCGCGGCGCGGGGCGGCGCGTGCTTGCGGTTGCGCTTGGGGTAGGACACGGTCTGCCAGCCGTGCGAGGGGTCGGCCACCGCCGCCATGGAGGATGAGGAGGAGGAGCCCGCCGCGTCGTCCATCGCCATGGGATAGGAGCGAGCGGGGCGGGGCGTCGTCTCGTGGCTCCCACGAGGCGGGCAAGCAGACGAGCAGGGCTGTGAGAGGAGAGGAGTCGAGTCGTGTCGAGTTGAGGAGGAAGGACGCGGCACAGGCGAGGCGGGGATTTTATTGCGAGGCGAGGCGAGGCGAGGAGAGGGTGCTTGCCGCAGTGCGCTGCTGCAGGACTGCACCAGCGCCACCCCCGCCCGGCTCGGCCTCTCTCTCTCTGGTCTCTGCAGGTGTCTGCGCTCTCCACGCCCTCCCCTCGCGTTTCCTCCCTCACTTTCTCGGCGTAATCTTGTCAAACTTGTTGCTACTAGTATTTTTTTTCCCCACTTTTTTCCTTCTGGCATTGCAGCTTTCCGATTCGGTTTGTTTGGGAACGGCCTCGGTGACGAAGAAATGAGCTGGATATGGATATCAAGAAGAGTATGGGCTCCGTCAGCATGGACGGGTAGTACCTAAGTACTGTAGGATTGTGTCGGAAAGAGGGCCTTTTTACAGCATGGACCGGTAACTACCGGTACGTGCTACGTTGTGACGACCAAACGGAACGAAAGACGGACGCTCCCATCGATTCACCCGGTAGATTTGAGGGTGGTTGGTAGGTGATGAAACCAATGGCTACTGATGAGGTGACGCTGGGTAGTACGCCACGTGCACCAGCAGGGTGATCGATCTAGCACCGGTCTACTCGCTGCTCCATCCTCTCCGTTCGTCCGGTGGAAATGAAATCCAACCCTGCTGCACGTGGTAAGATCATCTCCAATTCATTATCTAAATGTATTATCTATCTACTATTCTAATCATTTAATAGTCCTGCTTATGACTATATTTACCTATGAGTCCATCTAACCTTACACATCTACTATTTTAATTATTTTTTATCTGTCTACAATGCGCACACAGTAACGTAGGGTAGAATGGACGGTCGTTTAGACCTTTGGACCTAGCTGGTGAGCCCGTACAGATGAAATCCTGACAGATCATACGCAGTCTCCTCCGAATGGGTGGATCTTTTTTTCCCCGGTTACCGCCGCTACCGTCTCACGTACTTCACCCGCCAAAACAGAAAAGAGAGAGCCCCCTGGACCCGTTCCGTGTCAGTCAGATCAGCCCACATGCCGTGACCCCGCCCGTGAGACGGAACGACGTCGATTCCCGTTATTACTGTGTGGTAAGGTACTGATCTCATGACCATGCAGATGCGATTGCGTCACCACGGCATTTTGATTGGTTGCACCCTCTGTTTTTTTTAATATAAGAAGAATAGTAAAAGATAAATAACCGTGGATGTGGTCATATTGATTTTTTCCCCCGGAAGGATATGGTCGTATCGATGACTGCACTAAATGCCAGACATAGCAAATGATACCACCAGTATAATCCACGCGTCGCGCGTCGGTAACCCAGCTTACACACTTGTCTAGTACTGGGACCAACTGAGTACGACTTCCGTATTTAAATATAAATCGTGGTTGACTTATTTTTTTAATTTTGAATTGCTCATCTTATTCTAAAAAATTAAAATTTATTTTTTGTGGTTCGTATTATGATTATAGAGAGTTTGAGTATGATTTTTCCGCAAATGTTTATATACAGATTTTTTGAATAAGACGAATAATTGAAGTTTTGAAAAAAGAAAGTCAACGCGACTTATATTTAAATATGGGAGAGTATTATTGCTATTGCTACCTGATGGACGGCTAAATATTTCTATTTTTGTGAGAATTTTTAGAATATATCTTTTTGTAGCACATCTGGTGAAATTTAACATGGACAGGGGCATCCTAGAGATTTGGAGACCCCGTGCAAAACAACAACCATGGCCTAACTTAACATATCATTTCAAGTAGGATACAAGTAAGATTTCAATGGTTTCAATTTAGAAAAAGCTCCGCTTAGCCCAATGGAGCAATGGGGCCTGTTTGGTTCCGCTTCTGTGGGTCTCGCTTCTCTGTAAATCAAGTTTTTCACAAAAGCGGCTTGCTGGAGAATTTGCTCCCTGGAAAATCGAGGTGTTTGGCCATCTCGATTATTTACACCTCCGGTACTCTCTCACCCATCCTCTTCCTGCGTCTTCCCCGCCGCCGAGCAGCATCCCCCGCTTCCTCTCCCTCGGGCCGCCTCCTACCCCGCCGGCCCTGCCTCTTCTCCTCCTGCTGGAGCCGGCGCCGCGCCGGCGGCCTCCCCTGCTCGAGCCCCGCCTCCTCTCCTCCCTGCTCAAGCCCCGCGGCCAAGGATTTTGGCCGGCAGTGGCGAGGAAGGCTAGCAGGAGGCAGTGCCTGCAGCCCCTCGAGGCGAGCCCGCAGATCTGGCGGAGCTCGGGGGCCGGCAGGAGCAAAAGCGGCGGCTCCGCCTCCCCCACGGGCGACGCGCGGCGGAAACGAGGAGCTTGGGCTCCTCCTTATCCTCCTCTCCCCCGACGATGACGAGCTCGAGCGCCTCCTCCTCCTCCCCGACGGTGATGACGACGAGCTCGGGCGGCGCCTCCTCCTCCTCCCCCACGGCGACGACGAGGAGCTCGAACGGGTGGAGGCGTGGGTGGACAGCAGCGCTGGCCTGGCGGAGGCGCCGGCGGGCGAAGGCGCGGGCCGACGGCGGGCGGAGGCCGGTGGAGGCGCCGGCACGGGAGAATCGACGTCGATTTTTTTCCAACCGTGAGTAGCCGGCCGCGTACGAGATAAGCGACCCGCCTGTTGTAAACTGGCTCAGAGGAGAAGCGGCGGTGGGAGAAGCCAAAAATAATCAAGGCGTTTGGGTGGGATTTTAGCTTTTCTTGGCTAGAATCCGATTATAATCGGAACCAAACAGGGCCAATGAATGGTTAGTAGAATCCTAGTGCAATATTTACTTTCTCGTTTGATTTATTTGCTATGAATAATTAACAATAGAACATTACATGTATACGTAGACAAATAAAAAGCCTTAGATCTGGGAATTAAAATTTAGTTATAGATGTGGCCTTTTGATGTCTCATGATGTGCCATGCGCGCAGTCATAGGTATATGCACATTGACGATCGTAAAGCTGCTAAGATGTCGAGGGACCGAGAGGGGGTATGGGAGACTACATAGTGATGGTGTTTTCCTCTTCTCTCCTCAAGTTTGGGAGAGGAACCCTGGACATTGAGTTGGCCTACAAACTACAGAGTGACTAGTAGTAGAACGAGAGTTGGGGACAAGTAGGCCATGTTTATTGGCCCAAAGATCTACCTTGGGCTAAATTCTTAGTAGAAATAATACCTCTTATGAATACGTATGTATATAGACCTTAAATAAGTTGGAGGCCCTACGTACTTTGTGGTGTGTAAGTGTGAGATATAGCAAGCTTGAACAGCTTGGCCATTTGGGCGCTTGAGCCTGCCCTTACAATGCTGGTCTCCACTTTTTTATAGGGCAAGGGTGGATAGGCAAGATGTGTGTCGTGTGTCTAGCTGCACTGTAGAGTGAGAAAAAAGTCCTATTACTAATGATACCCTACTTGTACAATACCTACTGAGCTACGCAGGAGTAGCGTTTGACTTATGCTACATATTTGACTTATGCTACATATGATGGGATATCTGCTAAGCAAGCAGTTTGGTCTTGTCCAATCACTATCACCAAATAGGGGTGCGCAACTGTAGACGCATGTGCACCTCGAGCCACCCGTCGGGGCGAGATAGCCGCGATGCTTGACTTCGAATTCTCATCCCGCGCCAGAGAAAGCACGGATAACTTCTCTCCCCACACCCGTTGGATGGTGCGAATGTGTAACACCCCGAAAATTGACCCTAAAATTTTTCTCTAAAACTCCTTCCTAATTCAAAATTTAATTCAAAAACCCGTTTGCCCTGGGTGTACAGTTGTGAGCTCAACAAAACTCTCGTAATTCTTCCAAATGTTTCTGAGTTAACTGTTCTAAAAACCTCTCAAAATCGCTAAAAAAACCCCCTCGAATTTTACTCTCCAAAATTCTCTCCGAATCCAAATCAAAAACCAAAATCATAAAAAGATAAAACTCCCCCACCCCTTGGGCCGCAGCCCAATTTCCCTTCTTCTCTCCTCCTCCCCACTGGCCCATCTTACCGCCTGCCCCTTATTGGGCCGAAGCCCCGCTCCCTGGCCCGGCCGAACGGCCCACCCACCGGCCGACCCTTCTTCCTCTCTCGCCTGCTGCTCTGGCGCACGCCACGCCGCACCAAGGCGCGTCGCGATCGCGACGTCGCGCCCCCGCCACCGGGAAAACGACACCCTCTCCCCCCCGACGCCGTCGCTGCTCCATTCCCCCCCGGCCGGCAGCCACAAAATAACTCCTCCGCCCTTCCTCCTCCCTTGCTCACTCGTCCACGGCGCTCGCCCCTGGCGACCGTCGCCGACGACGCGTATCGCAGCCCTTCGCCTCGGATAGTCCCCGGACCGAGCACGAAAGTTCGCCGACGACGCGTATCCGCCGCGAGAACCTCCATCCTTTCTCCCCCACCGCATGGGCTCCGCGTCGCTTGCGCCTACTATGAGCGCCGCCCACATCGCCCACCCTCGCGGTGATTACCACCGACGCCAAATCCTGATTCGAGCGGGCACGTGCTTCGCCTCACCCAGACGCACCTCACCGGCGCCTCGCCGCCTTCTCTCCATGTCCACCCGGTGCTTCGCCGCGGTGCGCACCCCACACCCCGGTGCATACCGGTGCCGCCGCCGCGGACACCCACACCCCGGCCGCCACACACCACCGTCGACACCTCTAACACGTTCTCCCCCTCCCATGGTGCTGACGCCGCTGGCCTCCCTGCCGAAACAGCCCTCGCCGGCGAGAGCCGGCGGAGAGCCGCCGCTAGGCCACACCGGCGGACCGCCCCGGTTCGAGCGAGCCAGGCCGGTTCGGACGCTGCAGGCGCCCTGACGCCGTCCACCCCGTGCCTGTGACTGACGGGTGGGCCGACGGGGACGCCGTCCACCCCGCGCCTGTGACTGACGGGTGGGCCGACGGGGACGCCGTCAGGCGCGCTGTCATAGCGTCCTCCCTCCGCGTGGGCCGGCCTGATGGGCCGCCGCCCCGTGCGCGCGTGGGCCGCGCAGCCGGCCCACGTAGGAAATTGAAGCGAGCTGAAAGCATAAAAGGAAAAGAAAAAGAGAAAGAGCTGTTGGGATGATTTCCATCCCGGCCCAGTTCCGTTTCCGCCTGGGCCAAGTCCCACAGTTCGCTTTCAAAAAGTTCATATCGGCCCCTCGGACTTTTCCCAGATAATAAAAGGGGTCTGTATTTATCTACCGGATGATTTTCAGTTCTCTTTTCATTCACTTTTGTGTGGCTGTGATTGCTTTTAGATTTGTACGAGTCATTGGGCTTTTCTATCCGGCCCATTTTGAGTTTGTTTTCTTTATTATTTTATTTTATTTCTTTCGCCCGGCTACATATCTCCGCTCCCGCCGGTTGCCGCCCTCCCGCTCCCACCGGCTGCCGGTTGCAGCCCCGGCCAGCGCCGTCTTCCTCGCCTCGCACGCCCCCTTATCTTTAGTGTCGCGCCACGCCACCATGAGGAGGAGGCGGGCGCGCGCGGGCTGCACCGCCGCTGAAAGTGGCAGGCGCGCGGGGCTGAGACACCACGGAAGGAGGCAGCCACGTGGCGAGGCGGGCGTGCGGGGTTGTGCCGCCGCTGAAGGAGGCGGCCGTGTGGGATTGTGCCGCCGCGGGAGGACTTCGCCGCGCTGAGGTGGCCACGCAGCGAGGGGGCCGTGCCGCCGCTGAAGGAGGCGGGCGAGCGGGGCTGTGCCGCTGCGGGAGGAGGAATCGCGTGCGCTGATTCCGAGATCGGGAAGGAGAAGGAGAATGAGAAGGGGAAGAAGAAGGAGGTGACGTGTCAGGTTGTAATTGGCTAATAAAAGTGGATGATATTTTGAAACAAAATCATGCGGTTGATGAGTAGTGACTCCCTACCTTTTTTTTCACCGAACCTGTTTCAAACTCCGATTTATGTGATTCTTACGCATAAATTCTCCTTAAATCAAGCCCTATCCATCTGTGCACATCGCACGACCTTTTCATCACTTCCATGTTGGTCCATTCAATGAAGCTACACTCAACCCCTCGACGGAGCCGCGCACAGGTCAACGCCGCATGCGCCTCCAGCGAAAGGGGTTCTGACAGCACCGCTCCTTCTCCGCTGAGTGGGTGCGACACCGTCGCACCAATCGCCTAGCTCGCTATGCGCTCGCCGCCGCCGTCGGGTTAGAGAGAGGAGGAGGAGAAGGGGGGGGGGGGAAAGAAAGCTAGGGTTAAAGGGGAAGCCGCTAGCTGGATGGGCGTAACAGGACAAAAGTGGAGGCGGTTACTTTTGTCATATACATGGGCGAGTGGGCTACCATAGGGCCATTTTGGGCTGGTTTCGGTCTAAAAATATTGTTATGTTATGCGACCATGTAATTAGATCAAGAATATTGTTTTGTCAATATTTAATATTTTTTCTCCACTAGGGTACGTCACATTCATGTCCTTTGATACTTTTTTTGCCATGGTAAAAATGAGTGTGTCAGACGTGCATAACCTACACAATTTTTCCTTACATTAAACATTTGTTATTTCACTTAAATAGATATTTTCAATAATTAAATCTAGTAATATCTTCGTTTAGTCACGCACCCGCACGTGCATTTTGACCGGTAGGATAACGAGAATCAGCCAAGCGGAACAAACCAGCCAGACAGGCGCGGTCGACTTCCTTTTCTTTTTCTTGATGAAAAAAAATTATTAAGACGGTTATAATATCGTCAGAGAAAGCACGCCATGGTCCAAAACTCCCAACAAGGTTAGGTAAGAGATCTCACCATCAGAGTCTATTAATCAACTCGCAGAAGAAAATTAGGGAACCACCAGCGAGCACGCACCGGCCGCGGCAGGCGATGAGTTCCAAATTTGACGCCTTCCAAGTTCAAACAATGGGTTGCCCGAAGCCCACCCTATTTCCCCCTCCCAAGTCCCCGCCGTCTTCTCCTCCTCGATTCCACCGGTAGAACCACCCTCCTGTCGGAATGCCCCTTGCTCCGCGCTCTTGGACTTTGGAGCCGCTCCAGGCCTGCAAAGTTTGATCCTTTTGGCCTTTGTCGTTGATTAAAAATAGTCTGATCTTTGCTGATCGCCATCGGGTCCTAGGACCTCTCCTTCCCTTCCAATGCTATTTGGGCTCCAGAAGAAGCTGTTCTTGTGATTTGTTCTGGGACTTGGGTTTTAAAGTGCCCAATAGACTCCCCCGGTGCGTCCGCGGCTACCTGGTTGGGAAAGGAGGCACGTCCGTTACTGGAAATCCACAGCGCTCAATCGGTTCGTTTTCTTGCTGGAAATCTTGCTTCTTATTTAATCTGATTTCATGGCGGAGTTCCATTTTCTCTACCCTTTTCCGTTTTGACCAGCAATCTTGCTGTGCAACTTGAACGGTTAGTTAATTGGGTACCCTAGTTAATTTACTGTCGAGCCCATTTTTGTTTGTTATGTTATTTGCATATGATCTAGAAGACATCTATTCTTTGTGATGGTATAGTTAACCTGTTGACTTAGGCTGAGTAGATTCCCGGGGGCAATTTCTCGTTCATGCTTGCCATAATAAACTAATAAAAGTCAACATGAGAGGATAGGAATTTTGAGGTCCTCTCATCTGTCTAGAAGCTGGGGGCGTGAAAGATCTCTCAGTGCGGGAGCAAACATGTCACACTCGTCTCATGAGTATTCTTAGGTGGCACTCTTCTCGTGGGTATTAATTCGGCCTGAATTGTTGGTGGACAGGTACCCATTACTCACAGTGCAAAAGGGGGCGAGGGAGTGGGCTAGGGTGACAGGAGCCCCAGAATCAAGTGGAAACAAAGGCATAAAGTAGCAAAGACACCTGTAGTTCTGTACCAAGGTGAAGGTGTCTCCTACAAGAGAGGTGAGGAAAGGAGCCTGTTGCTGAAGCCACAGAGACAAGAGACGAGCCATGGTGAAGAAGAAGCTGAAGAAACTGTATGGCAAGGATGCTCGGGAATTCTTTAACCAGGTCATGGTGGAGCAGCCTTTGCTGCCC
This sequence comes from Paspalum vaginatum, assembly GCA_030272315.1. NCBI lineage: Eukaryota > Viridiplantae > Streptophyta > Magnoliopsida > Poales > Poaceae > Paspalum > Paspalum vaginatum. The sequence continues at coordinate 5,918,881 of CM059014.1, read as the reverse complement.
TTCCTGATCCCGCTCGGTCTCTTTGCTTGGTTTGTTGAACGGTGGGTTGTGCCATTCTCGAACTGGGTCCCCCTCGCTGCTGCTGTTTGGGCGACCATTCAGGTATGCGATTCTGCCATGTTATTTCATCTAAATTTGTTTGGGGATTCTGATGAATTTTGTTCAGTTCATTTGATACCGTGGCAGATTGGTACGATCATAAAAAGAATCGCACCTGAAAAGGGGCTTTTGAGATGGCAATTTGTAACTTAGCATGATAGTTGCTCTTTTCTTGATTATATGATGTCCTGATCTGCCTTTGGGTTGTGAAAATCGATTAATTGCAGTATGGGAGGTTCAAGAGGAGGACAACTGTAGAAGATTTGAACAAAAGATGGAAGCATCTTATACTGAATACAACAGTATGCTTGTTTACTCCTATTTTCTTTCAGTACCTTTTTATAGATTATAAGTAATAGAATTCTACTCTTGTATCTTCTGTAGCCCACCACGCCAATCGAGCCTTGCGAATGGTTGAACAAACTTTTGTCAGAAGTTTGGCCCAATTACATGGAACCAAAACTATCGAGGAGGTTTCAATCTACTGTTGAGGTTTGTTTCTGCAACCTTCCTAAATATTTGTTCTCTATAGCTCTTTTCTGGGGAAGCTATTTTCTGTAGCTCTTGGGCAGCAGACACTAGGGTGCTCGCGCCATAATTCTTGATTCATGAAATATATTAGCTATACTTGCTTGTGGATAATGGTAATCTTGTTTGTAGAGCTGCTTTTAGAAATTTAATGTCTGGCTGCCTGCTTTTCTTTTAATTTAAGTAGCAAACAGAGGCATAGATGTGTTCCGAATTACCAAATATTACAAGAGAAACAAGGATTGTGCAGCAGACTTTGTCTAAATTTAGTTTAATTTTCCAAGTAAACTGAGGTTTTTTACAACCTTTTTACCAACATCTTGAAAAAATAAGCGCAGTGAAATCAACCACAAACTGACCCTTAGTAATTTTGCTCTTTGTGAATATAATCTAGCAAGCGAACTTTAGAGGTTCTGAAAGGTATTTACCCTTAGATTAATTAATTTTTGTTATTAGAGGGCAGACAAGCTTCTGAGTGGATTATGTTAGAGAGATGAGGCACATTGATTCTTGCAGGTGGATAGGTCCCAGATAATATACTCGCCATCATATTCCTTTTGGATGTATTAAATATGTATTGGACCATATGCAGATGCTATCATGCATCGCCCATACACACCTGACATAGCTCTATGATTTTGCAGAGACGTTTAAAGAATCGAAAACCAAAATTGATTGTAAGTTTTTTCTATTGTGTTCTTTTCATGTGTTTATCACTGATTTCAGTACTAAGGTTTGGTTTCCTACCACTAGGATAAAATAGAATTACAGGAATTCTCACTTGGCTCTTGCCCACCTACCTTGGGAGATCAGGGCATGCGCTGGATTACTTCTGGTGACCAGGTTAGTCATATCTGAACTGCAGGTACATCAAAAATTTTCACCTGCCTATAATCTCCTTAAGAGGGACACAGAAGTATTAGGCATTTGAGTAAAATGCACCAGGGGTTCTTTCCCCGTCAAATACTCAAGAGAGCTGTGTTCTGCGTATCATATATATTAAGAAGAAAAAGGGGGTTATAGAAATCCATACACCACCTTTCCCTAGATCCTACAAGATTAGCGCCGATACTATGGGAGAAAAAAAGTGGGCTTATATGTCCTTAAACCTTTTAAGTGGTTCACTCTTTCAGTTGCGGTCCAATTATGGACCTGAATTCTCCCTTAAAATAAACCACTTGAAAAGGTTAAGGACCCAGATGCTCACATTGAGTGTTCATGGACCTAGATGAGAAACCTTAAAAGTTGATGGACCCTAGGGTGCAGTTTACTCTAGGTAATTTCTAGTCAGTACATTTTTTTTACAACCTTTTCTAGTCAGTACTTGTTGGCTATTTAATTCATCAAACTTAATCCTATAGTACTGTTTAAAGAGTATAAGTAAAAAAGGGTAAAATCATTGGATACTTCATACTATACAGTGCCATTGATAATTTTTTGTATATTCTGATTGCTCAAGTCGTGGAAACAGCCTCCTGCAGAAATGGAGGGAAAAGACTGCGTACAATAGACCCCAAAATGGGTCCGATCCTTCCCCGGACCCCGCGAAAGCGGGAGCTCATGCACCGGGGCTTTTTTTTATATTATGATTGCACTTTTGTAATATTTCTATATATAAACAAATAGCTCAACTCTCCCCGGTATCTTTATTAGTTTGACATTTCCATCATCATTGATATATGTCCTATGAAGCCGAAGAGGTTCTGTATTTCTGCACTTACTTTTATGAGGCATGCAATTTAGTAGCTACATCTTCTCTGACATAAACTGTTTTTTTTTCTCTCACAGCAAGTGATGAGCTTGGGATTTGATTGGAGTAGCCATGAGATGAGTGTAATGTTTTTGGCGAAATTAGCAAAGCCACTGATTGGGGCTTGTCGCATTGTTATAAACAGTATTCACATCAAGGGAGATGTATGTTCTTTCCTCTCTCCACTGTGTCTTGTTTCTTGACTTTATCTATCGCATAATGCTGCAAATTACTTTTCTTAATTCCAAAAGCTGTTTCGTCATTGTGAGTGTGTTGAGTTGGCTTGCATTGACAGAGATGATAAATTTTTTTATTGAGCTTGAGTCCTTTGTAGTTTCGCATGGTTCATGTAGGACATAGTGCTGTAACAACAACCAGTTTTGCATATTTGAATTTAGTGCACTGAGCTAAATATAATAACAAAGTTTAGTATTTTGCTCCAGAGCAGAGAATTTTGTGTAGATAAGTACTTTCATCACTTCAAAGCTTAACTGTTATTCTTCTGCTCCTTGATTACACTATATGCAAATTAGTCTGAAGTTTGAAGTGGCGATAATTGCATAACCTACTTGTCTATGCCAGATTGAGTTTTACACTCTTTGATTTATTTATACTGTTGCAGCTTCTACTATCACCCATACTTGATGGTGAAGCTATACTCTATTCTTTTGAATCTACACCAGAAGTCAGGATTGGGGTAGCATTTGGAAGTGGTGGAAGCCAAGCAATTCCTGGTATGGAGTTGCCAGGTGTATCGACATGGCTGGTAGGTTTATGCTGGCCATTAGGGTGTAAATTCCAAGGATTCAGTTCACATTGAAAAAAAAAATCCTGATATCTTAGTATTCTCTTCATGTAATGGCAGTCATCACATAACATAGTTTTGTTGCTATATGCAAATATCTAATGATATCTGGTGCATACTTGATGAATCGTGCAGGTAAAGCTTTTGACCGAAACTCTAGGGAAAACAATGGTTGAACCTCGCCGACTATGTTTTTCTTTGCCACCAGTAGATCTAAAGAAACGGGCAGTTGGGGGTGTTCTTTCGGTTACTGTTATTTCAGCTAGTAACCTCTGTAAGAGCACAGCTAATGAGATGGGGAACCACCAAAGCTCAAATGGAGGGGCCATGTCTGGAATTGCTGATAGCAAGGTACCACAAACATTTGTTGAGGTAGAAGTTGGCAGTTTGATGAGAAAAACAAGTACCAGTAAGGGTAATAATCCTACGTGGAACAGTACATTTAACATGGTACTGCATGGAGAGACAGGCGTTGTCAAGTTTCTTCTGTATGAATTGGATTCTGGTGGTGTAAAATTCAATTACGTGACAAGCTGTGAGATAAAGGTATCCTAGATACTTTATTTTAGTGATTTTTCCCTATTCTTCTGACAATTGTGGTTGTTCCCATTTACCCAAATGCACTCAAACAAAGGCTAATGTAAACAGGTCAAGTATGTGAATGATGGTTCAACAATATTTTGGGCTATAGGGCATAACTCTGGCGTCGTCGCAAAGCATACTGAGCATTGTGGGCAAGAAGTTGGAATGGTTGTTCCATTTGAGGGTGTCAATGGCGAGGTACCTTGCCTATTCATTTACACTCCTACTTTAGTTTTTTAGCCTGATATAAGATCGTAAGGCATGAATGCCTGAAACTTAATAACATGCGCTGGCTAGTTTTATCTAGTCATCACTAACTGCTTAGTATGCCATTATGCCATATGTTCTCGGAGATTTATCATTAGCCATTGTTGTGAAGTAACACACATGAGGATCGCTGTAACTTCCATTACTCTCTATAGTTCTATATTAATTATCTGTTAAACTAATGCTTTGTCAGTCGTTGTGGTTGGAACATTTGATATGATATATTATAGAAAAAGGAGGTTCTGCTGATTTTTCATTTTATAAACACTCTTGGAAGCAAGAAAGAAAGAGAAAGCATTAGAGTGAAGTTTTTTCATTTTATAAACACTCTTGGAAGCAAGAAAGAAAGAGAAAGCATTAGAGTGAAGTTCATCCTCGTTGAAAGAACTCATGGAAGAAAAGTTCATTCAAATGGACTTCAAAAGCTCTGTACATAATTTATGGGTAACGGCTAAATAGTTAGGTGCCATTTAATGATGCAGTGTGACACTGCAATATTATATAACACCATTATTAATCCTTCTTATCCCCAAGCTATTGATATTAGTAGCAATCCTACTTTTACCTTCTAGATCAGTGACATTAAGAAATTCCCAAAAGGTCACATCCCCTATTTGTCTGTTTAGCTTGTCACATAACCTCTTCTTTTTATAAATCATTCATTTAATGCCATAAATCTTAATCGTTGATGTTGGGAACATGATCAAATCAATTATCATTTGCAGTATGCACAATTTTGTGGGATAAAATCCTGATTGTAACATATCTGGCATAATCATTAGAATTTGGACCTATGGATTCCTGCCTTTGTTTCCCTCCTGTTCCAGCTTATGGATGATGGTGTGAAGCTGCTCTGAATGCTCTCTCTTGCAGTTAACTGTAAGCCTTGTGCTAAAAGAATGGCAGTTCTCTGATGGTTCGGTTACATTGAGTGACTCTCTGGGCAATGGTCTCAAATCCTCATTTGATGGATCACCAAAGCTTCAGTCCAGAACAGGAAGGAGACTTAGAGTCAGAGTTGTTGAGGGTAGGTCCCTTACAGTAAATGGTAAATCTGGAAAATGTGACCCTTATGTGAAACTTCAGTATGAAAAGGTTAGTTGTCCAATAACTCCAATTGCTTAGTTCCACCAACTATTCAGCTAATGGAATTTCATATTCTGATATATTGTTTTGCTATTAGGCTCTATACCGAACAAAAACGCTGTCGCATACGGTTCGACCAGTTTGGAATGACAAGTTTGAGTTTGATGAGATTGCTGGTGGTGAATGTCTGAAGATCAAATGCTATAATGCAGATATATTTGGTGATGAAAGCATTGGTAGTGCAAGAGTAAACTTGGAGGGACTTTTAGATGGTGCTAGCCGTGATGTTTGGGTCCCACTTGAGAAAGTAGATTCAGGAGAGATCAGGCTTGAAATAGAGGCAATAAAGGTTGACCACAGCAATGGCCTGCAGGTATATATGTGCTCTCCTCTTAAGCAGCAAATTATATTTTGAAGTGATCCCAGAATTTAGCCTGTTGAATGTTGATAATCACACAACCTTTCATTATGGCGCTGTGTTGGAAATCTTGCTTTCTGTTTGTGAAATATTGTTTGTCCTTCCTTTTTTTCAGAGCTCAAGCAGTAAAGCTGGATCTGGATGGATTGAACTAGTCATAATTGAAGGGAGAGATCTTGTTGCTGCCGATCTGAGAGGCACTAGTGATCCTTATGTAAGGGTGCAATATGGGAACAAGAAGAAACGAACAAAGGTTAGATGATAATTTTTGGTGACTCTGCTTATCATGTTCGCACAGGAATCTCTGCCTAAAGGGACTTACTAGTCATACCGATTTTCTAATCAACTTTGCAACACTATGCTGGACCGGTAGTATGTGGCATTACTGTTACTTTGTCGTTTACTTCAGATTAGTAGCTCGTTGCAGCCTGTTCTTCTCTATAATGGAAGCACTTCCTTGGTCATGCGAGGAGAGTCCTGTTACTTCATAGTCTACACTCTTGCAGCCATGGCTTAGCCGCTACCTTTCACAGTTCCTCACATCTGAGTTCAGAAAGCATTATAGCTGCCTTGCCAGTATATTTCTCATCGATGTTATGTATGGAGAAGTAGCAGTTTGCTGAAGCTAGTTCTTTCTGGTGCAGGTCATTTACAAAACACTGTCTCCGCAGTGGAACCAGACGTTCGAGTTCCCAGAAACTGGAGAACCCTTGATTTTGCATGTAAAAGACCACAACGCTGTCCTTCCAACCGCCAGTATCGGCCATTGCACCGTTGAATACAGCATGCTGTCTCCAAACCAACCCGCTGGAGAAGTGGATACCACTCCAAGGGGTAAAAAATGGAGAAATCCATGTGAGGATCGCGCGAAGGGTACCGGTATCAGACTCGGAGAAGAAAACCATGCTAGGGATAGATCCATCCTGGCAAAGGACACCAGATATCGACACAGGTGCGGAGCTCGGGCCATTTGAATCTGTTGGCTCGTGCCACACCCATTCTGAATTCTGAATTTGATGTCCATTTTTTTTCTCTGACTGGTGCTGATGAACGTGCTGTAATATTTCCACAGATGAGAGACAGCCTGAAGAAAGTTCACAGGGCTGATCGACGAGGGCGGCGACCCGGAGGCCCTCTCCTTGGCGGTGGCAGAGATGGAAGGCATCCAGGGCGAGCAGGAAGATTACATAGAGGTGCTGGAGCGGGAGAAGGCGATGCTGCTGCACAAAATACACGAGCTTGGCTCCGAGATCGTTAGAACGACATCTGGCCCTCCACGGACGCCGTACTAGCTGGCCGACACAGGCGTCCACCCACTGAACATATATTTTGGGGGAGGCAAAGGCCTGATTATACATACTACATAGAACTCTATACAGTCCCTACAGATACCAGTGAATAGCTTGTAAGTAGGCCAGAAGGGTAGAAACCACAGTTGTATTTTGCAGTGCTGTCTGCTGAAACACGAAACGAGGTGATGGAGCTCACTGAAGTGGCTCCACTCCACTCTGTTACACAGTTACACGTTACCAATACCACACACACAAGCACGGCCGATGACTGTAGTTGAACGTAATGTGCACGATCAATTGTACTGTAGTATTATTTCAAAAGTGCAGGCCGTGTTTATGCACTCATTTGGCCGCTGGAAATTAGAGTGGTACAGTGCATGTACTGATGTACTGCATGCTAGTAGTATGATACTACTACCACCAAGAAACGATGCACCATGCATGCGTGCTCCGATGGCCTGCGTCTCTTTTCAGGCATGCCTTGGCGACGCAGTCATGCAGCGGCAGCCCCCCATCTAGCGTCTCCTCCCCAAGGCTGCCGTGCCGGCTGCCGCCAGGTTTCCAGGGGCGGTGTCGCCGGACATGCATGGGGTGGACGGGGGTAGGACGGCGAAAGCCTAGCGGGGTATGCAGCGCCCGAACTGGAAAGCGTTCCTTTGGGCACAGGGGGTCTCAGGTCAGGGGGTTGAGTGTGACACGCCGATCAAAGCGGAGTGATGAATGACACTGTCTGCTTTCATCGGAGTACACTTGAGCTGGCTAGCTGCTAGCTACTACTACCAGTAGTGGACTAGTGGTAGAGTGCCAGTACCAACACCTCACGTTGGCGATGGCAAGCCGATAGTATATTTTTTTTTCTGGGGGGCGGCTCAGTGTGTGAAAACCATGCTGGAAAGTCAATCGGTCTCTGACGGAAGCCCATGCTGTCCAAGGGGTTGACTTTTGGGCGTGCATTGTTTTTATCACGACTTTTTGGGTCTACAGCACTGATGAATTAATTGAAGTCGTTGGTTCGCAAGGCCCAGAAGAGGTTGATAAAGTTGCAGCAAATAAGTACTCGTACGCACTAAAAAATTGCATCTGTGTCACTGTATATATGGATTGACAGAAAAAACTGCTGTATATGCATGAAAGCAGGAACGCAAGTGCAAATAAAAGGAGAACTAGAGGAACGCCACTGGAACCCTGCAGGTCATGGATAAGAACACGGATGGATGATGCTGATGCACGAGGATTGGCTGGCGTTGGTTGACGATCTAAATATGCACGGGGAACGCGCCGGGCTTTTGGACACGCCTGCTGCCTGAGTTATGGTGGGCATATGGATTCTCATCGCCCCGCTTGGGCCGGCCGGTTGGAGCTGGAGGACACACCAGAGTCGTCCACATTCCACACAGCACCGTACCACACCAGCCAGCCGCAGCAACAGCAAGCAAAGGCAGCGAGAGCGTGAGGACAAAGGCCACCTCTGCATACAGGCTTACAGCATACGTAGCATATATAGGTGTTCAGCTACTACTACACGTACTCCGGTCCGGCAGCCTAGGACGATCATATCATATCGGCCGGCCGATCGATCCGTGACCATGATCCAGGAAACCAGAGGAGGACCACGCATGCAAAATTGCAAGCGCACCGCGCACGCCGTGCCCGTGCCGCACTCTCGCAGGCGACCTTCGAGGCCGCCTTGTTTTCTTGCGGCCAAGAAAGATGTAATTCAATTCGCAGGTCCATGCATGGGTTCTACAGTCTCGCGTACACGGTACACTACTTTGCATTTATTAGTTACTGCTGTCAAAATAGCACCACTATTGCCATCCTCAGACATATCAGACCCGCTGTCGTTGGAATGAAGAATCGTAAAAACTATCTTAAAAGGACATGCATGCATGAACAACGCAATCAGATCTACGATGGCGTGAAACTTTCTTGACCTTCATCGATCCTTATCCTTGGTCATCGACCATCGCATTGCATCCACACCTACACATTCACAATCACTAAGAAAGGAGAAATGTTGTATCCACACCATTTGCCTTCGGTTAGTCATGACCAAGCGCAAAGCACAACTCAGCCGAAAGCGGCTTACCTTGTTAATCTCATTACACCACACATTGACTTCACATGTAAAATTAAGGGCGGTATAGGCGAGGAAATTTATGACAACGGTTTGACATATATAACCTTATCATGACCCTTATATATCTCTCTGCTGCCACACAAATCTCGACACATGATTCTTTCCCACTTATATTGCGTGTGTGATTCTTTCTACCTACACTTGCCGCATGAATTCCGTTGTAACTGAAGGATGAAGATAAACCTTGTGGTCATATGGTCGTGTGAAAATTCGAGGCCGGGTTAATTTAAGTTATTTTCATAGTAACATATATGGATAATTCTAATGCAGATGCAAGGGTTATTGTAAGTTACTTTCATAATAAAAGGTATTGATATTTTAGATATACAGAGTTTAAGGGGTTACATTAAGTTATTTTAAAAAGACAGATATGAGTATTGTTGGTGCCAAATCTTGGACAAGGCCAAGGACTTGGGACGCCAGAAGAATACAGCCCATCAAAGTGGTTGGAAAAAAAAGCTTTAAGATCTGGGCTGCAAGAAAGGCATGGTGTGTATCGAGTCATATCGAGACCTAGCTAACAAGGATGGCCCGCCTGTGGGTTGGCCAGGAGGGTTATTCCCATGTTCGTAAGCTAGGACATGGAGTTGTATCGCGTCGAGTTAGGATTTGTCTTAAGTTAGGATAGAGCTTAGATTTCTTTAGCTACAAACCTAGTAGGGCTATAAATATGCATGTACCACGGACGTAATGAGGGTCCACGACCAATACAACTTTTGGCGCATCGCCACCACTATTCTAGGGTATACAAACTCTCGGTAAGCGGCATGTTGCCCTAACGTTGCTTCTCTCGTTAGATCTGCTAGGGTTGTTTGATGTTTACTATGTTGGGTCTTGTACTGGAACGTTTTTTATGGCAAGACCCATTAGTTATCCACATGCTTTGTCTACGTGCAAAGCGCTATTCATGATCTATGTTGCATGCTATGAATTTTGCTTGTTTGCGTTGCATGAGTGCGGGTTTTGAAGTTAATCTTAGCTGCGCTCACGGGCAAACCGCACAGACGAGGACGTGCACCTTGCCCTTCAGGTGCATCGAGGAGTCGATGTAGGTCGATCAAGTCATGCATCGGCGGGGTCGGGCTCCGCTCTCGTCGTCCTAGCAGAGTGCACCTAAGGGTACGCCTCGTCTCAGATTACGGTTGATCGTACCTCTTAGCGTGGCGTAGATCGGTTCCTTGGGAATGGCCGCATGGCCCTGGATGTGGATCTGGATGTCTCGTGCACGTCGGTTGGGCATGGCTTTGGGCTTCAGCTCGGAACGTTTCTAATAAGTCAACACATTTAATTAGAAGTGTACATGATCAGTAGTTCTTTACACGTGTATTTACATAGCTACACACCATGGCGAGGTGGAGCTGACATCTATGATCTAAGGCTATCTTCAATGGGATTGCCTGAAGGACTGTCTATACACTGGTTGATACTGTAGCACTGTAGATAGAGAGGTAAGTAGTTAGAATAAAGGATAGGCAAGCCGGTGGGATGGTCTAAGGCGTAGGAGGAGGGCACGGGTGTTTCCAAGTGAAGTGTCAAGCAGTGACAGTGATGAGGCAGTGCGAGACGCTGAGACCCCAGTCCCCACAACACATGAAACACTTAGCATGTGCTGGCGTCCGGCCAGCACGCAGACGAGACGAGACGACACAGGTGAACGATCGAGAGCAGGGGGGTGGGGGGGATGCAGCTCAGGGGACCTGCCACACGCTGTCTCAGTCAGTGCCCAGCGCTAGGGTTCCAGGCGCCTCCCCCACGTCTAGCCTCTCTCTTCCTCCCTCCTCGCATGCATGTCAATGGCTCCACCGTTCGATCGATCTCTGCATGCTGCTGGAGCTCGATCAGTATCGATCGATGCAGCAAATCTTTCACACTCCCCCTCTCCTGTCCTCTCTTTCTGTCCTCATTTGGTGCTCTTCTCGTCTATTCGCTAAGCCCAGCAGCACTCCTCGCTCGATCCACCTCACGCGTGCAGCATGCATTTGGAAGGATTCCATGCCTCTGCCCTGTGTCTGCCGTACGTCTCTACTGCTCATGCTCTCATGCATACTGCATAAGCTTAAAAGTTGATCTTCCGACCTCACCAGTCTACTCGTCCCACAATCTATATTTTAAACTGGTTTACATTGCTTGCTTTGCATTGCTATATACACGCTCCCAGATCTTAGCCTCACCCAAACTATGTAGCTCCTAATTAATGTTGTATAAACCCATTAGGTTAATATAAGGTGAGATTACATATGAGGACGGTCCTTTTGTTTTTCATCTCCATGAACGTGTGACTTTTGCTCATGCATGGTTACAACGACTTTCTAGCTACTACCGACAGTACAAGTATCGGATGATGAATGGTCGTCACAAAAGGGTCACGACGGAATGCCACTGCTAGCGACAACAGATGAGTTAGAAGTCGTTGCAAAAGTTTGTTACAGTAGTAAGATAAAAAAAATATTATTGAGCGGCCTATGCTACCTCAACTCACAGGGCATAAAAAGTGGTACTGCACGCGCCAGCCATGTCGCACATGACTCTAATAGTGCATTGATAACAGGGTACTAATGCCATAACATGCATGCATAGTGGCAGTGGCCAGTGGACACGCCCCATGCAAACCAGGCAACAGCCTGATATGCGCATGCATGGTTCACCATGTACGTACATCCGTACAGGATGGTAGGAGCAATGTGTTAGACCATCCCCACCCAATGCCTAAAAGTCAGTGTATATTCAATATTTATCTATTATTCTAACTATTTCACCCTCTATTTACAGTAGCGCTACAGCGTACAGATAACTCTTTTACACATTTTATTGGGGATAGCCTTAGGTTTCCATCCCCATACGTATTCATCTAACTATCTCCAGCGGAGCGTCTAAAAAGACTGCCTATAATACAAAACAACATTATAGCGCTACAGTGACAATTAGGTGAAAATAGTGATAAGCAATAAGGATAAATGCTCCACTGGAGAACATGTATTTTTGCTATTTTGATCCCACCAAGAGCATTATTGAACGCGTAGTCATGCATGATATGCCATGACTGCATGACATGTCTTTTCCTCATTGGCATGTGAAGGGGCTGTGCGAACCGATTGGTGGTTTTAGAGAATAGCTTAAACATAAATAAATAAATTAAAAGCAATATAGAAGGTCCGACCTAATAGACGAAACCTTAGATTACCGATGAGATAGATACAATACGATAATTACTGGATATTCATCTTCGGCCACTTCTATTGTCCGGTGTATCACCGGACCATTTAGTGCATGTATTTTGCAATGAGTCACTCTCATCCGTGCGCTTTATCCATGTGCTTACAAGTACTACTTCCATTCCAATTTATAGGTCATTGACTTTTTTTTCATCAAATTTGACCGGCTCGCTTTATTCAAAATATTTGTGAAAATATTGAAAATTCAATTCATAGTGAAAGTACATTATATGCTAAACTAAATCACAATGAAATAAATAGCAATTGTGATTTTTTTTAATAAAACGAGCGAATCAAACTTGGTGTTAAAAAAGTCTGCAAATAGGGACGGAAGGAGTAGGAAGAAAACAGGTACATATATTTCTCTTTATATTATAAGTATTGTATTACTATTTCTTATATATTTTATAAATCTTGGTTTTTTAGCAGCACGTGGTCCAGTTGTTTACTCGGACAGATAGATCAAAAGTCAACACGCATGGCAAATCACGAGGAAAGCCGAAGCAGCCGCTTGATGTGCTCGTGCGGTAGCTAGTATTGCAGCTCCATGTCTTGACCCAGCAGTAAATTAACTGTCACAATGCCACAGCATGCATGTACTTAGGGGTCACAAGCCTGTTCTCTCTACCTTTTCTTCCTTGATGGCTCCTACAAGTAGCTCCTTATTCTGTCAGGCATGCATCAGCCTGCTGACAGCCTCCTCCTTTGTCTGGGCTTACATGGCCAGGCCAAGCCAGTGACACTACCCTTACTTGTATGCCCTTCCTAATGAGAGAGAGAGAGAGAGAGAGAGAGAGAGAGAGGATACGTGCGGTGGATGTCGTTATAACTTGTAGTACTGTACTATACTACTACGTGCTAGGTCACCGTATATACAGGTGGTCATATCACGTCTACTGCAAATCTATATATACAAATACAAGAAGTTTTTCATTGATATTTTTCCCTCCACCAGGCCAATAATGCAATGGAAGGACTTAATTAGTTAGCTAAAGATATTTATTAACCAGGAATAGCAGTTAGCTATCTAACTTAAGGCCTCGTTTGGAATGGAGCAAAAGTATTCAATTTCTATAGTTTTTTTTTCTATAGAAATCTTTGGAATAAAGGATAATTTCTATCGAATAATAGAATGTGCATAGCAATTTTGGAGGATAATAAGCATGAGGTCCAACCTCATGTTTTTCTTTCCTTCGTGTCTTGAATCTTCCTGTATCCAAACACGTCTTATGAATTTTCTATGCTATACATTCATGCAAATTTTGAATTGTGTGGGCGCACCAATCTTGCGTCTTTTCTGTTCCTATATTTTAAGACTATTGCGTTCCAAAGAGGCCTTTGCATCAAAGTAATATCATAGAAAATATAGAATTCTCACTCCTAGCTATTTGGTTTGTAGGATTGAGAGCCCGTTAGTTTGGAACGCACGAATTATACAAAAAATCGTGTAGGTATTTCTAAGGAAATAGTTCGGTTTTATAGAAAAGATGCATAAAAAATAGAAATTCTTTATTCCAACCATAAGAATTTTGAAGGAACAAATCCTTTGGAAATAGAGGAAAACAAACATCCAATCAGAGCTACTTTTTCACTCCCGTAGGATCGAGACAAATAAGAGTCAAATGCCTAGATTGCGTGAGTGGATGACTATATGTTTCCTAAGCTTCCATTTGCTACAAATTTCTTATACCCCATACAAACAACCATTACTATATGTTTCTACTCCGTCTCAAATTGTAAGGGTTTCTAGATCTCAACTAGATTCATTTGTTCCTTCATGTATGTGTGTTCAATATATGTCTAGGTTTATCAACATCCATATGAATTTTACTATTACTAATTAGAGGCTCCTTTTGGATCCTCCACGTTAGTCCTCACGAAATGCACCAGAAAAAAGATAAATCCTAAAAATTCCTCACAAAAATCAGAAACATCCAAACATCAATTGACAGATTGAAATATTAACAGCCATTAGATCTATTTTCTAAGTAATTACCCACCTCTGCCATTATGAAAGGTTTTGAGTTCAACTCTCAACAAAAACAAATTTCTTTTTTTTTGGCCGATTTTCCCGTATTTTAGATCTGTTATTTGCCGCTATGAAAGGTTTTGAGTACAACTCTCAACAAAAGCAAATTTCTTGTTTTTTGGCAGAGTTTTTCTATTTTCAAATTTTCTCTCTGTTTTTTTGTCATTTTTCCCCATTTACAAATTTACACTACTAAATGATCCCGTAACTTTTTTTCATGAAGATGCTAAAACCTTTTATGAAACAGATATTTTATATCTAATCTTGCTATTACTAATTGGGGACTTCTTTTGGAGCATCCTTATTAATCCTCACAAGATGCGCTAAACAAAAATAAAATCATAGAAATTCTCACAATAATTAGAAACATCATATCATCAATTGCAGATTGAAATCTTAATAGCCATTAGATCTGTTTTCTATGTAACTAATATCCCATCATCCATCATGTAGCCCTAATAATAGATTTGTTTTCTAGGAAAAAGATAAAATCTAAAAATTCTAAAAAAAACAAAAACATCATGTCATCCATCTTGTAGCTCTAATAATAGTAGTCATTAGATCTATTATAGTTTCTAAAAAATTACCCACCATGTCATTATGAAAGATGAAATAAAATAATCTCCTAAATTTGTATAAAAATTGCCCATCATGCATTATGAAACATGAATTAAATAACCCCTTAAATTTGCATAAATTACGCACCATGCCGTTATGGAATATGAATTAAAATAACCTCTTAAATTTGCATGTAAACTAGTCAACATGCCATTATAAAACATGAATTAAAATAAGCCCTAAACCTGCATATAAATTACCCAATATGCCATCATAAAATATAAATTAAAATAATTTCTAAATTTGTATATACATTATCCACAATGACATTACAAAAGATGAACTAAAACAATCAGCTCTAATATTATTATGGATTAAATTTATATCCAATAAAATTCTAATCCCGTGCGAGAGCATGGGTTGATGGACTAGTATATAGATAAATAAAAAGAGGTCTAGAACCTCTTACAATTTGAGACGGAGGGAGTATTTTTTTATTCTTATGTTTTTTTTTCAATCCGAAGTTCTAAAGATGCATTTGTTTACATTTGAACATATTGCCCATCAGATAATAACGAACCTATACGATTAGTTCCACCATATATCGACCTCAGTCCTGCTAGCTATAGATGCTAGCTTCTCTCTCTCTTGCGTTGTCGTCCACCCCTAGGCCTAAACTCCCAGTAGAACTTGGCACCAGCACTTGCTAGCTATCAACCTACTGCGGTATAGGATAGCCCAGCTCAAAGGCTAAGCAAGCATGCATGCAGCCCTAGCTAGGCTTTAGCCTGATCGATAGCCTCCCAAATACTGGAGCAGGGCTTTGTAAGAGGTGCCCTTGTCTTTATTACTCTCTCCCTCTCTGTATCTCCCTCTCTCTCTCTCCAAGCTTGAGCCTGAGCTGAGCCGAGCTGCATGCATGTCCCTACACCAGCACAGGATGAGGGAGAAAGAAGCAAAACAAAGGACACAGGTCTATTGCCTATACAATGCATGTCCTCCACAGATGTATGTGTGTATGTGCATGTGCGATGTCCCTGTTTTCTTGGCGCTCGCTTGCAAGATCTATCTAGTGTGTGTGAAGATCCGTAGCTTACTCCATTTATTGATATATTCATGCAGCAGGAGCAGGAGACGAGAGGAGAGGCATCAGCATATCTGTTGCAGCTGGTTGCAAATAGATACAGCGCATGGCATGCAGTGTCCACAGATGTATGGTGTCTGTGGGGCTTTCCTACCCCTGCCTAGATAGTGTCATGTGTGGACGGTACGGTTTCACAAACGCCGTGCCCTTCGACCTCTCTCTCTCTCTCCCTCTCTCTCCCTGGCCCTGGACGGAGGAGAGAGAGAGAGAGATACAGCTAGGAGCTTCATTTGGATTGCAACCATCACAGAATCCAAGGGTCACATTTGCTAGCACCGTGCAGCATCTTGACAAGGGTAGATACTACTAGAGATGGATGCAATGCAGCAGACGGATCGGACTAGAGAGGTGTGTGAATGTGTGCAAGCTTAGCTAGTAGCATAGTAGGAGTATACGAGAGAGAAAGGGGCGGCTGTGCGCAGAGCTGGACGAACTGAGAGCGTGCTCGCTTCTGCGTCTAGACGCGTCTCGGCGCGGTTTTCAACAGTCTCGCAGGTCACATCGCAAGTCTCGCACAGTGAATAGCCCGCGCCGCGCCGCTCCATCCTCCCGCAACCGAGCGCAGCCTGAGAGAGAACTTTCATCAGGCTTTATTAGTACTCGACCTCTCGCTCTATCTATGCCCCCAAACCAACACTTTATTAAAGATCCACAGCCTTTCCCCTATGTATTTTGCTGCAGCTGCTCCCAAACTGCACTACTGCTGTCTTTTTGTTTTTGTGCCTTCCTCTCATAGTCTCATACTCTAACATCACATGGATCCTCTCTCTGCTCCATACCATACCAGTTGCTGCTGCCACACACTCTCCCTCTCTGACTCCACACTACTACTATTCCACACCACCATCGTCCGATATATAGTTATATACCCCCGGCCGGCCCCTCTTGTTTTTCCTCCATCTCCTTCCTTCCAAACCTCCGCTGCATCATCATAGTGTTCAGCTGTCTCACTCCCTGACGGCTCTCTCTGCTGCTCCACCATGTAAGAACCACAACTACCCCGGCCCGGCCTCATCACTTTCCTCTTGTCTTCTTGCATTGTTCATCTCCATGTCTTGTGTACATCTCTCTTCTTCTGGGCCACTACCACTACCATTGTCTCTCCGATCCCGGCCGCCCAGTGTGTGTGCATGCACATCTGCATGTTGAGTTCTCTTCTTCTTTTCCTGTTCATCATCAGCCATTGTTCCTGTATGTTTTTTGTTGTTTGGTATATGCATGCATACTGCGGATTTCTTCACCAGCCACATGGGAAGCTAGCTAATCTTGATATCCATGAACACAGCTAGCTTGTTCGTCTAGCACCACATCGTTCTTCTACTGCCTGCCACTGCATTTTCCCCCTCACTGCTTCTACTGTACTAGTCAGTCGTCGCACATCTTGCTCATTTTGAGATCCGCAAAATAATAGGATCTGCTCTAATAATCTTGCGATTCGACTGTTCTTCAACTCGTGGCCAAGAAGTTACAGTACAAATTTGTAATTATTTTGTGCGTTCGTCTTCAAGGAGGCAAGAAGGAAGCCCCCTGGACCTGAACAACTTGCCGGAGGAGTACGGCAAGCAAGCGGTGGAGAGCTCCACGACCACCGCCACATCAAGCGTCGATGCAGTCAGTAAGCACTACTAACAAGCAGGACTTGCTTCACAACTCCTATTCGATCTCTCCTTTGATTTGATTTCAAGGTCAAGTTGTTCTAGCAGCTAGCTGCGTCATGAATGAGAGAAAATGCTCCAACTTGAAGAGTAATACGGATGAATTGTTTCTTCCCTAAATTTTACTACATGCTTTGAGTGTATGCTCGCGGCTAGCTGGTTTATTAATCTGTAGAATTTACATGCCAAGGATTCCTCAAGAATGATCTATATATAGTGCCAGGAAGATATCCTGCTACCTATTCGCTTTGCAGCTAGCAGCATCCTATTCAATCTGCATGATGAGATGACCAAGATCTCTCTAAACTTTGTACTAGTGCATATGATACAGCTCCAGGGACGATTACCAATGTACTATGCGTGCAGGGATAAAGAAGAAGGGCGGATCAGGAGGGAACAAGGATGATGCTGCCAAGGTGTACGAGTGCCGGTTCTGCTCCCTCAAGTTCTGCAAGTCCCAAGCGCTTGGCGGCCACATGAACCGCCATCGGCAGGGCAAGATCTCATCTCACAAACTAGAACCCTAATTAATTACAGTATTGCATGCACAGAGCCATGGTTACATTTCCTTCCATTTTATGATTATTTCTGGACCTTATTGCAGAGAGGGAGACTGAAACCCTCAACCGTGCCCGCCAACTCGTCTTCGGCAACGACAGCCTCGCCACCGTCGGCGCGCAGATGAGGTGAAGAGTACTCTCCACTCCACTGCAGTCTGCAGATGACCACCATGATCCCGCAGTCTCGTTGATTAGCTAGGGTTTCTAGCTCACAACCATTAATTGGGAATTTGTGGCTACACAGTTTCAGGGATGTCAATATGGGAGGCGCTGCCCCGCCGACCATAGTGGGAGGAGGCTTCCGGGGAGGCGCCACCGGCGGCGGCGGCGGCGGCGGCGGCGGCGGCAGCATGGGCGACCCGTGCCTCCCGTTCCGGCCGGTGCATCCGCGGCTGTCGTCGCCGCAGCCTCCGTACCATTACCTCTACACGGCGCCGCCATCCACACTGCACCCGATGAGCTACCCGGCGACGTACCCGGGCCCTCCGCGCCAGCCTGCCGTAGGCGACTACGTCATCGGCCACGCTGTCACCGCCCGCGACGCACTTATGCAGCCGACACACCGTGGCAGCAGCTTCTCCTGCTTCGGAGCTCCACTCACCGCGCCGCCGGCAACGGCGGCGGTTGCAGCAGCTGCTGCGAACGTGCAGGCCGACAAAGTTAACTGCAACTACAGCTTCAGCTGCGGCGGCCACAGCAGAAATAATAATGCGAATGCCTCCTCTTGAGTCTTGAGCAGACGAGACCATACGCTAAGGTTGATGCCGTTAGTTAGTTAGTGTAAAGAGCCAAGAAATTAAGTTAGGATGCGTGCTTTGGACATTAAAGAGAGGGTACAAGTCTGCATTGGATGTCATGAACTCAGGATCCCTGCTAAATCTTTATTTTCTGTTGCATAAATTCTTGGTTTTGGTACTCGGTGCGTAACATATTTCACAACTGGAACTCTATAAAATTAATAGCCACAATCTTACGCTAATTATTTAACTAGCTCAACTAACCGGTGCTACACACGGGTTGGTAATGATATATTTGGCTGCTACAAGTAGTCCAAATTACTTATCTTTGAACGCGCTATCTGTATATGTTCTGATTTTCTAACATACTAGTCATTAATAGATACTTAGATTATATCTTGGTTCTATCAAACTAATGTGTTAGTACATATGCTTTACCATTCATATTTATATTTTTTTCTCTTTGCATCACACCATAAGTCGCTTACCTTTCATAATTGTAAAACTATAGAAATATGTGTATTTGTTGTTTATATGTGTATATCTACTTGGTATGCATAGTGACACATAACATATAATTACTTTAGCATTTTTTTATATATTTTTACTGGCAAATTGGGTAATTCAGAATCATATAAGTATATGTACTTTTTATTTATTATCTGTTTTTTTACGATAGCCAACGTAGAAAGTGCTCTTGATGTAGACATGACTAGACATTTTTTATTTTTATCCTTGATTTTGGAAAAATGAAGCCAGTTTAAGACTTGAGAGATTAATGTTTTGTTCTATGTGTTTATATTACTTAATTAATTTGTGTAATTAATTTGTTTTTGATCGATGTATATTTAAAAAAGAAGATGATGTGCTTGAGAGACTATATAACTACTAGTTAGTCTAGTGGTTGTCTTTTCTCCGGTGCATGTGAGACAAAGTAAAAGGTACTACCTCTGTCCACAAAAAAAAATCTCTAGCTTTGTTTTAAGTCAAACAATCATAAATTTAACCAAATTTATATAAAAATGTAATGATATTTATGGTATCAGATGTGTGTAATATGAAAATATATTTCGATATAAATCTAATGACACTAATTCGGTAGTATAGCTTTAAATATATTCTCATATAAACTTGGTTAAATTCATGACAGTTTGACTTAGGACAAAACATGAATTTCATTCTTTTGTGGACGGAGAGAGTATTTGGATATTGCAGTGCTCACATCTATTGAGGGGTGGATTTTGGTAGGTATCTTCACATATTCGAGTGATATAAAAGGCCGCTAAAATGATCGATAGTAAATGTGTGTCAAGGATAGCGCACATACATGGACAAAGACATAAATATACCTAATGAAATTTAGGGATTACTTTAAGTCTTCGTTAAAAATGGTAGCGGGTAACTTAAATATATATTATTTAAAACAACTTTAGTGATTTTTGGGTGGATAACTAAATACAACATTAAGGATGACTTTAAATTATTTTTAATACCGATAGACTGTGTAAGGGATTACTTTATTGGCTGAGCATTCTAACTACAAACTACTAGTATGTTAATTCCGTGAAAAGTAAAATTTATGTGAAAATTTAGGAGGTGGTTTTAATTCATCTTTCATGGCATGGTGGGTAATTTATATGAAAATTTAGGCGATTATTTTAATTCATCTTTTATAATGGCATGATGGGCAATTTATATGCAAAATTAGGGTGTTACTTTAATTCATTTTCATAATGGCAAGGTGGATAAATTATATGCAACTTTAGGGGGTTCTTTTAATTCATTTCTCTCAACGGCATGATGAGTAAGTTTCTACAAAATATAATAGATCTAATGGCTATCACTAAAAGCAATCAGATGAACAGTCAGATGTTTCTGATTTTTTTGGTGCACCTCTTGATCCGATCCTAATAATCCAACTATCTTTTTTTCCAGTATGCCTCATAAGTAGTGCTTATTTGGTAACACTTGATAAGTAATAGTAAGATATATACAAAGGACCGAAGTGGTTTTAATATGATTGCATAATCTTATTGTAGTTGTTTATGATTCTTAAAAGCTTTTCTTTTTGAAAAGAGCTCGGCATGGCTAAGTAGAGGAGTCACGCCAAGCACCTTAGCGTGATTAAGTTGAGGAGTCATATCAAGCACATTGGTGTGACTTCCGCCAATTTCGCCACTTTTGTTGTGATCAAGGGAGTCACACTACATATATTAGTAGAATAGTTGTGTGGTCTGAACATAAGTAATACTGTAATACACTATGTAATATAAGTGGAGTTAATATATTGGAGTTTCTATATTTTCCTATGTGCAGCTCGAACTCCAGTTGCACATGACATTAAACGTGATTTGACATATATATATAGGCTCCGCAGTCAACTAGGTTGACGATTGCAAAAATCATGAGCTGCCTGAAGAGAAAGAAAAGGTGAGCTCCTTGAAACCTGCGCAGACACTACGACAGCTGAAAAGGAGCAGTCAGTATGCTCACTCTTGAGGTGGCGACTCAGGATTTTGGACACTTTCGCGCGCCGTTCAGCTGCTGCTCTTGATGTAACAGGCAACTTTCCGCCATGCACATTGCTGCACTTATTTCACACGGGAACGCTCTGCGATGCGCGTCCGATCTAGAAAAAAAATAGGACGCTGCTTTTTCAATATTAGTTTTTCTAAATTATTTATTTCAGTAATCAATGTCACGATGTTTCAATAACGTTTTCTCAATGTTTCTTCTATTTTTTAAAAAATTTCACCAGATTCGCGGATCCGAAATTTTCATTCAATTCAGTTAATTTTTCATATCCGTCATTGTTGCAATAGTATATTTTCCATGTTTCATCAGTTGTTCGTTGATGTTTCGGTAGTTATTTTTTCATGTTTCATGCATCGCCCGACGCGTCGCGTCCAGAATTTTTTCTCCAAAATATCGATGTTGCAACAGTTTAAATTAAATGTTTCAGCAATACCTCGTTGATATTTTGGCAGTTCAATTCCGATGTTTCGTCTGACTTTTTTTTAAATTTCTTCATCGGATTCGCGGACCCGAAATTTTCATTCAATTCAGTTAATTTTTTCATATCCGCTGACGTTGCAATAATGTATTTTCAATGTTTCATTAGTTGTTCGTTGATACTTCGGTAGTTCATTTCTGATGTTTCAGCACATGACTTAGGGTGGTTCGATCGGATGGCTGAGGACGGTTCGATCGGACGGTGGGGGATGCATCCGATGCGCCCGGCGTCCGCCCGGACGTCCGGGCGCTAATCCTTCCGTATTTCAGATGGGACTGGTGTTATCATTTCCAAAATAATCACGACGGCAATAAACATTAAACAGAATCCGACGAGAACACCAAATCCATACTGTACTATTTGCGAAACTCCCACACCATCCCACAGCGCGCGCGCACCTCACGCCCTCACGCCCTAGCAAGTTCGTTCTTGTTAGGTCTTTTTCAAGGTAATAGATAATTAAAAATCTTTGGGCTCCAGACCTATCCATGCAAAGAAGAGGCATAGGACCACATTATTAGAGATACAAATTACAGCACCTGATAGAAATTTACTAAAATTCAATCCAAAAATATTAGGCCGTCTCCATGAGAAGCAAAAATACTACTGTAGTTGTAATCCATCAACTAGCACATCTTGATCATACCGTTCTTCCTAGCATTAGTTTGTTGCAACAGAGCCCACGCCTAGCTAATGCATTCCTCACGAAAAGTATCCGCAACAATTTTATTTGCAATTGCTAAAAATTGTATCATTTCTCTTGAGACAAATTGCCTAGTTAATTCACCTACTAACTCCCAAATACCTTCGACCAAACGCTTAATAGATTACTGATATAGTGATATATAGGGGCAGCTGTGCTATATCAAACAAAATGTAAATAGCACACGGACTAAATTTAGCACAACAACCATCAACACAGAGATGCTCTTTCTATTTTGATGCAGAAGCTACAAAGCTTATAACCTGACAAGTGTGGCAATGCCTCCTCACTATCCCATATGCAAGATAGCGAGTGGGTCAACCCAATTCAAGTCATACATATAAGAAGTGACAGATGTCAATTGTGTGGAATGAGAAGAATAAATTTATTGCTTAGTGGAATGAGAAGAATAAATTGATTGCTTAGTGGACCATCATATGTTAGCCAAGGGCGGATCTAGCCATGTTTATCGGGGTCGGCTGACCCCGATAAAATTTACAACTCCTTCACTAAAATCACTGTTTGAACTAAGAAAATCTATGGTATACAATGGAATTGACTCCAATGACCCCGACGACATTCTCGGCTAGATTCGCCCCTGATTATTGTTAGCTTATGCGTGGCAATTATCGTGAACTCAACACAACCACCTGGAAGGACTACTTCCTGCTTCTATTCATTGAAAAAAATACTGGGAAGACTGCCCAACTATTCTTTTGCTACATTGATTGATATTGATCTAGCTATGAGGCTGAAACCTAGCCATTCCCTCAAATGCCCTCCCCCAACACTGTTCCTGCACTGTGCGGCACTGTTTCTGCATTATAGACAGAGAGAAAAGTAGTTAGAATAGTGATATGGGATGGAGGATGGGGGAACTGCTGGATTCAGCTTGAACCCTGGGCAACCAAAGCAAAACTACCTTCCACACAAAATCTTCGCTTACCGAGAAATTACGGGCGGATTTTAGGGGTTATTTTAGTTTCTTTAATAGTGGTACATGTGGGTAGTTTAGATGCAAGTTTAGGGGACACTTTAGAGTATATATTATCTTTCCATGTTACTGTTGGGTAGTATTTTATATGCAATCTAGTTTGCTACTTAATTTTATTTTTCAAGATGGTAAATATGGGTATTTTTTAGCAAATTAAATCCACTAGCTATTATTTGATTGATTAGAGTTCAAATTTGTATTCAGATGGTTCTATTTTTAATTATTTTCTAAGATTTATCTCTACCGCTAGTGTGTCTCATGAATACAACATGTATTCGATTTTTAAATACTTATAATATTACTTAGGCTCAACCGCTCAAGATTGAGCAGAAAGAGTAAAATTGCGCAAAAAACAAAGATAATCATAGATAGTCCAAAACTTGCAAATTTTGATTGTGCGTGTCTTTGGAAGAATATATGTTTTGTGTTATTTTTGCCTGCCAGCTTTTTCTCAACAATTCAAACTAGCTCTCTTTTTCTCTCTCCGCACTTTCCTATCTCCTGATTGGCCTATAGGTCACCAAAGCGACGTGCAAAACATTTTGCGTACCCTAAATAGGATAGAGTTTAAATTACACAGATCAGCATAAAGGGGATAAGGGGATTGCTGTTTCAGGCTGCTATATATGTAGCCCACACTGCTTGTGCATGCATGCCCAGCTAGGTTTACAGAGGCCAACCAAATGGCTGCTGTGTGAGCATCTCGAGACACACTTACACATATCATATCGATCGAGTTGTCATGCTCGATCGCTTCCAGTAGATCGATATGATCTATCTCTAGCTAGCTACCACTGCGTCCTACCGTGCACGGCCACTTTAATCAGCAACGGCTGCATCCATGAGAAGCAGTAGTCAACAAGCTGCATCATAATCTCTCTCTCTCTCTCCCTCCCTCTCCCTCCCTCTCTCTCTCAGTTAAAGCAGCCGTGCCCTCTTTGAAGGTGTTTTGCGGCTGCCAAAGCATGCATGTACGACGGGCCAGCAGCCAGCTACCAGGGTAAGCAGAGGTTGTAGACCTGGCCAACCCTAAGCTTAGCTTCTCTGCCGTCTTCGACACCCTTTTGATCTTTAGCTGCTGTGCGCCCCCATTTGGCACGCATATTAACAAGAGCAAAAATCCATGCGCATGGATACAAGCTAGTAGTCCTCAGATCGAACTCGATCGCGCGCAGCCAGCCAGAATCGAACAGGGGATGGGAAAAGAAAGGATGTGCATGGAACCGGAAAGCGGGAAACAGTAGCGTCAAAAAGAGACCCTTTCTTTTTGAAAATGTATATATTTGTTAGGGAATATATGAGCACTAAAATGCTAGGTTTGATTTTTCAGTTATTATATTGCTACTTCCTCCTATCATTATTGATGATTGAGAGGTATGACGTTTTAATCTAAACTTATGCACAAGCACCAAATGACATTGTTGACCTTCCTTCACGTTACATATGGAAGAGAAGAAGATTACAAGATACCTGCATAGAAGCATTCCGAGCTGTATTTTACATCTTTGAACTATATTCACATAAAACGTGAAAAGAACTAGTGCATTTTACTCGCTTCATTCCAAATTACAAGCCCTTTGACTTTTTGGACATCATCTTCGACCAATTCATCGTATTCAAAAATTGTATAGTCATTATTTATTTTGACTATGATTTAATTAACCATATAATATACTTTAATTATGATTGATTTTTACTTTTTCACAACTTTTTTAGTAAGACAAGAGGGTCAAATTTGGTGAAAAAAAAATCAAATAACCTATAATTTGAAATGGAGAGAGTACTTTACATCCATTGCAAATCCTCTTGACGGTCTATACTAGACCTGAGACTGAGTGCAGGGTAGCAAAAAAAAAGGACAGTTTGCAAAGGCCTAAACTATGCCCAAGATGCCTAATAAGGTTGTCGAGCAAGAAAAAATAAAGGTTGGGTCCAAATAAGCATCGGCAGCATCATTTTTTTAATAAAAAAAAGGCTGAATGCTTCAGTGGATCATGGATGGGTGCAGATTTTTTGTTGGAGAAATAAAGAAAAATGGTGACATATAAAAAAAAGAAAGGACGGGAAATGTATTGGGGGAAGAGAACAATTGGCGAAAAGACTTGTGCCGTCGTCGTGGAAAGAGGCGAGAGAGCAAACTGGAGCTACCCCGGGCCACTACACTGCCGACTGCCGCGTAGTACGTACTTGCATGACAAGTCGAGCCTTGTCTGTCGTTTTCAAACCCAAAATTCAGAGGAAAAAAAACAAATTCAAATGGGTCCAGGGGTTGGCACTTGCGTTCCGTCAAACAGAAGCCCGTATGGCTAGGCTTTCAGCTGGAGAGACATCAGACATGCATGCAGATGCAGCAGTGCAGCTGCGACTGCCAGTGGGTCCCGGCTGGACTTTGGAGCTGGAGCCTGGAGCTGGATCAAATCGCCGGCCGAACGGCCGGCGGCCGGCCAAGAGATACCGCTCCCTCCCTGCTACTATGGCTGCTGGCACTGGTACTACATGGCCCGGCCGTCTTCAAAATAACACCAGGGACAGGGCACAGGCACAGCCGCACAGGGATCTTATCAGAACGTAGGGTGGCAGTGGCAGCCACGCCCACCCTGCGTGTGTGCGCGCTGTCAAGCAGCCTATGGATGGTGAACCAATGTGCAATGGCACGGCAGGAGCGACTAGGAGTCTAGGTAGGAGAGGAGCTACGGCCGGTGGTGACTCGACTGGTACTGCAGTACAGTGCTCGCATCTGGTCCACAAACAAGGGGACAAATCCGTTGACAACGGCGACAGATTGTCGGTCTGAGCAAAGCATTTGGGTTGAGGAGGGGGTTTGGTTGTTTGAATTAAGTTAAGAAAACGTGGAGAGAAAAAAAAAGTCAAGGAACCACTGCAATTACTAGGGTGGAATCTTTAATTTCCCCTCTAGCAGAGTCCTTCGGCGTTGACTTAGGAGTTTGATCTCTGCGCCAGGGTTAACATTTTCGTTTTTAATGTTCTGAAAACTCTTTGACGAAAAAATTTAACTTTTGTATTTTTGAATTTTGAATCGAAATATATCAAAAAACTGGAATGGAAAATGCCTCCCGTGCTGGCTCGGAAATGGAATTTTTTTTCAATTCTCGGTGCTTTCCGGTCGAAAAGTTCAACCCTGGTCAGAGCTAGTTTCTGTATTCTTGAATTGAATTGGTTTGAGGGGATTGGGTGGCTTTATAAATTTAGATCAAAATCTCCTCAATCTCTCATAATCCACTCCAATTTCACTTAATCCAAGACTACCCAAACTAGACCTCATCGGGCATGCCACGTGGCATGTCAGCAAATAAATCCGTTACAACCACTTGGCTATAGCATTAAGGCCCAATATATCATGTATCTTCTCACTTGAAGATCGATATGATGGTGTCGTGTTGCTTGATATCATGTGAATTAAAGCAAAGCTTTAGGATTCATAGTGTTCTATGGAATTTCAATCATGTATATAGAAAGTTTTTCTATGTCATCCCTTGGAACAAAGAATTAGCCATCCGAATTATACACGAATTTTAGAGGCAATTTAATATGAGGTCCAACTCTTGGAAAGAAAAGAAAGCTCCCAAAATCTCTCTCAAGCACTTGTCTTTGCTTCCCATCCAAATGCTACATTGAATGTTTTTCTGTGCTCTCAATTCCAATAGGATTGCAAATTGACAGATAACTCTGCTCATGTAGATTTAAAAAATCCGTCTTTTATGAGAGAACTTATTTATATTAGTACATTCAAATGATTTTTTGAGGGGGGTACAGTGATATGATTTTTTTAGAAACTACAGCGAAGTGATAGTATATATTATAGGAGTATTAATTAGTATACGATGATGATTGGCAGAGTCCAGAAGACCTTATTGGGCTGTCGTGTATGTTGGTGGTGGGCTTTTGCCGCATCAAATCAGTGGCTTGTGCTTATTCATGGGCTCGGCCCAGCAGATCAAACGATGGCTGCAGCCCCAGGCTAGGCGCTGCGGCATCTTTATTTATTACTGCTTTTTGCCCACTTCCTTTTGACTTGTTAACAGTGGAGAACCACTTTCTGACTGCGCCCATCTTTACCAAAAAAGCAAGAGCACCATGGCATGCCTGTTCCATCTGGATTTGGGTCCATTCACTTACCAGCCCCTGCTGTTTATGCATGTGACACCGTACCGATCTACGAGAGCCTACTTGTGCAAAGTCATGTAGATAAATATAGAAGCCTCCAACTAGCTAATACATACTCCCTTTGATTTGTTGCTTGACGTGTTTTGCTTCAAAAACAAACTAGCCAGCGACAACCATTTGAAAATGGAGACAGTGTATATGCTAATAGAGCGCACACTTGTTAATTAGCTAATATCTACTGGTTGGACTAATTTTGATACTGATTCTGATCACCTGACAATTTACTTGAGTGGATCCAAACACTATGTAATGGTGTGCTCATAAGCCGTAGTTGCATGTTATTTTTCAAATTCTGTCCAGATGATTCAGAAAGTGCTTCATTGCCCCCTTGGCAACCACATGATATTTGACCAAATTAAAAGATCTCTGCTATGTTTGAGTGTTTGACCTGCGACTTGGTGCATTCTCTTTTATGCGGAGGAAGATAAGTTTGCAAGAGTGCTTTTCTGGATGACACAGGATCCACAAAAGCATATATACAAAAGCAGGAAGGCGATGGATGGATAGCTTGGTTATCCAGGAATGCTGAGGCAAAACCTAGTGTGCCATATATTTGTTACGCTTATAATCATCATCCTATTCCTGTCACCGTGATTGTGTGATCCAATCCAAGGCCCCATAAAGCAGGGAGAGACACATGGAAAAGCAAAGCGAAAGCACGACGACGTACCTCAAAGCGGCGCTTGTCTCCATCCTCACCACCTCAGCCCTTTCGCTTTCCATGCAATGCGATGCGATGCACGGCGGTCGGCAGCACGGGTGGTGCATCACGGCCTCGCGGGCGCATATATGAATACTATACTAGCTAGTAGCACTGTACATACCATGAGCCGCCACGATCACTCGACCATATATATCTATGATCTGTCTTAGGGCATGTTTGGCAGAGTTCTCAAACTACCTTCATCATTGGCTCCTAGTTCGTGGCCCTAGATAAAGCTCTAACAAACAAACGGGTTTTCAAACCACAGGTGGGGCTCCCGAGAGTAGGGGCCGTTTTACATTGCGGAAGAGGAGAAAATAATAATGGTTTCTTTGGCTTCTCTTTTAAGTGAGGCCATTGTCTAATGAGCCCTACAAAACAGCTCCTAAACTTCACCCGGCTACCACATGCGCCCGATTACAAGGAGGGTATCTTATTTATTTATTTATGATCTATCTATCTCTGAACGTGCCTTTACAGTAACATTAACATGATCTCTGGTCTCTTTTTACAGTGCTCGATGAGGCTAATAAGTGCCATGCATATTCTCATGTCTACGCAGTGCAGCTTTGATCTTTGGTTCTCCCACTACATATATATCATGAACAAAAGAGAAGATGCCCCCCCAAAAAAAGGTAAAAAAAAAGAGCTACTAGAAGATCACATTACACGAGACTGTTGTCGAGTCCAGCAGCCAGTACTGTCAGTGCGCAGGGTAGAAAAGAGGTGAAGGGTCTCTCTGCACCTTGCCCTCCAGCAGATCGACTCGGACCCTGTTCATCTTCTCCTCGCACCAGTGCAGCTGCTGGTCGGTGATCTCCGGCATGCGCAGCACCCGCGCCACCACCTTGAGGTCGATCAGGCCCAGCAGGATGGACAGCTCCTCCTCCTCCCTCAGCTTCGTCCTCCTCAGGCACCGCCGCGGCCGCGTCAGGTCCTTGAGCCTGCTCTTCTTCTGAATCGAAGAATATTGATCGATAGGAACACGTAGATTTTTGACTTAGAATCAGCGTGGGTGGGCATTAAGCGATCCATTCAATGTGCAAGTGCTGCAAACACGTGCTAGCTTAATCTGTCGGTGACGACTCACCCTCTTGTTGGCTTTCTTGAGCGTGAACACCAGAGTTTGGTCCACGGCGCTCGACCTCCTCTTCACCATCTCCCTGAACATCTCGTAGTGGCTCCTCTTGTCCGCGCGGAGGAACGCCATGAACGTCCGGATCGACTCCTCCAGGATGATCAGGAACTGGACCGCCGAGATCAGGTCATCCTTCTCGTCGTCCTCGTCTGCTGCATATCAGTCAGTCAGTCAGTCAGTCAGTCAGCGTGGCCATAATCGATCGACCAAACGACAGCCACCAGGAGAGGTACGGTGCAGGACTAGGACTACGAGACCTCTGAACTCCGGGACCAGCAGCAGCTTGGGCGTGGAGTTCTTCATCCGCGCGTACACCTCCGGCCGCCGCCCGTACTCGTACGGCTCGTTCTCCACGAAGCGGTGCAGCAGCACCTGGAACTGCTGGAACTCCTGCGCCACGCGCGCCGGGCAGCACCGCGCCGCCAGGTTGCCGTCGCCGCCGTTGTGCCGCCGGAAGCTCGTGTAGTTCCAGTTCAGGGCCTCCCACGTCAGGCACACCTGCGCCACGTACGCGCGCTCCAGGTCGGGGTACGGGTCCCGGAGCCCGATGGGGGCGCTCGGCTTCGGCGTCAGCTTCTGCACCAGCCGCTCCGACATTGAGCGCGGCTGGTACTTGATGGACCGGAACGACTCTGCAAGCAAACGCAATAGGTTAACGTAATCAAGAACGCTAATTCTTTTGGTAGTACTAGCAAGCACAGTAGTTAGATAGCATAATAGTTGTGCCCACACCACATGTCGAGGAAAGCGCTGCAGATTACAGGAATTACGCGCGTCATCTGAGCTTTTTGCATGCCAAGAAGAAAAATTAGTCTTAGGCAATGAGTGGTAATGATACCTTGAGTGTGTGTATATATAGTACTGATAAGATAGCAGATATAGTATGAAGTATGAGCGAATCAAAACAGTTTGTCAGATTTTTTTCTACAGAAAAAAAAAAACAGTTTTTTTGGTGTTGCCTAACACTAACAGTCTAACAGTACCTGTTTCGGTGAGCTTCTGGGCGCCGACCCGGTGGAAGTAGACCATGTCCTCGTCGTACTTGCGGAAGAGCGTGTACGACTCCCAGCGCGCCGAGCTCCGCCGCGACGACGACGAGAAGGGGTACTCCGTCTCCGAGTCCTTGGTCACCGTCGAGCTCTGCCACTCCACGGAGCTCTTGGACGTCGACTCGCTCGCCAGCGTCGACGCGCCGAACCGGCTGCTGTCCCCGTTCCTGTCCTGCTTGTCGTCCTGCAGCGGCAGCTTCGCCCCTCCACCTCCGGCCGCCGCCACGCCCTCAAGCAGCACCTTCCTGGTGTCAGCGAGCGCGCGGTTGTTCACGAACAGCTTCACGTCATGTCGGCCTTGGCCTTCAGAGAAGCTCTTCGCCGCCGCCTGGTCCTCCCCTCCATGCTCGAGCTCGGCACGGCCGCCGCCGCCGCCATCTCCGTCGCGACGAGCGTCTTCGTCTTCCCTGTCGCTTTCTGTCTTCTTCCCTGATGAAACCAGGTGCGGTAATGATGACAAAGCGTCGGAGTCAGACCGAGGGAGATGAAATGAAACGAATAAAGATCAGAACAAGAAAGCAGAGTGTCTAGGACTAGGAAATTGCCTTGCATGGAGACATTCTCCGGCGGCGGTGACGCGACGACGACGCCCGGGACGGCCCGCTGTTCCGGGACCGTCGGGAGGGCGACGACATGGTCGACGGCGATCCCGTTGGTGGCCGCCGCCGCCTCCTCCTGTACCGGATCAGCAACATCGGCACGGTGGTTGTTCTGGTTGCCCTGCGGAGGCAATACGATGCGGGCAGATTCCTCCTCCGTGGGAAAGGCGCTCTCCACCGGCAAGCAGCGTGCACCGCCTGTACCTGTAGTAGCGGCGTACGGGTGGTCCTTTGCTTCGTCGCCAAGCAGCAGGGTGGTGGTGGTGTCCCCGAACACGGCCTCGTCGAACCAGAACAGCGTGTCTGCTGCCGGCTGCCCTTGGACGATGTCGGCGGCGGCGACGTCCCCTGCGTCGTCGTCGGTGGCCTGATCCGCAAGGTGGGCGTCGTCGGCGCAGCCACGATACCAACTACTCCATACGGACAAATTAAGAACCAAAAATGTGAGCGCACGTACGCACGCATGACGATCAGAGATCGATCTGTGGAAGTTCGTTCTGGTGCGTGGCAGCCGATGATCATAGTTACCTCGTCGTCTTCCGGGGGTCCTTGGCGGTGGCCCTGAGGTGGAGGCGCGCGAAGAGCTTGGCGAGGAGGACGAGCAGGAGGTAGCAGAGGAGCAGGAGGAGGTTGAGCGACGCGAGGGCGCGGAAGAGGAGAGGCCGCGGCATCACTCCATCGTCGCCTTCCACCATGCCATCATGGTGGTGCTGCAGAAGGGCGAAGAAGCCATGAGGAGCAGCCTGCGGGCCAAGCACTTGCTGCAGCACCGCCACACGGGAGCACCAGAAGCTGCCGCTCCCATTGCGCATCTACCGAGACGATCGACGAGCTAGCGTACTGGCTGGCACTCGGTCAGGATGCAGGAAGCTCTGGCTCAACCGCCGCGATGGCGAAGACAGACAGATGGACACGGCGACCAGCCCGCCGCGTGCTTTGTTCAAGAGGGAATTAAAGTGGCGGTGAGAGATGCTGGAGAGATCGATGGGCTCACTGGTAGCTAGCAAATGGTTTGGGGGGGACAAGGAGAGGAAGCTTATAGGGTTCCATAAAGCTGGACGAGGAGGGGAGAGCTGGATGGGCATGGCGCATGCATGGGGCCCAACGTGATATAAAGGTGAGAAAATGATGGTGAAGAGAGCCGGAAGCAAGCAATCTTCTTAGTACAAAAGCGAGGTCGATCGGTAAAACTATTTGGTGACTGGGTGAGGCCAGACAGGCCCTGTATCAAGTGACTTGCATTATGAGGTAAGCCCATATGCGATATGCGTTTCATCACCCGGGGTTTTGGTATAATGCGATCATGATCGACATCTGCGCGCTTTGATTACTACTACCTGCGGCATCTTTTTTTTTTTTTGTGTGTGTGTGTAACAGCATATATAGTTTGGTACGGTCAGTTAGATCTTCTTATGATTAGGGATGCAAGGGGGTTGTCCGTAAATTGTTTATTTTTTTCACGGGTTCTTAAAGTTGATCTATTCGGAACGCACGATTTAAAAAAAACACGCAAAAATTTCACAAAAAATAGTTCAGTTTCACATAAAAAACTTCCCGCGTTCCAAACGACGGACCCTTAGGATGCAAAGCGAGTTGCACAAATGGTTCATTTTTATCTTTCCGCCCTAATGGGTAGAAACTATCCACTTGGTTCTAAACTTAGTACATGTGCTCATTTTTTCTAGATTTATGAAACATCACTATTCTTCCAATGATAGACAACAATACAACATATATACTCCTCGTGAACAATGAAGCATGCCAGTTGGCTTCGCCAATCTCAACTTAGAGTCTTGGAACTTGGAAACACTCATGGGGCAGAGTGTGAGTTTGTGCATTTGTAGGTGTGGCGTGTGTGTTGTGAGCATATCTGCACACATTGTGCTTCATCAAACAAAACATATCTAGCACAACGACTATGTCAAGAATCAGATGTATCCTAGGAACTCGTTGCATGAGTATGTTGGTCCCATAAGGAACAAGGAAACAACTTTATGCTGATTATTTTGGATCCAGTGAATAATTATCAATGCTAAGAATCTTTTTAAGAGTAAGGCCTATGTAACATAGTGGGACAAGTTTAAGAACATTTCCTATATTTTACTCTTAACAATAATATAAATAGATAATTTAGAAGCATGCATATGGATACTTTAGGTTGTTGGCATTTCGTATCATATCCTTGCATGCATAAAGCAAACACATACCGAATTTTATTAAAATTCATTTCTTGATAATTCATACATGCAATTCATGAATACAAATAGGATTATATCTAATATCACCTCCTAAATACATACATATATATGAGAAGTAAAGGTTAATTTATTGTTTTCCGTTGCCAATAGGAAAGCAAATTATTTTGGAAGCTAGGTATAATTTTTTGATAAAGATCATTTCAATTTAAAAATCCAAAGAAAAAGGCTTCATTTCTCAAAAGGATCGCAAAGTATCTTCAAAAACCCCTTGCCTTTCCAAATATGCCAAAGCTGAGTCATATAAGCCATATATGAAAAATAAAAGTGGAAAAGAGGGTTAGGAGAAAAATTAACATAAACTGACCTAGCCATGGGGGAGAAAAATTTTGCAAAAATAGCAATTTCGACACCAAATAATAATTCATTTCTTCAATTACCCACAAAATCTAACCTCCATAACCCAAGGAATATCAATAATACCATCACATCAAATTATCAAAATACCCAGAAGAACATATTAACCCAAATGAAGTGCTAACACCACAAAATCAGCCGCCCATGCACAAAGACACGTCTTCATGTTCACGAGTTGACACGGGATAAAAAGCACCATATTAAGCGTTAGAGTACAACAGATGATCGACGTGATGATGCATTTTCTAGCTATAAATAGAAAAGAATGAGAGCTCTTGAGCTTCTAATGTTGGCATGATTTGGTGCAAAAAGTACTTGACACATAAGGCTATCCTCGCCAGTCCATCCATCCCACCGTCCATATTTCAAATTCCTCTGTGCCTCTGGTCTCTACGCACCCATTTGGACTGCAAGCATAGCCTAAGCATGCGACTGCTTCTTCCTCGCTGCTGGGCTGTTTTTTTTTCTTAGCGGCCTGTTTAGCGAGGTTAAATTCATTTGTATCGTTATTAGGAAGGGGAAGGCCGCTTCTAACTTGTTCTGTAGGCCACGTTCTGAATGAAAATAACAAAGTACGTAACAAACCCTGTAGGCCTTTTTAAAAGAAAAAATTTCGAACTCATATATGCCCAGGGCGTCCGAAATGGAACGCCTGGCCTGTGGATGCTGGGCTGGGCCAAGCAGAGAAATCACGGTACAATCCAAATGGGCCCTAAGTCTTGGTCTGCTGTGAGTCAGCAGACTAGTAGCTCTACTGTTCGACTCGGCCGAGGCGAAGAAAGAAGGGCGATCCCCGGAGCCGGAGCGGAGAGAAGGCCGGCGGGGCGCAGATGACGATCCGGTTCGTGCTGTTCGTGAACAAGCAGGGCCAGACGCGGCTGGCGCAGTACTACGAGCACCTCTCCCTGGACGAGCGCCGCGCCCTCGAGGGCGAGATCGTCCGCAAGTGCCTCGCCCGCACCGACCAGCAGGTCCGTCCGTGCGCGGCCGCCTCCCCCTCCCCCTCCCCCTCACCCCTGGCCTTCTTCTTCACCGATGCTCCGGTGCCCTCCGATCTGCTCGGGTTCTCGCCCGCCCTTCCGGATCTGCGAACGGCGGCTAGCCCAGTCGCGCGGATCTCGGGCCCAGATCGGAAGGAGGGCGTGGGCGTGCTCTGTGCATTTTCGGTTTGCGAGACTCACGTTGCTTGTGTCCCGATGCAGTGTTCGTTCGTGGAGCACCGGAACTACAAGGTCGTGTACAGGCGCTACGCCTCCCTCTTCTTCCTCGTCGGCGTCGACAACGATGAGGTGTGAACGGCAACCCCCCGCGCGCGCTTTCCTCTCTCGTGCCTTTGTGAATTCAGGTCGCCGTCACGCCAATTTGGCTGTGATTGCAACTGCGGATGAAGCGAATCCGTTTGGATGCCACCGCTCTAGTGTGGGTTTAGGTGCTGTCATATATCTGTGTTCAGCCATATGCTAGCTTTGAAGAAATCGGTTTAATAGAAAACAGTATTACGCAGAGCCTGTGATCCACAAAGGTTTCATAGACCTCAAAGCAATCGCCTACTATTCAACTTACTCTCGTCTATGGTACTGTTTTGCTTGTGCATGTCTGAATTTGTTGACTTCATTGTGACAAAATCATCTTTCATGAATTCAATTTTTTACAATATCAGCAAGGTTTCCTACAAGGTCCTAAGGGTCTGTTTGTTTTCGCTTTTTTTCTAGCCTCGTTTAGATTCTCTATACCACGGAGATTTTTCTCGATTCTCGCTTTTCGCTTATCTAGTTCAACCGTAGCTTATCGCGTCCAGGAGAATCAGAAATAATCAAAGCGTTTGGCGAGTTTCTCGCTTATTTTCATCGATGAGCCGATTATAAGCGGAAACTGACAGGGCCTAAACACAGGCTTGGGAATCAGGAATTCACATGCAAGATCAAAATAATAGGGTGGGGTTCCTCTCAAATCTCAATTAACCTTGAGTGCCGTCAATGCATGCTCCTAGATGACGTTAGTTCCTCTACCTGTGCAGTAAACCTAAAAGGAACCATAAGATTTTCCTTTTCTGTGATACGGGTTATCAATTTCTGCACATACCTGATATGAAGAGGAGTGGACCGGGAGGACTAACCTGTAGTCTGCCAGTGACATTGACACTGGTTAGGGGGGGGGGGTGCAGGTGCCATGAGTGCTCCTGAGACAGCCGCATCACTCATGCACTTGTTATGGGTGGTCGCTGCCACAAGTAGCTAATTAGGTCCAGTGCAAATGAGCACCGAGAATTTTGATCTTTTCTGAGGGAAATCAGTAGCACATAAAATAGTGTGAATTCTGAAAGGAAAAGGGGTATGGGTAGGGCTGGAAAAATAGCTCGAAGCTTGCGAGCCGGCTCGAAGTAGCGAGCCGAGCCGGCTCGTTCAAGCTCGCGAGCTCGGCCTTACACAGCCCAATAATAATTCCACAATGGTTAATAGATTAATTCTTCATTATTAGTGGTACAAATTAATATTTATATAATATATACATAACTTAGCAATTTGTATATAAGATAGAAATATGTACCATATAATTATTTTTATCATTAAAAAATTATGTAAATT
Organism: Paspalum vaginatum; assembly: GCA_030272315.1. NCBI lineage: Eukaryota > Viridiplantae > Streptophyta > Magnoliopsida > Poales > Poaceae > Paspalum > Paspalum vaginatum. The sequence continues at coordinate 5,882,438 of CM059014.1, read as the reverse complement.
AATTTATTTTGAGCTTAGTTTGGGATTTTGACGGCGGCTCATGAGACGGCTTGAGAGCCTCCACCGAACCGAGCCGGCTGGCCGAGCTCGCAATACAACCGAGACGAGCTGAGCTCGGCTCGCTCACCCTCCGAGCCGCACCAAGCCAAGTCGGGCTTGGCTCAGCTCATTTCCTGCCCTAGGTTCGGCTCGGCTCGTTTCCAGCCCTAGTTATGGGAAAATCACATCGATTGATTCATGGTGAGATGTGTAGAATTTATGTTTCTAGTTAATATATAAAGTTTTCAAAACAACATTAAGACTGCTTCACTCTTAACTACATGTGGATGTCGAAAATGTTCCAGATAACAATTAGTTGAATAAACTCACCACTATTCTAGTATATGTCTTATAATTTCCATTGACCTTCATAGTAGTATCATCCACTACCAGATGCATGAACGGATACAGTCCTTGAAGTGTGCCAAAAACAACATGGTCTGCATTCAATTTCATTTTGACTGAAGAAATGATAAAACATTGAACAAATATCCCACTGAAATGCTTTCATCAATGACAAAATAAAAATCTAAATAAAATACCTCCAAGATTTAAAGAAAAGGATTTGGCAACATAATTTGATTGCATTGACAACATTTCCTGACTTAGACTTGCCTTTTTTTAATACTGCAAATTGTTGGGGAGATCTCGAAAGAGGAGAGGATGGGGAGGAGAGATTGAGAGAAAGGAGCAAGAGAATCCTCCCAAAACGAGTTTAGATACTACTGAAAGGCCTCTCTTTACATCCCCCAACATAAACGAAAGATTAAAAAATAAAGTACTACCATCCATGCAGAAGAAGAAACCACTCCACGTACCCACCTACGCACACATTCACACATGCATGGTGTTATATGGGGACTTGAGTATGAAAGAAGGTATCTGATCAAAGTGGTTGACGAGTTTGGAAGACGATGTGAGGCTCAAGCCGACAGTAAATTCCATTTCAATTGGTTGGTTTGGATAAAGATATTATTTGCTTTTGCTACCAGTTTGTTACGAGATATACTAATGGAGTAGGAGACAGTCAGCTTAGGCTTATAACTATGGGCTGCATGTATCTGAACAAAAGGGCAGTGATCAATAGATTGATCTCTTTTCTCCTATCTCGTGTTGTTCCTGCTTCCTGGGTGCGTGTGCCATCACTAGACTCCAAACCACATGCAAGAGGTCTAGGGCCACATCCAAGTGCATCGCATGATTATGCTGTCCTTCACCGTCCAATCACACCCCTAGTTCATCTAACAATGGAAGCCCTGGAGATCCCATTATAAATTTAGTCATGCACCAAGCCTTAAACACTTGGCTGGTAAATGTTTCCAAGTCGAGAAGTTGAGTCGTGCGGGTACTGGCTAGTAGATTAGTCGAACATAAGTCAATGATTATATTTTCTAATTTCTTATAGATGCTAGACTAAAAAATCATGTTTCCACAACACAAAAATACAGAGAAGAATTGGCTTTCAACATTTAGACGAATCTAATGCCAACCTCAGCCCATTATACAATGGAAGACCCATTTGCCAACTAATCCTGACGTCCTATGCTACATGAGCTGCTATTATTGATCCATCCATTTTGCAATCACACCGCAAACATCCATGGTTTTCTTAAGCTCACCCCAAACAACCCATATTGTGATCTTAATCTCATATCTGCTTTTGTTTTCTTCAACATCCATGGTTTTAACAGGACACCACTTGTTATTTTGAACACTGAAAAAGAAGTCGAACGGCTTTTTTTTTGCTATGACTAGTCATGACTAGTCGTGACTAATCTGGCTAGTCGAGTCGCACAGTGCGACTAGCAACACTGAGCCGACTTCTCGACTAGTCGAGTGATTTAACATAGGCTGCTATTAACAAGTCAATATTGTACTTTACTGTCTTTTAAAGTTTCAAGTCGTGCTTATTACTTCCAGTCTCAGTGTGTGGCATTATAGCTAGACATGGTGGACTGGTGGGCATATACTCCCTCCGGTCATTAATATGAGTATCATTTATCTGTGTTATATACATGATTATCACATTTAATGATTACTTGATGCAAAATATTATAAAATAAAGTGTTACAAACTGTGTTTAGTTTCTAGCCACCAAATAGATATTTCTTTTAGGAAAACAAAGAGATCCCTAAAAGGCAGTGGCTGATTTGTTCAATCAATTAAAAAGGTCTATATGGAACTTGGGGAGCCCATCAGAGTAACCATGATAAAAAAAAGCTTTATTTGGAAATTAATTCTTAGCTTGAGAATATCATCCCCTTAGGGTCCATTTGGATGTAGAAATTCAAGCCGATGGAATTGAATTGGGTTCAATACCAAATTAGGTTGGTATTGGAAATTGTTTGCAATACCAAGCTGGAATCCAATTCTACCCAATATGAAGGTGCCAAGCTATGAATTGGGAGAGACAACTTCTAGTTTCTAATAGCAAGGAATTGGATTCTGATTCCAGCTCTAAATTCCACATGCAACCAAACAACAGAATTCAGGAAACCAGATTCCAATTCTAGATTTTAGGCTCCTAATACCTACATCCAAAGGGGGTGTTAGGGAATAAATGGAGTTAGTTACTTACAGAGAAATCACGTATAGTAGGGTCAAGCAACATCATCACATGGATCTTTGTGCACAGAATGACAGAAATAAACTACAAACTAGTTATGGAACGGTGGGCAGCTGGTGAACATGACCGAATCAAGCGCCTTGGCATGCCATTGTGCCTCGCCTTTGCCCTCGCCCTGGCCATGAGCCTCGACGTCATGCACGCCCCACTTTCGCAGATGCGTCAATCCTGCAGATTTCTTGATGCCCCTGTGGCCTTGCTTTCCATCCTTAGGCTGATATGGGGCTTATGGTGCGCAAGATGTCATGGCAGATTGGGAGGATCTAACCATGGTGCGGCAGTGGGGAACACTTGAGGAGGGAGATGTCAAGGGATCTTTTGCTGATTGTCATGAGGTTAGGGGGGGTGCTTGCCTACTCGTGGATGACGAGTTGAAGATGGAGGGCTTCGTGACGGAGCAATAACTGGAGGCCTAGGCACGCCTAGGGCAGTGGTGGTGGCTGTGGAGAGGCCTCGTCAACCCACACCTCTGCCCTTGGCCCACCTCATCCCTGCCAATGTCATGCATCTCCATAGAATCAACCCATGCCATGCCACTCTCCCTGGTTTCCACCTCTACGGCACCCCTAGGGCTTGCTTGTCCATGACACCCTCTCCCTACCTCAGCCCTATCCAGTGTTGCCTCAACTAGATATGGTGCCACGGATGAGAGAACTCAGGAAAGAAGGTGAGGAAGGCAGAGACAGAGGAAGCAGGGATGGCGCTGCTGCTGCAGGAAGGAGGCAGAGGGAGGGGACGCGCTGAAGCGTAATGCGCTACGGGCCCACTTGTCGGTGCACGAAAAACTGAGAGGAGCCATACTGAACAGGGAGGGGTGGATCAAAGGTGAGTGTGGATGGCCCCTTATGTTATTTTTAGTCGTAGAGATTTAGTGGACATTAGTTGCATGAATACTTGATTGGATTCATAATTTCATATTAAAGGAATTTTAGGGCATGTTTAATCTTTGGGTTTCAACTCTAGCCTACCCCAAGTTGCTTGGGAATAAAAAAGGCTTTGTTGTTGTTAGCGCTTGTATAATGTAGCTAACCTTAGTCTTGCCACACTTCTGTGGCAAGAACATGAGCACCTAAGGTTAGACAATGTCAGGCAAGAAGTTAGAGTCTGTGATAGATGGGACTGTTGTATGACTTGTGGGACAGATGGCTAAGTAGTTAGGTAGGTTGAGTTGTGGCATGATCCAAACACTGACAACAAGAAACTGTGTCTGCCTAATGTTAGGTTTGGCAAAATGTATGTTGATTTTGTACCAATTGACACTATATTGCTAAAGTTGTAATTCAAAATCTAGTTTTGAAGACTTCCATAAAAATATGCACTGCATTATTGGATGGAGGGAGTATAAATTTGATCAATGCAAGAAATTACCATGCAATTGGATTTAGTGGGGATTGCTCTGCTGCCAGTAGGTGTGGAGAGCTTTTGCTGAGTTGTCTTTTGACGGAACCATTTGTTAGGGATGCATTTTTGTTAGTTCATTGATTCATCAATTCTGAATGATACAGATACCTTACGGGAAGAACATTTGATAATATTTCGTGACATTTTGATTGACCCTTTGAAAACCTATTACAGTTAACTTTACTGCTCTGCATATCCATCTATATATCTTGCTCCTGCGGCTTGTCTGGTTTTCAAGTGCCTTTCTTATCTTAGAGTAAATATAGCTGTAGATTCCAATATTCCATTTTGTAATTATGATTTGATTTGGCTAGTGGGGCCTTTTGAAAACTTGTGTTAATATTATGAAGAAAAATATTTATCTGTATTTTTCTTACTGCGATTTGCACATGCAATCAGTGCTACAGGATTTGTAACATTGTTGTAATTTTACTAATTCCAGTTTTTCTTCAAGTTTTTAAGCATAACAAGATGCACCTTCTCATAAATGCAAACGAGTGCTACACGTTTTTTTAGCTTAGGCATTTCTTCCGTCTGATACAAAAAACTAACAATGCATAAATTTCATTTTATTTTGCAGAATGAGTTAGCTATTCTTGAATTCATACATCTTTTGGTGGAAACTATGGATCGCCACTTTGGCAATGTGGTAAGCTTTCATAGTTCCTTTTTTTTGTTTTAATTGTTAGCATTGTAAAATTATTTGCATCACTAGGGCTGATGATTCTTTTCGTTTTGCTCTTTTTTTGGCCAGTGTGAGCTTGACATCATGTTTCATCTGGAGAAGGTGCACTTCATGTTGGAAGAGATGGTGATGAATGGCTGCATTGTGGAGACAAGTAAACAGAACATATTGGCACCGATCCAACTTATGGAGAAAACTTCTTAAAATATTTCTCTCTCTGTCTAGTTATCCATCCTCTCAGCACCTTTGTCTGTCAGTCCCCTTCTATATTTTTTCCCTCTGTATGTGGAAGTGCCCACGGTCTATGCATACATGGGGTGTTTAACTGACCTAATTGTGAACTCTCGGATATTTTGTGATAATCTTTTTCAAGGACACTAGACATGTTTGTTTAAAAATATTTGTATCTTAAAAAGAGCTGGTTAATCATGGAAATATTTCTTTATCATCGAGGATAATTGGAATGGTAATAATCCAAGGTGCATATTTGGGGATTTGATTAATGCCTGAATGATTAATTAATAATAGATTAGAGTTTTTTTTTGGTGATGATCATTTCATAGTCGTTAAGTTGCAAGCCTGTAATAGGTACCACATTGTGTATTTAGATCTATCAAAATGGCTGTAACTTATTCCTGTTTCCGTGAAAATGGTGGCCAATGTTATTTCGTCTAAATGTAGTGGCAAATGTTCCTCGTCCTCTTATAACCATGGTTGTATATCATGCTAATTCCCAGTCTTAGAATGTTTATTGTTGCTGCGGACTACCTATTGTTATCAGTGTATCGAACACCGGCTGGGTTTCGTATATCAATTTGATTTAGTTTCATTGTGCTTATATACAAGAAAAATATAATTTGAACGTGGACTTACCTAAGTTGCGCGTGGATCTCATCCCCCACCCCACCCACACAAGACTTAATAACCTTACTTTCGGTGTTCCTTTAGATCCACCTTGTGGTGTTCCTGTAGAACCAACAGGGTGCTTAATTTTAGCTATCCTTGTTTCTGTGAATAAATAACCAGTCCTAAAGAGCTAATGCTATATGGTGCCTGTTGCAAACAAACCCCATGGTTTGCTGACATAGAACATACATATAAAGTTTGATCTTGGTTAAACAGGAAAGGGAAAATGGAGCAGGATGGAAAATTAAAAGACCAATATGATTTAGGAGGACAAGCTCTTTTTTGAGGAGCGCATGCAAGTTGATGGGGACAGCAAGAGCACAAGATCATATTTTGTGATACGAACACCTTGAAGCTGGATATAAGAATTGTGGTGGCAACAAGGGTACAATTTGCATCACAAAATGTCACTTTCTCAATTTGGTGGTTCTGTGGAGCTAGCTAGTAGTGGTAGCATTATTATTGGTGGTGGGTGATGACATTTGAGCTATCATCGGACATACTACTAGGTGCCTAGGTGGCGCCTCCGCTGATTTTCCTTCTTCCATATCTCCATCCAAACTTTAAGATTTGAGAAAACTTGGCTTTTCTATCTTAACTATTTCAACGGGAGCAATGGTATCTCTTTTTTCGAAAACAAGCTAGATTTTTTAGAAACGTAATGTTACATCCATCCCCTTGCAAGAGGACTCCTAAAAAAATTGAGATCCCCCTTGGTCTCGTTGAAATCAAAGCCACTTGCCACTAATTGGTAGGGGAAAATGTCGAGGTTGCAGTTGCAGATCGAAGCAGATTCTCATGAATGAAGAAACATTAGTCTTTTTTTTTTTTGATATATGAAACATTAGGCTTTAGTAAAGACCTGAGCAATGCACCGAACATGTTGATATGCCCTTAAAATGTTGAACAAGACATCAAATGCCAATTGGCCAAATCTTCATCACAAAGAAGATTCTAGCGACGCCTTGCACCTCAATGGAGGACCCCAATGGAACAATGACAAAACCCAAGAAAAGGGGTCTTAAACATAAACCCCACCCAGTCATTTGAAGCTAGTTGGAGCTAAGGAACACCGCTTTAGTGGTGAGACATGTTTTAGAGCTCTAGCTTTACAAAGTGCTTAAGTGCGTATTTAGGCATATCTTTGTGTTTACGTGCGCTAGACCGCGTTGGTCTTGTTTGCGATCAAGGTTTGTTGCAAGGATTGTATCGGTGTTTTGTACCGGCAGCCCACCATAGGGTAGGACCTGCGATGGTTTTGTGATAGGAGGGGGTGACTAGGAGATCGTTAATGGTGAACAGCTCGCAGGGACACGGCAATGTATACTGGTTCAGGCCGCCATGATGCGTAATACCCTACATACTGTTAAGGTTTGGTGGATTGTATTATTGATGATTCGTGAGAGAGTTTTTCCGATGCCCTAGTTCCACTTATATAGGCTGAGGAGCTAGGGTTACAAGGCGCATCTATAGGAGATTGCTTGCTGATAAGTAGTTCAGATTACATGCCGAATACAAAGGAACTAGGTCCTCACAGATATGATTCTAGTTGATCCGACCGGATTGCTTGGGCACCACGCTATTTATTGCCTTGCGTTGGAGGTCATACCGGTCGGCCCAACTGTCAGGATGATCAAATAGTCGTCAAGGGGCACCCGTAGGCCTGTGACTCCCACAGTTTGCGCACCTATTGTTGCCGGTGCTTGCGCACACACTTTTTGTATATGTGGGGCCTGTAAGTCTTGTGAGACTCTCTAGAGCGTGGTGTAGCCGCCACCTTTATTTGTGAGAGGAAGGGAGGCAACCTTGCCTTTGATCCTTGCGCAGGTTAAGGAATAGCAAGGCCTTTGAGAGGGGTTCTAATTTAATGAGAAACTTACGCGCCTTCTCTACCTTGGTAAAAGGTCACCGAGTTGCCACCGGGAGTTTATATTTCCACCGCCTTATATTCCGTTCTTACATTCATGTAACTATGTGCTTGCTTTTAGTTTAGATTGATAGGCTAGATTCTAGGTTTTAAGCTTAGGTTGCAAGCCTTTTGACGGTCGAAGTAGCAACACTTAATAAAACCTTAGTGCATAATTAGTTCAGATCTTAACTTCATGCATGCTTGATCACCAGCATGAATTATGAGTCTATATTTGAATTAGATTGCTTTACAAACAGTGTAATAGATCGACAACCCATCGTGCAAGTCATATGTTGCACCTTTTATATGTAACGTGCGGCATGTGTACTTGTAGATAGTGGCCATCTAAATCGTTCTACAGGTCCTAAGATAGTCTCAAAAAGTCTAAACATTTTTAGAAAAAGAAATTATATTGTTTCCAGCCAATGCGGTTGTGCATATACGTACAACCAGCAAGTCCTTACGAAGTTTTCAGCCAATCAGCTGATCACGAATAAAATAAAAAAGAGAGAACACACTGAAGAACTTCTCGTAACAAAGCCTATATATTATTTTCTCTGTTCATTCTTGGTGAAACTGTCCAAAACAACGACTTCAAAACTCTACCTGCCAAATGGATGGTCATGGTCTTCTTGTGTGACTGCGTCCTTAATAAAAATAAATAAACTGGTAGTGATACACATAGGAATGCTTGGCACCGCTAAAAGATGATAGCATGTAGGCATATTTACTCCTGTTCGCAAACCAGTTCGTACAGCAGCTAGAGATTTCAGCTTGGTTTTTGACCATTGCGAAAACCTGTGGCCATGCATCATGCATGGTAAACTTTTTCCACCGTTCCCAACTGACCATTTGGAAGAAAAAAAAAATAAAGATTACATACATGGAACAAGAAGAAAGTGCCAAAACACCGGGTAAAAAGAGTACTCCGTCCTATTAGCCCTACTCGAAGCAGACGGTGTGTTGTGCGCAATCAACTGTTTTCTCGCCTTTTGATACCCAATGGCTAGGAAAAGTTATATTATTACCCTAACTCTAATAGTATAAATATATATAATTAAGCACAGTCCCGATGAGATGCAGATTTTGCACTCAGCACACAAGTTAGAGCAACTTGACCCAAAAAGAAGAGTTTATGGCAAGTGCCTCGGAATCCTTTACGGTCCACAAATATATAAATGAGAAATGAGAACCCAGTTGCTCTCGCCCTCGGCACATTCCCATGCTAGGTGCAATGCATGCGATCACATGACCTGTGGCAGGAATCTGCCCTTTAGACCAGGAGATTCGTGCGCGTAATTCCCAGAAAATATGGAGGACAAAATTTTGTCAGAGAGGCAACAATTTTTTAGTAACGGAACTCTCTGCCTAGGACACTGAAAAATATGGAGGTACGGTACGTAGTATTAGATAAAACTTGTCACATCACCTATTTTAAAGGTTAATTATATATATCCGTATCATTTAACACTACCGTTTTTTGGAATATGCCGGTATAAATTTCAAAATTGTGAATACGATCGATATAAAAAAAATCCGGACCAAACTTCCCTTGTCATCATCTTTTCTTCTTAGCTTCTTCCTCTTCCCCCCTGCCCTGGGTGTGCATAGAAATGGGTTAGGGTGAGGGGCGCAGTTTGGTTAAAAAACATGGCATATCTAACATGAAATCTTTTTGAATGTTGAAAATCATAAAAATGACATATTTAAGATTAGGCTAGAAAATCAGTTTGCAGCTCGTAGCTTCGCTCAGGCAAGAGTAAGCCTATTTTGTTGGCTCGTTCTTTAGCGAACTGGCTCAGTTCGGCTAGCGAGCCGTTCATTGGCTCATCCCTAGTTGTCTTGGTAAATAAAAACCCTTTTATAAATGATCGGATTAGGATACAATTATATAGATGATTGGATTAGGGTGTGATTTTTAATTTCATGGTCATTTGCTTGTCAATCATCATAACATTTTTCTTCTTTACTAACTGTTGAGAAGAATGTAATCAACCTGCTATATAATTTGAGATAAATAGCTAAAGGAGATGACTAAATGGAGACCCATCTCATGGCTGTGCAAACGTTTTGGATCGATTCTCGTACTAAATGAATAGGTCCGTTAATAAGAAGTTATTATCTACACTAAACAATATATATAAAAAACATCACAAGGAGGACAACCACGACTAACAGCTACTCCCTCCATCCAAAGATCAAAGATGCAAAGTTTGTTCAAATTTAAAAAGATAGTTTTTAATAACTAGTATGCACGTCCCTTCTTCTGGCCCAACCCCGAGGTGGGAGAGACTAAGACTAAGACCAGCAAATAGGATAAAAACACATCTATCTACTATTCCAACTACTGCTTTTTCTATGAACAGTATCGTTTTGTACTGTGTCCGACCTCGGACTGCCAGACTCGGTCCAACCATTTTGCCCTTGCAATGAATATTTCAAATTGTTTTGGTCAAGGCTATCGATTTGGACCACGCCTCGAACACACTGCCATCAGCTCGGCGGGTCGAGGAGCTGCATATTCCCTGGTGCCACGTGGCCGATTCCCCGTGGAGGCCACGCGCCCCCCCTAATCATCTAATCCGCGCCGCTAGGGTGAAAAGAATCGGCAAGTGGGCTGCTAAAACCAGAGCACTGAGCGCCGGGTGCAATGTACGATGCTCGAAGACCCCCTTAATCAAATGCCATATTGCCACCTTGATCGGGCTTATGTCATGGCTTAGCTATTGTGATCCGCGTAAGCGAAAAATATATACTAATATAATATGTATAAACTATGTGCCTAGGCAGAGAGATTACAGGGCGGGTCGTCGCAGTCTCGATCCTGCCTAGATTCTTGAGCGGTTGTTGGTACCCCGCACTATGCATCCATGGTACGGTTTGTTTTAAATAGACATGGATCTAGAAGTCGTTGATTTATCTGATGGATCCTCTCTCTCTGCTCCCACATTTTATAGATGTCGCATTGCAACATATACTTCCTCCTTGGTAAGCTGCGATGTTTCATGCATTTCGTGAGGAACAAGGTTTGATTTGACCCATGCATGACATTACCCCCTTCATCCACAAAAGAATGAATTTTTGATTTTGTCCTAAATCAAATCATCATAATTTTAACCAAATTTATATTAGAATATATTTAAACTTACTACCAAAACTAGTGTCATTATATTTATGTTTAAATATATTTTCATATTATACATATTTGATATTATAAATGTTGTTACATTTCTATATAAATTTGATTAAACTTACGATGGTTTGCCTTATGACAAAACCAGAATTTCATTCTTTTGTGGACAGTGAGAGTACTAATGTTTTGTTTTATATGCAGATTCTGTAATTATTTTTCAGTACAAATATAATGCCATAAATTTTATGTCACAAATATTGGACTATATTAATAGAGTAAATATTGGTTAATAAATGCTTGTTGAAATGAAAGGAAACAAACATACGGAGTATAATGCTTTAGTAAATTTGGCCTGCTGTCAGCGAGTACTACCTCTGTTCTCAAATAATTATCGCCTGCCAATTTATTTTTAAACTAAGAAGGGTCAAATAGAAAAGAACGGAGGAAGTAAGTGCTTATTATGCCCGATCCAAATGAAGTTTGCTTGTGCAACATTATTTGTAGGAGTGGTACAAACAATAAGTTCAATGCAATACGTGATAACTCTACTCTAATAAGTTCTAATGTAGTCTGCCAGTGCCAATTTGTGGCTGTGTTCATGCTCTCATGCTATGCGAAGCCTAGCGCCAGTATTATATAACTAACTTTGGGGTGATAATTTCTCGCTACTCCCTCCGTGCCAATTTATAAGTCATTTGATTTTTTTTATACTAAATTTGACTTACTTGTTTTATTCAAAAAATTTCACAAATTATCATGTATTCCCATTGTAATTTAATTTACCGTATAATATGCTTTAACTATGAACTAGATTTTTCTAAATTTTCACAAATATTTTGAATAAGACAAACAGATTAAACTTAAAAAATGATTTATAAATTAGGATGGAGGGAGTGCTATTTTTAGGTGATGCCATGCATAACACGATGCGGTGTGCCTTTAAATCTTCAATCTCGACAAGAGCTAACAATAATAGATGGCTGCACAAAATTACCTGAGATCCCATTATTTATTTAGATCCAGCTAGTGCCTTACTAAATCATACCTTGCTAAAATTTACTACTATCTGTTATTGTAGCTAACTAAACAGAAACTAGTAATAAATAGACTGTGTGGTTTGGGTTTTTTTTTTTTTGAACAGAACTGCTAGGGGCCAAGGCCCGAGGGATCTGGCTAATCTGACCCGTGATTTGCTTCCATTGGATCGTACTGCAGTACTGCTGGACCGCTATATATTCGTACTGCTTCTTTCCGCCACCTCCCAAGTATATTCAGGCAAATAATAATTAGAAAATATCCTAACAATGTCGTCATTGTTTTTGGGGGCCGGGTATAGCAAGTGGCCCAGCAGGATTATTATCGATCATTGACGCAGCGCGCACACAAAATTAATTGCTAGAGTGAAGTACGTACTACAGGCCTACGAACAGCTATCATATCCCATTTATGATAATGCAACTTGGGTCTGGTCTCGTACATGTTAATTTCTTTCCTGACGCGGAGCTATCTTTTTTCTATCTACACTATAAAAATAAAAACGAATTTTAGACATTTTTTTACCCACGATGGTCTTAGTGTACCTTTCACGTTGGCCGCACCTCCCAGGCTGAAAAGAGTTAGAAAGAGTCTAAAACTGACAGTAGAAGGAAAATGTTTCCACCATTTAGTTTTTTATTTTCTCATTTTATTTTGTACCTATATCCACCCTGGTACTTTTCTTATCTTAGAATTAATAAGAAAGAAATGACGTCAATTAATTAGGTCTTCTTGTTTTTAATTCTTTTTTTCCTTTATCCCTATTTCTTGATTACCTGGCCGAATGGGCCGATCATTCCGTATTCGATGCATGTTGCATGTACGTCTATACTAGTTTATATAAAAAACTGGTCTTTGCATTGCATGGCGCGATATGCCGTAATCTAAAATGCTCAACTACTAATGGCTTGTGAATCTTAAAAGAATCGAATCACATGCAACTCGTATGGTACTAGTTGAGGGGGCAGATTAGCGGTTTCAGCTACTACTTTGCCTAAGCAATTAAATCTACGGATCCCCTTATGCTAATCCCAATCTATGGTATTATGTCACGAAGTTGACATGTCATATGAAAATAAAATGATATAACCCTTGAAATGCATAATAATATCATGGTGTGGTTTCTTATTAGGGAATGACATGTGAACTTATTGATTGTGTGTTTATGGCCGTAGGCCAAAGCATATGGGTAGTTTGCCCAAGCTGTATGTCACCGGTGATACTACTCGTACTTTTTTTTTCTCTTTTTTCCTTAACTACTTACCATGTCATCAAAATGCCCTATGTGACAGCCAATTAAATGTATGATACTACCTATATTGGGACCAGCCTTAATTAGCAGCTAGCCCTATGCCTCTACCATTTCACCGAGAAAATGCCTTTTTTTCGAACCACTATCTCCCTATATGTATACCTAAGGGAAACATTTTCCCATATGAAAACAAAATAAAGGCCACTTAAATGGGAAAATTGGCATTTTATTATTACCAATAATCTCCTTGTCTACAACATAATATTGGTTAATATTTATATGCAACTTGCAAAGACCACTTGAAGGGGGGGATTGGCATTTTATTATAGCAAGCGCATGATAATTAAGCACCAAAGCCGGATCTTGCCCATCCAAACATATCAAGCAACCGCTCACAGGAAAAGTAGGATTTTTTCCGAATATTTCTATTGTGTATTTTTTATACAAATTTCGTTAGAAAAAATAAGGACATAAATTAAATTGACTCACAGGGAATTAAATTGACACCGTGTTAGGTTTCTATGAGAAGTAATTTGGTTGCTACTTTTGTTACTTGCACATACACTCTGACCCGAGCGGGCCAGGTAGGCGGCAAATCCTATATTCATGCACGAGGGAGTCCTATATTCGTGCGCGAGGGAGGAAAAAATGTACTCGCTCTGTCTTGTTCATTATTGTTTTGAGGTTGAGCATAGAAATGAAGATGGACAAAAATAAATTAACCATCTTACTACCCTAAAATTAGCCGTCTAGCTCTAAACTCTAAATACAAACATTTAAAAAATACTTTTAATGAACTATGAAGGGTAAAATATACTCCCTTCATTCCAAATTATACTTTCTTTTAGCTCCCTTTCCATCCGTTTATATTCGAATGTCTGTTGATGAAAAAACACATTAATAAAAAAATAAATGAATGTATTTGGAACCTAAAAGTGACTATAATTTTGGACAGAGAGAGTAGGAGATAAAATAGCATAAGGTTTCCTAGCTAGAAATTAAGTCTAGAACCTTCCAAAAAAAGATAAAGAAATTAAGTCTAGAACAACAATTAAGAGTAGCAGTGGTGGTGTTTAAACCAGAGCTAGGGAGCATGCATGCAGTTCTTCGAAGGGATGCAATTAATCCACCATGCTAATTAATCATCTCTGGGCTGTACTATCAACAACTGTACCAATGAATAAGGGCATGGAGATGAACAGCCAATCGGCGACGAACGTACAGAGAGGAGGAAAAGGATAGGCAACTGATGAAGAGACGTACTGCTCCTACCAAGTTGGATCGAAAAGCGGCAGGTGGGGAGCAAAACCGCCCATGGATCGGGACCTCGGCGCCCACAGGTAGTGGCACCACCAGGTGAGTCGGAGTCGTCTTGGCTACCGAGCTTGGAGTTGGAGATGATGAGAGCAGCAGCGGGGACACAGGGCACACGGCGCCGTCGACATCACGAGCGCGCGCCGTCCTCCCTCTGTTGGATCGAATCGAATCGTTCCGTTCCGCCAGGGCGGCAGGCGGGCGAGCGCGACGATTCGTCGGCCGTAGCCCCCGCATGCGGCATGCACCGCAGGGCATCTGGGCATCTGCCAGTGGACCATAGAGGACAGCCGGCAGCACGAGCGTGGGCGCCACGCGCTGCCACGAGTCCCCCACACCACTGCAGTTACCAAAATGCCCCACCACTGCATGTTCGTTGCTTCCATAACTATGCACTGGAGTATATATCCGCGTCCAGTCCGATCAAAATCTCATCTTAACGCTGGTTCAGGACATACAGAGTACAGTATAGGATCGAGTTCACAAGAAGCAGTGTAATTCTTACTTAAATATTGCATCCGTCCTTAAAAAATGCAACTCTAGCTATGTATCTAGCCGAACACCAAATCGCATTTGCGTTCTTTTCTAGACTAAATTAATACTATACTATCCCAAAACAGCAATGAAGAACCACTATTTTTTTTAAAAAAAAATCATTTTAGACTCGACTTGCATATAGAATAACAATTCTATCGTAATATATGCCCTTGAGTGAAATCACGCTAGGTCTCTAAACTTATCCTGCATTTCCATACTTGTTTAAGATCTTCCAAATTGCATATCTAGGCCCATCATCTTTTCGTCCCGCTAAGCCACCATCCAAAAGGAGCCACGTGTGCTAATTTCGCCTACGTGGATGTGCCACCATGGCAAGCTGGCTGCTGCCGCCGCCCTGCCTCGCCACCACCTCCCCTGGCGCCACTAAACCGCCGGCGCCCGCCCTTCCTTGCCGTTGCTCGCCCATCCCCCGCGAGCGTCGGCCGCCGAGCCCCTGGCGCTACCACGCCCCAGCGCTCGTCCCCGTATCTCGCACATCCCTTGCACGCGATGGGGAGGGGCGGCGGGGAAGGGACGAGCGCGGAGCTGGCGACGACCATTCGCGGCGTCGTCGGCGGAGACACCGTCGTCGTACATGCAGATGGCGGACATGGAGCGCAAGCAACAACTGCTGTTGGAGGAGCGCAAGCAAGCCCGTGCCCGCGCCCATCCCCGTCGCGCCGGCGCTAGCCCCTCCCCATCGCACTTGCTCCTCCGCATGGACAAACATGGCCCAGCATGGCGCGGCCGCCGCATGCGATGTGGGCGAGTGCCGCGGGCGACGCTGGTGAGCGCGGGGTCGGTGGCTAATGCGCGCGGGGGATGTGCGGGATGAGCGCCGGGGCATGGCGGCAAGGCAGAGCGGCCTAGAGATGAGGCGGGACAGGAACATGCTGGGGTAGCATTGTGGAAGGTGCGGACCGGCGCCAGGGGAGGTGGCAGCGAGGCAGGGCAGCACCTATGGCGAAGTGGGGCAGCGGCAGCGGCCATGCAGTTTGCCATAGTGGCACACGTTCACGCAGATGAAATTAGCCCACATCGCTCCTTTTGGATGGCGGCTTACCAGGGGAAAGATGATGGATCTGGATGTGCAATTTGGAAGATCCACTACAAGGAATTCGAGTATCTATGATGGTGAGCTATCGTCATAGAAAACATGGTAAATCATCATAAAAGTGCAATAATGACGTCTATCCTGCGTCATAAGAATCGTCACAGAATCTGCGTCATAGATTGCTCTTAGTGACAAAGTATAAAAAATCGTCACAAAATACATCAGGTTTATGACGGTTTGGAAATCATCATAGAATGCAGTTTATTCATGACGTTTACACTATTGTCATTGAATATGCACATTCAGTGACGATCCTTTTCATCATGCAATGAGGGCAAAAACGTCACAAACCATCTACCATCCATGACGGAAAAAATTCAATCGTCATGTAATATGTGCTTTTTCGAACAATAATTCATCATGATAGTGCTTATAAACATACATGAATAACAAATGAAAATTGTCTAGAACAGTTAAAACATTAACTCATCATTGTAGATTTGGTATAATAGAATACATTACATCCATTTTCATACCACATTGTTATTTAAATCTCTCACAAAAGCAAATGGTGCTTGGAAAAAAAAGCGAAGAGCGGCACTGCACATATATTCTTCCGTCTCTTTTTTGGTTCATCAATTAGCTCCTTCAAATTCATCATCTCGCCTTTGTAAGAAGAGTAGTCGACGGCTTTTTGCTCATTTGTACAAGCATTCTCAATTTGCAAAGCTTGTTCAATTGTTTTCCTGAGAAGTGCATGGACAAAGCAAATGAGTAAAAACACAATTATCATGTATCTTTCAAAAGATTTCTCCTAGTTTAGCTATGATAAGGATTAACAAAAGGGTTGCTCTATGAATCATTTAGTAACACATAATGGAATTAACATAGAATCCTCTGTTTGAGTTAGTAGGCCTACTTGTTAAAGGGCAGATCTGCTAGCACAAGACTCCATGTAATACACACACATTTTAGTGAAATCTGAAATAATAGAGCTCATGGGAAAGAATGAAGGTATGTTATTGCAGTAACAAAATTATTACAAATAAGACCTTTGCACTTACTTTTATTTTTCAGTCATGAAATACAACACAAACTAACACACATGCCAAATTTGGCTACAACTCATTTAATTAGTAAAAGGTTGGGGCAATTACCTCATGCTACCAACCATAGTCAATTGGAAGTTGGTTCAGTTCAATTTGTATCAACATACACGGTTGCCTCATAGATTTCTCGTGAAATAAGATATATAGTTAACAGCCAGTAGCCATCATATTGCACAGCAAATAAATTATTGACCACATCCTATTGTACCAATTTAATCACAGTTAAGTCTTCTTTTTCCTGGAAAAAAAGATAGGGATGTCTTTCTTATTTGTAATGAGATATGTAAGCTAATTGCTTCAGTTGCCAGATTAAAATGGAAATTGCATACCCTTGTTGCAAGCATGTCGCTACACTAATTATGTTTATCCCTTTTAGTCTCGAATAATGAATGAAAATTTCATGACAATGGGTCAAGAATGCACCAGCGACCAAGGCAAATGGCCTAGGAAACAGAAATCAGGTAGCTCAATCAGGCATCCTTGAATCAGTGTTCACTGACTGCTGGCATTCCCCACCATGGTTCATAGCTCCACAGATCAACCTTGTACTGGTGTTTCCCTCTTTCTCCTACAACTCAATTACTCAATTAACATGACATAAGAAGAGAGAAGCACGAGAGGGTGGGGGACAAACGCATCTTGTGAGATCCGTCTCCACACAATAACTGACGCAAGGGCAAAGATGAGGAAGTAGGTACCTGACACGCTCATTGTGGAAATAACGAATCGGTCACGCTAGCCTAGCCCAGATTCGAGGGGAGCTCGTGTGCCCACAAGCAGGCGAACCGGGGAGCGGGCGCCGCCGTGCCGGGGACGCCGGGGCACGGCGTGCGGTGCGCAGGGACGGTGGCCGCGGCCGTGGAGCGAAGGGCGCCTGGGCACGCCGGTGCAGAGCTGCCGGGGCATGGGTCACATAGTGGATCCATGGGTGTTAGCAGTGGATGAGATTTGGGATAGGAGAACACGAGAGAATGAGCGAGGAGGGAGGAGGGGGAGACGAAGGGGCCCTTTTTAGTTGTGTGGCTTTGCCGCGTGCGAGTTTCAAATTTTCGCCCGGTCCTTGAACATTTTGGATAGCCGCGCGTTTACTTTTCCCCCGGTGAAGACTACTCATGCCGAATAGAAATATTTCTTCACGATCCAAATCACCCTTTAATGATTTTGTTTAAAAACTAGTAGAAATATGATCCACTTCGTTTTTCCCTAATCTTTAAAACTTTTTGGCAAATAAGATTTGGACAAAGACAGCAGAATTCGAACAAATCTAGAAACTTTTTGCATCAAATTTATTTAAACCCAGCTCACCGGTCCGTTTACTATGTAACGTTTCGATTTCTTCGTTTACCAAATATTTTATAAATTAGAACAAATCATTGTAACAATATTTTTACATAAAAATGGTAGCTTTTCTAAACAAAGATGTGGAATCAAAATTATATTACACTTTCAAATATCTTATTGGAATATAATGTAGTCTGATATTGATATACTTTTTTATAGATTTGGTTAAACTTAGAAATTTTTAACTTAGGATAAAACTAGAATGACTTGTTTTCTAAACTTATAAGTTTAGAATGACTATTGGATACCATGATATTGATATACTTTTTTTATAGATTTGGTTAAATTTAGAAGTTTTTAACTTAGGATAAAACTAGAATGACTTGTTTTCTAAGATGGGAAAGTATTAGAAACAAAAATCTTGCATGAGTAGATGATTATGATGTAGGACTGTAACCGAGCTTTTGTTGACTCTGTGACCAAAAGATGATATCTATCTAGAATTCTAGATGCTTTAAAATATAAGTGTTTTAACCTTCAAGGGATTTTACTTTCTTTTTAGCATTTTATTCCCTCCCTCCATGGAAGAATGTAAATCAAGCTATGGCCTTGTTCTGGCATGTATTTTGTGACGAACTAATATTTGTCATTTAATAGAAACGTCACTAATTATTCCATATTAGATGACGATTTTGTCACAATGTCACTGATTGTTGTATAATTTGTGACGAAAATTTATGATCGTCATAAAAGTAGTCGTCGGCATCAGCTTAATGACGAAATTGTTTGAATCGTCATTGAATGAAATCTATTCTATGACATTTTGTGTTTCTGTCATAACGATTTTCATCATTGATACTCATATTTCTTGCAGTGATCATTGACCTGAATGGGAACGCGGGATAAGTTTAGGGATCCGGTGTACATTTCACTCTACGACCTTTATGCAAGCCTCTGGCCATCGCACTATGCAACACATCTGGATTTTTTTTACTAGTCCATGCATGTGCAATTACTATGTTGAAATGGTGCACAAAGAGTCAACTGTGACGCTCCCTGCTAGAAGTACCGCTAATTGCTTGAGGTCTGCCACCTGTAAGCCACCTAGCCAAAGCGGCGATGCTGGCTGTAAGTGACATTCACAACCTTTCATATATACCCACTAGAGGGGAGTAATGGTTTTAAGGTAACGGCTACCAACGAGTTTCCTAGCTCATCATTGAGTTGTACTAGTCATTGGTCTATAGTTAGTTAGGTGGTTTTCGACCATGCTTACGAGGTGATTTATTGGGGTGGATAGCAAGACATGAATTATTATCGACGATAACTTTGTTTTATCTACCGCAAGGCATGCGCAACACGATCGGAGAAAAGAACACGAGACAAAAGTTGACATAGATTTAGGACCGCATAAAATGAAAATAAACCATTGTTTCGCTTGGAGTGGTTTCCTATAGATAGCCACGAGTACTAAAAGCAGTAAAGACGCTTGGTTACTCTTATCGAACCTTCCGCCGGCTTCTTTCTTTTATGAGCAACTGGTCCTATTCAACTCCGGTTGAATCCGAACCTAGGACCACGCGCATTCTACCTTGTCAAAATTTTAAACGGGAGAGGCTCAAACCTCGGGGCCTAGCTCACCAGAGCAGTCTATGTGCATGGAACCTGTGGCCCGCCAGTAGCAATCAAGATCGACCACACCCACCTAGCTCCCTGCTGGTTGGATAGCGGGGGCAGTTGGGTCATTTGGCAGGCCCCGGGCCCACTCCGGAAACCAGCTTTCCGCTCCCAGGAAAACCGGAGGCTTTCCAGTCCGGTGTCCACCCCACCCTCGAGCAGTACGTACCAGACTAGACGCGGCTCCGCGCCTCCCGATGCTTCCTTTTATATACGCCTCGGCGGGCGCCTCCACCTCTCTCTCCTCACACACACACGCGCCTCGCTTCGCCGCACACCATTCCCGCCCCTCTGCTCTGCTCGTCTCCTTCCTTCCCCGCTGGATCCTTGGGTGGACGACGAGCGGCCGGGTAGCTATAGCCTATAGCGATAAGGGCCAGGATTCATCTGGCCAGGAAGGATGCGGATGAGCTGCAACGGGTGCCGCGTGCTTCGCAAGGGGTGCAGCGACAACTGCGCCATCCGGCCGTGCCTGCAGTGGATCCGCAGCCCTGACGCGCAGGGCAACGCCACCGTCTTCCTCGCCAAGTTCTACGGCCGCGCGGGGCTCATCAACCTCATCACCGCCGGCCCCGAACACGTCCGGCCTGGTAAATTACCACCCATGCACTTTGCACTATATCTCTCATTCATCCACTGCAGCTTACTTGCTAGATTGTTATTGCTGTCCTCGATCTGTTCTGACGTGATCTCTCTCCGTGTTCGTGTTCGTGCAGCCATATTCCGGTCTCTGCTCTACGAGGCCTGCGGCCGGATGCTCAACCCGGTGTACGGCTCGGTGGGCCTGCTCTGGTCCGGCAACTGGCAGCTCTGCCAGTCCGCCGTCGAGTCGGTGCTCCGCGGCATGCCCATCGCGCAGCCGCCGCCCGCCGCCACGGCCGTCCCGCCCCTCCGGTCATGCGACATCCGCCACGTCGCCAGGAGGGGGGAAGAAGGCGACCACGGCGCCGTGGCCGCCGCCGCGCTCCACCGGCTGGCCGCCAGCTCGCGGGGCCAGTTCAAACGATCCGGGCTCCACAGGTCGCCGGCGGGATGCGACTCCGGCGGCATCGAGCTCGTCTTCTCGCAGCCGTCGGCCGCCACGCTCGTCGACGTCCGGCAGGCGCAGCCGCTGAGCTGGGCGCCCCGCCAGCCGAGCCACAGCCACGACCACGACCAGGAGTTCTCCGCCAGCCATGACGCAGTGCAGGAGACAGACAGCAACGCCTCGACGGACACCGTGGATGTCTCTCATGTCAGCCAGTCGGAACCGGAGCCGCCGAGAGAAAGCGACGACGGCCGTGCTGTGGATGGCCTCGACCTCACGCTAGGTCTGCCGCCGCCGACGGCACACAAGACCGAGCCGTCAGACGTTGACGACGACGGCCATCCCTGTCACAGAGACGAGCCCGTCAAGCTCGGTTTGGCGATCGCGGATTCTAGAGCTAGATAACGAAACCACTGGATATACTCGTATTATCAAACTGAGAGTGACTTTTGACGGGCAGGAACTCCGATCCGGCCATCTTCATAGTGCGTGCGTATGTTTTAATTTTTTTAGGGGTCGCTTTGATGTTTTCTAGTTTTGGAAACATCGTGTAACAACAGTGCGTTCCCTTTCTTTGACTTTTCTGGTGTATGATACTCTCCCGTTCATTCTGTGCTTCCCTCTATTTGGTCTTCAGATGTTTGAGTGACGTACAAATCGTATGTGCATATATCATTCATGCACGCACGTATATTATAGAACTTTGTTTGTGCATATTGCATGCTCATGTGTGTGTGATCTACATATATATGAATATATGATCGATATATATAGCACTCGATCGGCCGAGGTATATATAACTCTGTCTCTAACATGTCATGACTTCCTTTGTGATTAACTATGTGCAATCAGCAGTCCAGGTAAGGCGTGATGTGTACCTGTGTGTTGTATACACGAACTCTGGTTGTTTCATTTTAGGTCCACTATATACAACACAGCTTTAATTAGTGTTGTGGAGTAATTCTAAAAACTAGTGCTGCGTGCTGGTGATTGCATTGGTTTTACTAATAAACTTCCAGTGATCTACTTTGACGAATTTTTTTTTTTAAAAAGATAGCGCTGCGGTGATAGATCTTCTACAGAGAGCGAACACGGTTTGCAGGAGTTTGGAGTCTACAAGCTATCATCCGGCTATCCCTATAAATGGTGCCCAACAAGCAACTTGTAATTTTTCTAGAGGAGGAGAACCTTTTCTTGGTGCACGCGGCGCCCCCACAAGGAGATGTTCAATGTATATGGCAAAGGCATGTCGACCGGGGGGGACAAGTTATATAAATAACAACGCGAAAGTTAGCTAGGGTTTGATCATCTCCAAACAACCGAGGAAGAGCTGACAAATGAAGAGCAAAGTTTTTTAGTCAATTTGCCAAGTAGTAGCTGGTTAATAAGTATATATAATCTGCAGCCAATGGCAGTAAGTGTGATTAGTTTGGCGCAAACATGGTACGATCTGTACATAGATTCCCTGGCGTACCGTCGTCTAAACTGAACGGCGCAATAGCGTTTGGTGTGCATCATGCATACGCTATTACCCGGGGAAGAACCTCCATCGATTAGCACGTACGTCAGCGTGGTATATGTTAAGTAGTATTTGATGGAGATCGATCCAGCACTGTGTGCTGTACGTATGGCCGGTTTAATTATTACCAGTATTTTGGTCTGTCTTTCATTGAGTTATCTTCCCCTAGACTTACCCTACAGGCTACATACATTGGCGCCCATTCGAAGATGAAACACGGGCATTATCCTGTTCTTTCGTTCTTGCGTTAGTCCGGATCTGGTGATGCTGGTAACGAAAGATTCATGTGCATTTCAGGGTGTCCGTATGCCATTCACAATTTTCTTGGTCGAGCGCTCTGCTCAATTCCATGGATTATATTTCCAAAATTTAGAACTGCTAGTCTTTTTTAGAATTGCTCCGATCCGGTGCTCCCTTTATTCTAAAAGTTAGTCGGCTCTTTTTGGATCAACTAATTTCAGCTAAAAATTGGCCACTAAAAATTAGCTGCACCCAACCTAAATGCTAATGGATTCACACCTATTAGCCGCTTCATTAGCTAGTCCTATTTGGCTAAAAAAATTAGCTAAATTTTAGTAACTAATAATTAGTTAGTGTATCCAAACACCGCCCCCTTAGCATAGGATCTTAAAGCAACCATAATGGACCATTCGAAATTATAATGGGTTTTTAATTTGGCTCTTATTTTGTTGGTCCATATTCAGAGTGTCGTTGATGAATCTAAACAAATATATAAACCATAAGTATGAATAGGCAGATAATAAGTATCCATTAGCACATGCATTATTTCCTGCATGCTTGCAGAACCATGTGTACTCACGGACATACTGTGCAGCAATTGTGATCAACGTCAGCTACAGATGAGTGATAGTATCAATATACAAGTTGGCACCGCTACCTTTTCATGTTTAATATCTTGCAAAGATATTGAAGAGACTCTTTTTGAAGTCTCATGCTAATTTTTTAAGCAGTACCTTACATTAATATTTTCATAGGACAAGTTAGAAAAAACTATAAATCATACGAATATCATCATGAAAATTAGAAACAGCTAATAGTCTTGATTGACTCCCTGTTTTGCAACTGCAGCTCCACGCTTGGACAGCACTACCACTGTAGCATCTATACAACTCATTAAGAGCGTGGGGGGAGGGGGGGGGGTCATCCAACGTGTTTTCGCTCCGCCTCCTAAACGATCGCTCTTACCGCACCCTCACCCCCGCGCGATGCAACCAACAGCCGCCTCTACGCCCTGTCCCGCAGGACGATGACGCCGGCTCCCGCAAGCCATCGCCACCCCCATGCCCTTGCCCCATGAAACCACTGCCGGGCATGTGTATCGTTGCCGCCCCTGGCCCCGTGACGTTGCCCGTGCACCCCTACCCCCACGACACCTCTGGCGGTGGCCCCACACACCGTCGCCGCCCCTGCCCAGCGATGCCGTCGCTGGCCCCACGCACCGTCACCAGCCCCTCTCGCCGCTGCAGCCGCGCAACCATGCCCCACTCCGCGGGATGCTTCTGCTAGACCTAGCCATCGGCCGTCGTGCCCCCTTCTTCCCCAGACGCCACCGCTGGCCGGCCCCGCGCCTCGGCATTGTGCCTGATGCCCCCGCGCCGCTGCCCGCCCGCCCGTCCTCGTCCCCGCCGCGGTCACCACAGATCACCCCCACAGGCCAACGTCCTCCACGGTGGACATCGACATCTCCATGAATTAGGTGAGCTTTGTTGGTTCATGAAGAGCTTTGATGGTTTATGCTTCAGACTAGAAAATAAGTAACACCACCTGTACCTGATGATTTATTTTCTTTGTACGCCTCTCAATATAGAAAAAGTAAATTACATCTAAATTAGCTACCTCTGCCATGATTAAAAATAATCTAAAGTAATACCCAAAGTTTTGCATCTAAATTACCCTCCTACACCTACTCTATATTAATAATAATCTCATAAATATACATCTAGAGTGCCTCTACATCCATTGGTATGAAAATACATACTGCTTCTATATATACTCCTAAATTGTCCGCTCCATTCTGGCATTGTTAATATATAAAACTAACTCAAAGTACACATGCATGATGTGTATCATCATTCACACCATGTATACATGCATGCACTGAAATTGTTAAAAATAAGCTAAAGTAGCTCCTAACAAATTTATTTTTCTTGTTCCTTCAACTCATTTGCATGGCTTGTTCTTGAATATAATTTCATCTTTAGGACGACCTAAATACATATCAATCACATGATTTACACACATGGTTGGTCCTAATTGGCCATGTGGTCACTCAATCACCATGATCACTCAAAGTATGACATGATGCAACACAACACTAACCAACATATATGGAGGTTTGTATATGTAAATTCATTGATTTGGCTCTATTGGAAATTCTAACAATGCGGATCGTAGTTATTTTTTTTAAATAAAGCCCTCAGATTTCTCCATACTATTCATAAGCAAATTCAATACAGTTGCACATTTCGAAGCATGAGTTAGCAGGCGTATGATCAGCTTGCTTGCTTTGCTTCTAGTGTAGATCGATCACAAGGTCTTGTATTGACTGGATTTCCTGGTCAGCTAATTCTTGTATGTATTATTTTACTCTTTTTTATTTGTTGTGCGGGGGGTGATGTGGTTGACTGGAAGTGTAGAAGTTTTCC
Organism: Paspalum vaginatum; assembly: GCA_030272315.1. NCBI lineage: Eukaryota > Viridiplantae > Streptophyta > Magnoliopsida > Poales > Poaceae > Paspalum > Paspalum vaginatum. Next base: position 5,857,268 of record CM059014.1, on the reverse strand, counting down.
TTTTCTTCCACCCACTCCATCGGGTTTTGTTTTAGAGTTTTTTGCTCAACCAGATTTTTTTCGTGAAGTGGGACTATTTTCATTACAAAGCCATGACATTATTCTCGTGAGCCTAAAACACTTTCTCGTGAATATAGAACATTCTTATTGTGTGAAGCTCAAATGTTCTTGTGAATAGATCAGTTTGATATTGAAGCTAAAAAAAATTCTTGTGAACATAAAACATTGAAACGTTTTATCTTTTGAACATAGAACATTTTATTCATAAATCTGGAGTTTATTCTTCTAGGACAACAACGAAATCTATCTAAAAAGAATCAAGGTGACACAGATGTATCCAAGCTCCCATATGGTTGGTTGCGCTCAGGCTCGGTTCCTTTCGCGAGCCACAGTGCGTAGCGGCGCGGCGCGCGGTGCAAGAAGGTTCGCGGTAACGCACGAGACACGCCGCGCAGCTCGCCAAAAGGAACACACGGTCTCAGTCAGGTGCTCACCTCCACGATACCATGGCCATTAAGTGCAATGGTCTGTTTGCCTTGGGCTTGGCCCAACTACTTCAACCCCAGAAAAAAATCCGTTACGGGTCCTTCAATTTACAGTGAAGTCCAGATTTAGTCCTTCAACTCGAAAACCAGAAATGACAGGTTCTCGAACTTGCGAAACCGGACATGGGAGATCCTTCGGCCAAACCAATGGTGGTTTTTCGCTGATGTGGATGCACCTCTCGCCACATCATCAGTCCACGTGTATCCGGACCCACCCGTCAGTCTCTCTTCTATCTCTTCTATCACATCCCTCGCGCGCGGAACCTCACTTGCCGGCGGCAGCCCGAGCCAAAGCGGCGCCACGCTCGACGACGTCCCCGGCGCCGCAATGGCCACTAAGGAGGAGGCCTGGGAGCAACTGCGGCTGGTGGTGGCGTCGTCGCATCCACGCCCACTTGGTGTCCCTCCCCGGCGCCTCCCTTCCTTGAGCGGCGCCCCTCCCCCACCGCCTCATCTGCCCCAGCGCGGCGGCAGCCATCCTCCCCGCGCGGCGCCCCTTCCCCGCCGCCTCACCTACCCCGGCGCCCGCCCTTCCCGCCCGGCGCCCCTCCCCCGCTGCCTCACCTGCGCAGCGCGGCAACTCGTCTGGCGCCGCGCCACCCCACAGAAGGGAGCGGTCACCCTTGCCGGCAATGCGCATGCGCGGGGAGACGTCACTCCGGCCGCAAGCGAGAGGGCTGCCGCCTTGGTTGTCTGGACGCATGCAGATCGCCGCCGGAGCTTCCGCCGCAGTACTACATGGCTGCGGGTTCCAGCCGCCGCTCCTCATTTTCTGTCGCTGCATCTTGCCTTGTAGCCGCCCTCTTCCTTGTCCTAGTCGCTGGCGGTGCGGCGGTCGTGCTGTTCATGCTCTTCCGCCAGGCCCGCGCCGGCCATCGCCAGTGACGGCCGTGTAGCTGCCCACCTTCGCCGTGGCAACAGCGCGAGGCCTGGTGCCACCTGCCCTGGCAGCAGCGCGTGCGGGGGCACTGGCTTCGGTGGGAGGTGGAAGGCCTGCTTCTCCAAGAACTCGCTCTGCCGGGAGCTGCTGCACTCAGTGTCTACCACGCTCGCTGAGGCCGCCGAGTTCGGCGCGCGCTGCCGCTAGCCTCCCAAGGCCGGGAAGCTGCAGATGCAGAGCAACCTCGACGCGCTTGCCGGGAAGCTGAACCACAACCTTCAGGACTGCTCCCTGCTTGTCAAGACCGGTGTGCTGTCCGACCCGACAGTTGCAGCAGCTCTCGTCGAAGGCCACGGTTGCTGCGAGGGCGCAGACGAACGTGCGAGAGCTACTTCCCAGGCTGCAGATTGGGCACGCCGAGACGATGCCACCGCCAGCCGCAGCTGCTCCCATGCCTCCTCCTTCATCGGCCACCGCGGCGCCGGGGAAGCCATCGAGCGCAGCGATGCATGCGCGGCGCTGCTTTGGCTCGGGCTGCCGCCGGCGGGGAGGTTCCGCACACGGGGGATGGGATAGAAGAGAGACTGACGGGTGGGCCCGGATACACGTGGACGGATGACGTGGCGAGAGGTGCATCCACATCAGCTGAAAACCACCGTTGGTTTGGCCGGAGGACCTCCCGTGTCCGATTTCACAAGTTCGAGGATCTGTGATTCTTGGTTTTCGAGTTAAAGGACTTAAACCTGGACTTCACTGCGAGTTGAAGAATCCGTGATGGATTTTTTCCTCTCCTCAACCCCAAGGGCTTTGAACTCTTCTGCTGGCCCAAGTTTAGAACACTGCTCTGCTTGGGCCGTGGGGCGTAGCCGCGCAAAGTGTGGGAGGAAAGGGACGCGGGCCATAATGGATCGTGCGGCCGTGCCTTTGCCACCACTGGTGGCACCAGGGCTGAACACGCACGCAGGACGACTACGAAGACTCGACGAGATGGAGCGGCTCCACCCGTCCACCGACCGTCCCCGACTCCACGAGCGCGCACGTTACGCTGCTGTAGTGCTGTCTGGGGGCTCCGCATCCGCCCGGCGCTATGCTATACTGGCCGCAAATAGCACCCAGAGTCCCAGATGCAGATTAAAACTGTACTGTACGTTAGCATGTCTATTATCGACCAATGCACCTATTTCCAGTTTCAGAGCCTCAGAGACAGCACATACGAATCCATCATCTCGCAAGCTGGCTGGGGTACACCGGCCAGCAGGTGCCCAAGACGTGATGGTCTGTCGCTGCATGACAAATACTGCTACTACTGCACTGTAGTACTATTATTAGACTGTTGTCATGAGCTCGTCTGATTCACCGTTTGTATTTCAAGTGATATTCTATCTATAATACACAAACAATGTTTATATTCTGGTGCAAGTACCATGCCAAAAGACACCACTGCTGTAGTCTGAAGTTTGATGGAGCCCGACCATCGACGCCAGCTACAGGTCGCCCTGAAAGTTCCCATCATACTGTCCATGATTGTACCTATAAAATAAAAAGATAAGACAGCGGGTGACCCCAGTTGAGTGACGCCCAATTCAAGAGCATAATCCAAGATATGCCGGTGTTCTTCTCATGTGAGCACAGTAGGCATAGCTTGTATATACATGCACCGGACACCATAACATGCATGTTTTGTGGATCCCACTTTTCAGTGTGTGTGTGTGTTGTATACTAATATACATTGCAAATTGTTTCTACGGAAATTAAACTTCTGCATGCGGGAATGAAAAGATATGCTACATTTTAATTAATTGATTAATTAAGAAGAAATGGAAACTCACGTTTGCTTCAAACGAGAATGTGAACTTAAGCTGTCTAAAATACACTCGCATCATCCACCAACGGAGTTAGGCCCAGCTTAGCATGATTTTTCATGATGCTTAAAATTGAAAAGAACCTAGCAACGATGCTAACCACGTCACTTGATATGTAGCTTAAAATGTAGCGCTTCTCAACATTGAAACATGCATATTGGTGGATAATTCCTCCAAAATAGAGCGGAGCGGACGCCATCTTCTTCGCACCCAAGCAGCCACCTTGTCTAATGGTAATCTCGCATCACCCCATTGCTCCTTCGTCGACCATTTACCGTCCGGAGTTGTGGGGTGTGGGGTGGGAATTCGAGCCACACAGTGGCATGTGGAGGAACCCGATCGATCGAGCACTATCCTCCTCGCCCATTTGATCACCTCCGTCCTCGACCTCCCTTATCTTAGCACAGAGACACGTAGTGGCAGTATTGTCGAGCTCGACTCAGAGCCCCTTGGTCCTGACCGTACGTGACTGATGCGCCTCCTCCTTCTCTCATCAGTGGGGTGCCTCCGCTGCTGAACTACACCCCCACCGATCGGTTTCTATTTCTCCACTCCACGACATCAACATCTATATCCTCCGTCTATTTGGAACATTGGAAATTTTTCATGTCATCGTGTTTTTTCTATAAACTTAAATTGTTTTCATGTAAAATTTCTGTATGATTTCTATGAAATTTCTGCATTCCAAACCGTCCCTAAGATTGGCATCAAGAAGAGCCTTAGCCATGGCAGCGGCAGCATGTGGTGAAGGCAACCGGATGTTGCCAAGTGTACGTGTGGGGCCAAGGGAGCAGTGACATGCTCCGTTTGGCAACTTCAGCGATGGGGATTGGAGGCCAACTAGAGGAAAGTGCCGAGTAGTAGTGGATCCGCTCGCTCATTGAAAACCTATATATATAGAAGAAGAAAAAAGACAAGCACAGATCACCATTCTTTTTTAGTAGTTTGTGTAAGATACTGCTTCTCTAGGCAGTAAAAGCTAGCCTGTACTCCTTTCAGTCTTTTACACCTTTTACACTTATGAGTTTAAAAATAAACTAGTCAGTGGCAAACATTCGAAAACAGATATTGCAGAAAAGTTAAGCTATACCAAACAGATCCTAGGCTCTGTCCTAGAAAGAAATGCAATAAAGGGAAAAAACTGCACACAAAAAAAAGGAGCAGGAGTATATTATACATATATGAATCTAAAGTTTCACCAAACTACTGAAGGCTCCGCCAAATCGCAAGCCACCAAGTCCACGATACAATCATACAACTTGAATTGGAGCAATCTACTCCAGATTCCAGTAGGCAGTAGCCACATACAAACATAGCGTCGATATCTCGATATCGACTTGGCAACTAATGAGATAGCTCCCCCATCGACGAAGTTCTGGAGCCAGTGATGAGCGGATCCACGGATTGATAAATATTTCCAGCTGATTCTCCTCGTGAATAATTAAATTACTACTCCTGTTGTGCAGATAGTAGTATACCAGTACGACGTGTGCCTTTTAATCACAAAATTAATTAAGGAGAGTTAACCCAACAGTTGCCATACTGCCGTCACGCATACTGTAGTATGTAAAAACTTTATCTTGAGACATTCAGCTACGCGATCTCGACGGTGTCAAAAGCTGAGCGACGACGCACACGTTCCAGTGGATGGTTGGGGGCTTAGCTCATGTAGTATGCATATACAGTAAGTATCTTTAGCAATGAAATCACCACCCGAACACATGTACAAATCGAAGCAGCAAAGAGGCAAGATCGAGATCGAGTATGCAATTCTTCCATGGCCTGTATAGACACTAGCACACACATATAGTGCCAGCGAGATGCTCAAAAGCCACGCCCTGGGTTTGCTCACCATATGGACCGACCTATCTTCAGTAAGTAAGCTTGTAATTAAGACATGCTGCCTACTACTTTTCAACTAACCAATAATGCAGCAAAACACATAACCACACACTCTTCTAAATAAGCCGTGGTTGCCACCAGGAGCAGGCGCTCGATCGAGAGCTGGGGTATCCGATAACAATGATGATCCCTACCTGTTGTGCAGCGCATCGGGGCAGCTCGGAATCCGGCGCTTGTCGTCGGCGAACCGTCGGGCGGGAGAAGGCGACGGTGAGCTTCCCGCGGCAGGTATCGGCCGAGAGCCCACGACGTGCGAAGACAAGGACGGCACAGCCGCGGCAGCAGCCGCTCTCGGACGGAGCGGCAGCGCCGGAACCGCGGCGGCTGCGGCGGCGAGATTGCCGACGCCGCCGCCGTGGAGGCACGCCCACATCGTCAGGTACACGACGACAACGACGACGACGGGTGCGGCGGCCGGTGCCGCGAGGCAATGATGTCGTCGGAGTGGCCGCCGCCGTGCTGCAGGGTTACAATTCGTCGCTTGCATCGACGTCGATCTTGCCGGCGGGACTGGGCAGCTAGCCACACGCAGCAGAGAAGGAAGAGAGCGAGAGGATCGGAGTTGGAGTCGTCGGAGCAGAGGAGGAAGACGGGTTAGCTTAGATTAGGTAGCGGAGAGCAGAGAGCGGGTAGCCGGTGAGCAAGCGTTCTGGTTTTCCGCACCGAAACAAAGTAATGTGCGTGAGCAGCGGGAATCAAGGAGCCATGCCCTGAAACGCTCCAAAGAAAACCAGCGCGGCTTCATATACTATTGGTACACGCCTGATCGAGGCCACTACTGCTCCGCTGGCTAGTAGTATATATATGTGAAAATATACGTACTAGGAAAGTGACGCGTGATTTGTGCTCTAATGTACATGTCAGCAGGCTAAGACCTGCTGATCCTGATCACTGAAGTGCCCAGGTAAAATTCAATGCATGGTAAACTAAACTAAAGTGCCAGCACAGTGCACAGCGTTCTGGAAATACTATGTAGGCCGGCCATTGCAGGACCAGGACTGACTGACTACTGCCTGGCCTGCTAAAAAAACAAGCGCATCCACCAGTTCAGGAGTCAGGACCACTTGCTTATTATGCTTCCTCCCTTAGCTTTGGTAAATCCCTGTGTTCCCTGAGTGTGGAGTAATGTATAACATAACGACATACTACGTACACACACGTGCCCTTTTGGCTTCATCACGTACTGATATGTATGTATGCATGTATGTATGGTATTATACATTTGAGATCTCTATACATTCATACCTCTCGTACACATGCGTACGTAGTACAGCAGAACATGACTCTATTATTTGTTCAGACGTACGACGTAGGACCGTCATGCAGTTAATCTATTGTTGGCGGTATTTGGAGGCGGCAGTGCAAGTTGATGCACATGACCACGTTTGAATGCGTGGCCGGGGCCTGGGGATGGCGCGGTGCACCGTGGCGCGCGCATTTGGGGGCTGACGCTGAGGGTACGGCCCCCCGCCACAGCCGGGGTGTTTGTTTGCTTTGCCCCGCAAATGGCCGGCTTTGGCACCAAAATCAGTGTCATTTAGCTTAGTACCTAGCATCCGTCTTGATTGGTCGCCGGGGGAGAAAAAAACAAAGACATTGACAATGTGCGTGTTTTTTCCCGCAACACTACGCTAACCTTTTGTAGATGCACACGCACAAACTGTACCTTAATGAGAAGCAGCGGCTACTTTACTCTTGTGATGTTGATGCCGACGCAGAGAAAAATGATGGTCCTTGATCGACTCACTCGATTTCCATCCATCGACCTCACCTAGCAGATTATGTAGAAAAAATAAAACACATAATTGTTCATTTGCAATTAATCGTTTAACTCAACTTCGTGACATTGGAACTTCACCATGCCTACAAGTTGTAGACTTATAGAAATGCTACAAATGATGCTCTTTGCGCATGCTGATGACGCCGCCATTTTCGCTAAGCCGGATGCCGCTGAGCTTGGGGCACTGCGCAGCATCCTCCAAACGTTCAGCCGCTGTTCAGGGCTTAAATTCAATCTCATCAAACAAGACGGGAATTTTTCATATCCCATGCTAGCCAAATGAGATTGAAGCGCTTCCATTTTGGTTCGCTCATTTCCTGGTGGATATAGAGATATCAATGGGGAATTTCTCATCGGATTTCAGCACCCCGGACCCATCTCCATCATGCTATAGCTATCCCTATCCCCATCTCTGTTCGGGTATCGGGTTCCCATTGGAGCCCCATCCCCAATGAAAATATGTGACTATATAAAAAAAATTGACAGAAAACATGCAAGAGTAGCACGTCACAGCTGAATTTAACATGTAAATAACCTGGGTGGATGATTAGGTAAATAGTACGAATGTAATGTGCAGAGTTAGGTTAAATAGACAAAAGGTTTTAGGGTTTATTTGTTGGGCCTCGGCTGAACTTTAACTTGTTTGATAAGCTGCATATTAGACTTAGGCTGTCTCCTACAAGCATCATCATCCACATTCCTCAAATCCCACTTCACTCCGTGTGTCATGTTATCTACAGTGCAGAACAGTGCCGAAGCAGTGCCAAATTCCTCATTTTGCTAGCTGACGTTGGAGACAGCCTTAGACATGTTGCACATCAAATTTTATTGGTGTACAGTCCCCACAGGTAATCGGGTTCGGCGTTGCCTCCCCAGACCCATACCCGCATACCCAATGGGGAAAGAATTCCTCACATATCTGTACCGATGGAGAACAAATTCTCCCCGTATCCTAACCCTAATAGGGCAATTCCCCATGGGGGGTATCGGTCCCGTTGACACCTCTAGGCAGATACCTTGGCTTGCCTCACCATTTGAGAAATCTCAGGAGAATTGATGGAAAGGAAAACAGCTACCATCCAAGATGGGTAGGTCAACTTTAGCCAAAATGGTGTTATCTACTCAACCAATTTATCACCTGACGGCTTCCTCAACGCAGAAGTGGATTTTCAAACAAATTGACAAAATTAGGCTCAGCTTCCTTTAGAAAGGAGAGGAGCCGGAGAATACTTGTGGTTTTCCGCACATACGCATGCATGACCTCTACACAATAAGAAGAGTTTGGGAGGCTCTAAGACTTCGGTGCATAGAAAATACGCAATACCACTGAATGTGCACATATGCGACACCCATCAATTCGAAGAATTGTGACACTTTCAATTAGAGGAATTGATGGTGGGCTGGCTGTACACCTGGCAGCACTAACCAAGCGGGCTATGCTCGCTTGCCTTTTGAGGGGGTTTATTCTGGTGTAAGGGTTTTTAGCGTTTTCTTTCTACCTAATAAATTTGTGATGCGGCAATTCTCTTGCCTCGTCTTTCAAAGAAAAAAATATTAATACCCCATAATATCAGGGTAATACTATCTCTATTCTTTAATGTTTGACGTTAGGACAAGGTGGTTAGTTCTTTTCTGAACTAATGATTATATCCTAACAACTTACAAAAGAAAATGGAGCGGGCATTAACAACCCTAGTGATGTAACGGCAAACACAATGCATCGTAATCACACCACCTCTGCTTTAGGAGAATATAGCCAGATTTAGTTTTTTAAGAGTGTGGGGGATGGATATCCCCTGGGTCTTCATACGACGAATTCAAAGTGCTGAATACCATGGCGCGCAAGACAGGGACTCGACGTGTGCCAGCAAAATCTAAGAAGAATCCTAATAGGAGATATAACCAATCCTAATAGGACTAGAGCTAACTTGTAGTCCAAACCACGCCGGACTATATAAGGCGGGCTAGGGGCTCCTCCTAGATAGATCTCTCCACCTCTAGATCAAAACTCGGCGCAACTCTCCAACTCTCTCGACCTCATACGTCCTCACTGTAACCTCGAGAGCTCAAATCAATACAACTTGCCCCAAACAGGACATAGGGTATTATGCATCTCGCGGCCCGAACCTGTATAAATCGTGTGTTCTTATCTCTTGTCACGTTTCATGCGAACCATCGAGCTACAGTCGGACTCGCCTGCCCCAAAAAGCATCACGTGAGGCATCCCGTGGTGCACTGTCGGTACTAAACCCCGACAAAGAGAATAGCAGTAGACGTAAGTGCAACATGCACATGTTATGAGATGATTGATCAGACTATAAAAAGGAGAAAAAGGAAGAAGAAATTAAAAGGAAGGAAATCTGCTTGATTGACATCTTTCATTTCTCATTGATTCTAGAAAAAGTAGATGAAACATTTTGCATCTATGTGGTTTTTTCACCCCTTTTCAACTTTTTTCAAATTACGCAATGGGGCCAGCGCAAGGGGTATACCTTGGCTTCCTTAAGTAAAAAAGATTTTTAGAAAATTCACTCTTTTACGGTGTAGATTAAAAGGATCGATAAAAATTCGAGTGTGCCCTTCATTAAACATGTCCTTTCATCCGTGATTGGTCTATATATGGCAACAGCGCCTGCCTTCATGTCTCCACATTAAAAAATAGAGAGAGTATTTTCACTCGTTAACCATTCAACCAAGCTTGGGAACTCAAACGAAACTATATTATGGGGCAAAAATACAAAATTTAAACACTTAACATAGCTATATTTTGGACGGAGTGATTATATTTTTATGAAGTGACACATAACTTTGTTGGACTATTTTTGCAACTAAGGTGGCTTCAACCAAAAGGTTATGAACCACTATGAAGATCACTTTGAGCTCTACAATTATTATATAATATCTTAATTCGAGCTCACATTAAATGTTTATAATTTTCTTAAGACACGGTTGTTTCCTCTAAATAGCATATCTTCAAAAGAATCGTAATTGTTTTCCTTATGATCTAATATGGAGATTATTTTTTTATAAAAATATTATAATTATTGTTGACATCTACAATTTTATAGATGATAATATTTTCATTTGAAGGCATATTGGCGCCAAAATAATCTGCACAATATTCAAATATATCAGTATATTATATCAATTATTTTCACGTCTAGGTCTGTTTAAACAAAAGTTATGAATTGCTACCTCTGGATATAAATACCCAAAAACTATTAAAAAAACTATATGGTATAACTTTTTCTTGTTTTCTCATTTACATTTCTTTTATAAGGTAACTTATTTTTTTTTGTATATTTACATATAATCTTTACTTAAGATGAATTGTCAAAGCTATCTCCAAATATCAACGGCACGTCGGTGTCACACATTAAAAGTAGCAGAGAGGTAATATATATTTTAATATAGATTTTATCTCAAATCAATGCTCTATAATAAAATTTTAAAAGTTTATGTTTTGTTGCAAAAAGACGAAGAAAGAAAAATACAAAGTAAAGACTCCTCGCGTCCGACCTCGTGGCCCAAACCCAACCCGATTCCAATTCCAACCCTGGCGGTCTCGCTCGTTCCCCAACGGGCCCACACGCTAGCCCAGCAACTCTCCGCTCCCTTCCTCCTGATCCATTCCCCTCTCCGCTCCGCCGCGCTCCTCCAACGCCGGCACTCGCGTGCTCGTCAGCGCCGCCTTCACGTGAAGCAAGGATCCCCTCCCCTCCATATCTCGGAGATTCGGCCCCGAAGGCATGCCCATCTTCTTTTAGCAGTTTTTTCTGTGTCTTCTCTCCATTCTGTTTGTCGATTTTGTCGTGATATGTCCCGGGGTTGCGTGGAGCAAAGCTATGGGCATTCTTGTGATGATTGGTTGTCGGGGTAATACGTCGAGCATCTGGTGTGCGATGCTTAGGAGGAGTCTATGAGTATTTTCCCTGCTTTTCTGGGCAGTCTAGGTTCACTCTGCCTGTAAGGAGGTAGCGGTACACTTGGTTTGTTGGAATTGGGATTGGAGCAATTTGCTTTTATTCTGGCGTGCAAAATGTCCATTGATTGGTAACCTGGGTTGGCTGCTTGTAGGCTTACAAAAGCTCGATAAGCATAATTATAAAGATTCTTTGTGTGGCATCGTAGCATGTTTCCGTTGCATAAATATACAGTGTAGACCAAGACCAATTTTACATCACTTATAAACAGTTTTGCAGACCATTCTTGTTCTTCTAATGGCCACCCCTTTCCCCTTGAGGCCCTGAAATACTGCTCCTAGTGTGTGTTGTACTCATTAGGTAGCCTGTTTTTCTCACTGCATTGTATCCTGATGTTGGGGTCTGACTGATGTATGGTCCAACTAGGAGCTGATAAGTTCCTTTTCCCTAATCAAGTACGGAATGGGTGCTTCTTGTTCATATGTTCTTCATCGCACGAAGTCATTTGAGTGACCATTAGTACACTAAGCCCAAGGCACATTTGCCCTGGATTAAAAAGGAATTTGAGCTGTGATCGAAAGTGCTCGTTGTAGGTGCACTTGACGACGTCCCGGGCCCGGCATCCACGGCCGCAGCCCCGCTAAGGAGCTCACTGCCTCGCCCCATCACTAAGAGCGCCGGGATCCACCGCGCAGTCGCCGTCTGAGGCTCAGCGTTCTCACCTCCGTCTGTCGTCGCCCCCTCTTGTGCCCTGGCCGCCGCAGGAACAAGGTTTGTTCCCTTCTTCTCCTTGCTTTCTCCATCTGTCTCCATGGCCTGTAGGAACAAGTTCTCCATTGTCTCCCGCTTGTACCCTTTGTTGGCCCCCTTCAACTCGTGGCCCTAAATCAATTCCGGTCTCCTTGAACTCGCGCCCCAAATCAATGCTGTATTGGCCATACATGCGGATCGAGCTTGTCATCAGAATTGTAGATCTAGAAGCCACACAACGAAGCCATTAATCCTTAAGTCAGATTTGTTCTGCTTAATCCAAACATATATATATCAATACCAAGCTGAATCCCCATGAATATTTAACAAATCGGGGCCAAATCAAACCAAATATGATCGTCTGTCTTCTTTACCTCCATTTCTTGCTTCCTCTTTTTTGGGTCTCCATTCTGGCCATTTATTCATAATCAGCCGTGGAGTATGCATTCTAAATAGTCCCCAAGGTTGCATTCATCTGTCAATTTCATTGATATCTAACATTGTATATCTGTCTCCGTTGCCTTCATGTGCTGGTTATTAACCTCCTATATTGAATTTTCAATCTTTTAATGTCTTCATATTACTACTGTGCTTTGAGCTTCCCGTTATCTAACTCCGCCAGGCTGCTCTTTATTACCTTTGTTCTGAAGCACCCTAGCTAGGTCTTACATCTATAAAAAGCCCTGTCATAATGTTTGGTTGATGCCTCATCAGTTGTTTGTTCGCTTGTTTTGCTATATGTTTAATGATGTGCAGTTTATGAACTGTTCTTATCTTATGAAATTTACTCCTTGATGAGGTGATGAACCTATGCATATTTTTCTCGCTTCAGAGCCTGCTAGCAGGTTAATTCATCACTAGTATCTTCCTCAACATTAGGCGTTCAGAACATTTATTTGTATTAAAGAAACTGAAATCATTCTTAAAAAATGTCATCTTCCCACCTGCACAATCTATTATTTGTATTAGGGAAACTGAAATCATTCTTGTAACAGAAATAGCAGCTCGAAAAGAATATGTACTTAGCAGTGAGGATTCACAGCACAGGGAGTCTTAGAAAAATGTAAAACTTACGCTAGAGAAATGAGCATGTGATTATTAATAAAACAGAAGCATCCGAGTTAGCACTGTAATTTGATTAAGTCACTAGTTGCAGCAATTCAACATTTTACTGTTGTCCGAAGAATCTATAATAAGATGGCATGTTTTATTGGTTTTAGTCCTAAAAAACTCATACATTGCCAACTAAGACTTCAGGAAAAAACAGGGGACTTTAGTCCATCCGTATGTAGGTGTTTTGCCTCAAGGAAAGACTTGAGCATCTGCCTATTATGCACTATGTACGAAGCTTATAATAGATACCTATTATCTGCAGTTGCTAGTGCTTTACTAGCTTAATGATGTCTTCTATTTTGGGCGATTAGTTTTCTGTGTTTCCGGAGTCTGCTTCTTTTAGAAGAGATTTGCAGGGAATTGATAGGCCAAACTCTACAAGTTCTTGAAGAAGGTTGACATATGTGCATATAGTGGGATGAAGTTGCTTAAAATTTATAGAACTGGTGTTAGAAATTTTGCAATGAATTTGTAAGAAACTGAATAGTACTCTTCACTGTTGAAAGATCGTATGGGGTAAGTAGTTTTTTTTCAGTTCCACGATTATCTTGTTTTTTTGGTACGTAAATACACAGCGTAGTAGGGTTTGGCTTCCCACTTCTATGAATTGAGGCAATCAAGGTACATCATACTACCTGCCATTTTTTATTAAAAAAAATCCTCTTGTAGCAGGTGTTGTAGCTACTGTGCCTGGCTGCACAGCCACAACAGGCACTACCAGTCACAGCCTTGGAGTTTAGAACTGTCAATCAGTTAGATGTTGGAATTTCCTCAATCCAAGTGTTGAGCAAAATGGATGCGTAACCATGAAACAATGCATAAGTTTATGTTTGTTAATGCTACTAGACTGCTCACTCTATAAGTCTAAAATTCACACCTTTGAATAATTTTCATGGTTAGATTTGTCTGCGATTATTCAAAAGGAAAGGATACTGTGCTGAACTGGCTAATTGTTCTCATTCAGGAACCAATGCGTGCTGAAAGTAAGGCACTGTAAATTCTGTAAAACGGAACCTCTTTTCGACTTGAGCACATCAGGAGTATATTCATCAGCAAAGGAGCCTAGGATCGTGATGGCACTCCGGCAAGCACTGGGATGGTCAGAAGGGGAGGTGATGCGGCCAGAGTCAAAGCCCTGCTCCCGGTTGATGCGGCAGACTGCCGGCATCTTCTCCGTTGGTGGTGGTTTGGCTTTCTGGGTGCTCTGCCGCCTTCACTATGGTCATTATTCCTATCCATCCAGTTATCTACTTGTGTTTTTTCTGTAACTTGTCAGCAGTAGATGTTGAGTTTTGTCCTTCATATCAACCCAGAACTCAAACCTTTTGTTGACTCTGTGTTTATTTATTCTGTAGGTCCAAGGATAACTGTTCCAAGGAGCCTCAGGTGGGCATCATGCGGTGCTGTCTCTGTGAGCGCGACATCAGCACTGCTTGTGCTGCTCTTTAGCCCGGAGTGTGAACCTCAGAACATAGCAGCCTATGACAAACCTGAACTGAAGCCTGAATAGCATAGTTGAAATACAGGGCTAATCTACAAAGACCTATGCAGGTCTTGGTCCTTGCGTCCTGGCAGTTTTATGTATGAGACTTCGGCATTATACAACCCGCAAATGAAGGCTTTATGCAATCTTTTGAATTAGCATTACTGGCTAGATAGATTTAGCTTGGAAATTGTGAGCTGGTACCTTTATGATCTGACCACCGGTACATGCTTTCAAACTGATACATTGTATATCGCTGAAATTCAGAAACTTGCGTTGTATTCTTCGGATTTGGAGTAGGGAGTTTTGCTTATTTGTAACCATATCTAACATTCATGGATGTGAGACAGGATTATAGATCTATAGGTAGGATGTAATGTTTTACTACCGCGCCCGAACCCAAGGAAAACAGGAAGATATAGTAATCTTTGACAAATGTAATTCCCCGTCTACACTTTAAAAAAGCGAGTTTTCTAAAAAAAAAATTTATCTAAGAAAGCGGTATATCCCTTACGCTGACTACACTGTGCAGTTTGAAAAATGTTGGAAATGAGTGGAAAAGGCTAAAATCCATAGATACAAAATGTTTCATTCATTTTTTCTCCACCGGATATTTTCCACATCTTGGATCAATGAGAAAGGAAATACGTCAATCAGGTCTCATTCTTTTTAATTCATTCTTTTTTTTTCTCTATAGCTCATTCTTTTTTTTTCTTCCTATAGTCTTTTCTCTTTTCTATAGCATGACCGATCATCTCATAACATGTGGGAGTTGCACGTACGTCTACGCTAGTTAGAAATAAAAATCAAGTTCTATTTTTTCGAACTTGTGCCGGATTTAGGATAACTCGGGTGAAGAATGAAGGGGCTTTGACGGATAATGTATCCTCAAGCAGTGTTCTTGCGTGCGCATCCGAAGCGATAAATTAATAGGCAGTTCATGTAAGATAATGTTTTGAGAAACGGCGATCTATACAAAAGCGTACTCCACTTTTCGCCATACGACAAAAACGTCCAGATGCCCTCCAGATTTTGCATTCGTCTTAAAAATGCACGAGTCATAAGACTTTGTAGCAGCACTACCACTACGTATTATGGCATCCATCGGCCATCAGACCTCGGCCTTGTGCTCAGGCCGGTGCGTGAACTCGAAGTCGACGTGGACGAAGGCGCGCTCGACCTCGGGCAGCTGCTCCAACAGTCCAGCTTCTCCTGCAGCGACTCGCCAATGTCGTGCGCCTGGCTGAGCGGCATGTCGCCCGGGAGCACGATGTCCACCTCCACGAAGTAGTGCGTGCCGAAGGTGTAGGCTCTCACGGTGTCGATGTGCCGGATCTCCTTGTGGTGGTTCCAGATCAGGTACGTCAGCTTCATCAGGTACTCCGCCGGCGCCGACTTGCCGATCAACGTGCCCACGTTCTCCAGCACCGTCCGCGCCCACGCCGTGATCGTGTACAACGCGATCTGCATTTATTCTCACAGTATATATCACTTCTACTGACGGCACTGTTCTATTCTAGCTCACACGAGGTTCAGGCAAAATTGCGTTGGGATATGATTTTGCTTACCAATATGGCGCCGACAGGGTCCATCCACCATTTGTACCGGACAGCGAGCAACGCCGCGACCAGGCCGACAGAGTTCGTGATCACGTCGAAGAAATGGTCCTGAGCATGCGCCCTCACGATCTCGTTCTTGAACGTCCGGCAGTAGAGCATGAGGAAGAACTTCACCACGGCAACAGAGGACATGCTGCCGACCATCCACATCTCCTGCTTGAACTGGAAATGATCGTGCTCCTGTTGGGCGCGCCGCATAGGATTAGTGTTTGAAGGCGATGCTTCGGTCGAGATTCTCTGTCATGGGAAAGCTGAACCACACTTGACACTACAACAGAGATAGTGTACCTGTCGGTCGAGATTCTCTGTCATGGGAATGCTGAACCACACTTGACACTACAACAGAGATAGTGTACCTGTGTGATGAGCTGGCGCCCTGATTCAATCAGCACTTGGAAGCCAAGTGTGCCCATTACTGATGCAAAAACTATTATGCCCTACAGCACAGCATGTCAAACTATTCAGTTTAACGGCAGCAAACGTATGATTTAATTCAGAAAAATGCCAGCATAAATCTAAAGAACTCTCCGCAAGTAAACTGGTTCAGAAGAGTGGGCAAGACAAAAAAAAATCTGATTTATTTTGTGATGCAAAACAGAGGAAACATGATCATCTGAAATTCAAAGTGCAAAATATACCAAGATATAATTCGGTTTGGTCTGATGAACAAGATCCTTACCACTGGCTGCATGCGCCTCTTCCCAATTGGATAGTTGTACTTGTTCGGCTTTTTCATAGCATGCGCTGTGAACCAAAGTATGAACCCTGACAGAAGGTCCAATAGAGAGTCCAGCGTCGACGCAATTACTGCCATCGATAAACTTTTAGCGGAAGCGACGACTTTTGTAACAAAAAGTATCAGATTAACTATGTTTGAGAGGTTGATAGCAAATCTTTACCTCTTTGCCAATTGCCTCAGCTCTTCCTGAAGAAGGACACAAGGGCAGGACAGCTCACATCAGTATCTTACAAGGGAAAACAGCATTCAACGTACGTGTGCATATTCCATAACAGCATTTCCCACGACCATGAATCAGTAGAATGGATTTGTACTTCTGAAGGAGCATTCTGATCTAATCCACCTACTTCATTCATGGTCTCCATCTCGCTGAAATCCTTCAGTAGGCTCTCTTGTTTCTTGTAGTACTTTGCAATTTTTCTGTGCTTCCCTGAAATTAGGAACTGGACCGTCAGAGCCCAGAGGTGTTGCGTGGCGAAAACAGAGCATGAGGAGAAACATCAATCAACCAACGGCAGCTTGAAAACATTGCTTCAAACCAAAGGTGTTTGAATCAAAGGATCGCCATTTATTAAGGGCACACAAGGCAAAGTCAGCACCTCACTGGTACACGCATTTTCATCATCATACGAGTCAGTTAAGATCGCAAATGCATTTTCAGACGGGAGCAGCAGCTTTCATGGCAAGACTGAAAACATAGTGAGAGCTACGTAGTTTGGGATGGATGTGTCAAAGGTGCTAACAGGGTCTACTTGTGATTTTTTTTTATAAAAAAGGTCAATTTGAAAAAAAATCCACCCCTTCCGAACGGGATTGCGAATCAGCAAAGCAAAGGAAAGTGCGAAGCGGCATCCTCCTCGGTGCCGCAGACTGAACACGTACGTGTGCCAATCCGTGGGCCTGCTCGACGCCAATCATCGGAACACCACGGCGAAGTCGGCGTCGACGACGTCACGCTGCTCTGCAGCAGCTCCGCCTCTGCCTAGCAAGGCCCTTCGTCCTCATCGTTCCCGTGCAAGGGCTGCGGCGGCCCGGCAACTGGAGAGCAGAATAAGGCCCTAATTGGTTTACGCAAGATTTCTTTTGAAAAGAAAGATATATTAACTCAAGAACCTAGCAAAGACTTGAATTATGACTTTCGGTTTCTATTTAACAATAAATACTAAGCCAAAGTTCACGGTTGAGATAGTGAAAATCTAGAAGAAAAATCTGTGAACGAGTCAAACGACAGCGGATAATGCCTAGACAATATAATATCCCTGTATCCAACGCTACTTTGCTAATATGGGATACTGGAGGTTTCTGTGTGGCAAAAAGACAGATCTGCCCCAAGAATCTTTCACGCAGTCCAAGGCTAGATAAAAGGTAGAATAAAGTGCATTGTGGGAATAACTGAGAATGAGTTCATTACTGCAGCACCAAAAATCTAACAATCGAAACACGTAGGATACTGAATATCTACTATTTCGATTCAGCGAGTATCTAGATTCAAATAATCTCTATCTCATCCAAACGGGGCCTTAAATGCAACCGATATGCTGCAGGACCTAGGGTCAAGATTTTCTTTCCATCAAACATTATTCATATCACCGGGTTGAGTTAGACAGGGGGTTATTGTAATCAACATTAAATGTAGGATGATTATATCTGATTAGTGATTATTAAGCAGTCCAAACATACGTCCTTTCTCTGTAATCATTATGTAGCTGCTTGCTTTACCATGGACTCAGTAAAATCTTGATATTGAATCGTTGTATTTCTCGGATTGAAAATCGTCTATAGGTACCCTCATGTTTATATTGCATATACTCCTTCGGTTTTATTAAAAAAAAACTTAGCTTTGTCTAAATGTAACAATATTAATTATATCTAATACGTATAATATATGAAAATATATTTCACCATAAATGTAATGACACTAATTTAGTATAAAGATACTAATTTAATAGTATAGATTTTAATATATATATATATATATTATATTAATTTAGCCAAACTTAGAAGATTTGACTTCAGACAAAACCAAAATTTTATTTTATTTTAACAAGGAGTAATATATTTTGATTATGACTTGATTTTTCTATATTTTTACAAATTTTTTGAATAAAACAAGATAATTAAATTTGATGTCAAAAAAACCAAACTATCTATAAATTGAGACAAAGGATACAAGATTCTTGCTACAGATTGAGCGATGTTACAACCTCACCAAATTACTCCACAACTCCAGTATTACATCAGCTAGTCTCGCCTTCCACATAACGGAAGAATATAACCTGCCCTAAAGTCTGTGCGACAACACATAAACAGCTTCAAGAACAGTTCAGCCGCAATTTTCAAATGCTGCCAAACCACTAACTTTAGTTTTGGGACAGTTCAAAGTGGTTTTTCCGTATTCATGTTACACAGATACAGGTGCTCAGAACACCCTGCCCCTCATTTGAATGTTTCTCTCATCAAAACTGGTCCACCACTCAACCGAATCAAAACTGCTGAGGCTGATAGCTTCACACGTGTACTGATCCAATTGCCACGAATTATACAGGCTTCAGTTAGGGACTTCTTCACCATACTGAGGCCTAACGACAGCCTACGCATCAAATTGCCTTGAAAAACCATGTATCATCATTGCAGGAATTCTAGTCGCAGTATAGTATAATCACTGAGTCAGCACCAGCAGTAAACAACCAAGGTTGTTTCGGATGGAACTTGCAGTCCAAAACCCCTGCAAACCCAGAAAAGTGGTCAAATATTGCCTTGAGAGATCCAGAAAGCAACACAATGAACCATTTATATCAAAGTTTAAATAAAAAACTAAAAAATATTTTTATTAAGGAAACAAAAAACATTTTCTTGCTTTGTCATGCCATGACTAATCTTTGCACTCACAGTAATACATCTCCAAGAAAAAATAACGACCCAATTAGCATGGTCTACTTTCTTTAGTAACAGATGCGACTAGTTTAATCTAGCAGGAGGTACAACTATTTTAATTATATACAAACTTTGTCACTGTCATTTCATTTCATGCTGACAACAGATGTGCCCCATCTGAAGAGCCTGGATACTGGGCATGTTCTACGCTAGCAGATCAAATGATCAAGATTACCTTTGAGTTGAGTCTTCTACATGTGCCACTTTCTCTATTAAGAATACAAAAGTTGCATAGTAAATGGCTGCAATAGAAATGTTACCTTTAGAATTTTATCTGGTGCAGTGCTGCTGTCAAGTTTCCAACCTCCAGTAGCTGCACACTCTGCCAAATTTACAGTACAAGATGTGCATTGTGAATAATGCTGGGTTTCGCACCCTTATAAGATTAGTTTGGTGCCATATACAAATGTAACATCTGATTAATCATGGCAATCATTTCCTTATCATCCCTGTATTATTATATAAACTAAGTATTAAAGGCCTACAACAATACGGACCTAAATGATACAACAACGACTGGAATTTTGCGTGGCATACATTCGCGCGCCACCTTACACTAGTGTTGGAATGAAACCAAGACCTGTGTTTGTTGATTGCCGTTGACTTGTTGGACGTATGTACTAGCTGCGTGCTTTAAGGTTCAAAGTGGTGGTGATGTGTAGAAGTATCCTATGTCGTTTTTATAATCTCAGTACTTACGCGTGTCAATATTTCCACATAGTGCACACCCTTTGTAATTATTCATGTTTGTTCTTTGTATAAAGAGATTTTCTTATGGTTAATTAGATGTGGCCATCAATATGACAACAATGTTCTTTTGAGGGAACAAAATAAATATGCTGACGGAGAACTACATCTGAATCACGTCTACTGCGCACAGGAAGAATTGTGGTAGAGGCAAAGAACAACGATTTTCAGGCATTTTAAGGGATAGCTGCAAGTGGACTCATCTATTTCACAAGATCTCATCCAATGTTGAAAATACTTGACACTAAACCAACAATTGCAATTTCTGCTACATGCATGGCAATGATTAATGGGCAATGCTACGGTACACAAACTACCTCCTAAGAGGTAAGATCTCAAATCTCAGCCATTAAATTTAGAAAAAAATAAAATAATTAATAAAGTAAATTGAGCTGATAAAATAAATTAAACGAAAAGAAAATGCCGATATTCTCGCCCACGTCTCCGCTCCTTCCGCCTGGGTGCTTTAATTCAGTTACAATCTACTAGATAACCGGTAGAAGAAGTCTATTCCCTACGAATTGGTTTACGATAAAACATTGGGACAAGTTATTTTATTTTCCGGCGCCACACTTCATGCATGATTGATCTTTCCTTCCATAATCATTGATTTAACCCTTCAACGATGCAAACACTGCATGTAAATAAACAAATATATTTTGCTTGGCGAGCGCTGCACCTAACAATTCTCATTCCTGACGCTGGTTCTGTGTATGCTAGCCGAGCTCTTTCTTTAGTCAATATGCAAACCAAATAACTAGGCAACCGCCAATTATATTTATTTGGCAGATCAAACGAATCAACTAGGCGGGACATAACGTGAACGCAAATTACTCTGAGAGCTAAATTTTGTCATCAACATACACAAGAGCAACTAAGATGGTACGTATGCAAAGGCTGTCATGTTTTTAGGAAAGATCACGTTAATGGGTTGTGCAAGGGCTGTCACGTTTCCAAAAAGAAGGATAACGAATGGGCTGTCACAATTATTTAGAAAATAGCTCACATAAGTCTTGCTAGATCTTGGTATAGTTAGTTATCAATTTTTATCTTATTATCCTATTTTCAATATTAGAAATAAATAAATATTTTATTATCATTTTAAGGTTTTATTTCCTAGTATGTAATACTTGATTTTATCCATTTAGATCTAGCAAAATGAACGGCTCATAATTATTTCGGTGTACCGTAATAATTGCCATGATTAATGGCACTGCTACACGAGTTTCTGTTCTAGCCGAGTTTCTATTTGTCATATGTAATGTGGTCCTACCATAGTACCATCACTCACCGTAGCTAGACCTCAGAAAATATATGTGCAAGCCACTGCAATAAGAACAGTCGTCAAGAACACAGAGACTACATTGACCCCATTGTTATCCAGTATGTTCATCCCTGAAATACTCGTTACAGTTGGACCGTCTACTCTCACCGCCTAAGCAAATCAAATATACAGTGGAGAATCAGCTTTAAAATCAGAGATAAGGACGCGCAGATACCGGTGGATTTCAAATAATTTAGGCTCTAATATCTTTTTACGAACACTGCAGAAACCACTATACTGAAATGTTGCACCCAAGAATGAATCAATCAGGCTTCCACATAGGCCAGCAGCTGTAGCCAATGGTATAACTAGCAGCTGCCTCCAGAATACATCAGAAGTACACTGAGTGGTCAAGAATCCTATCAGCACAAACGCAAGCCCAATCGAGAATCCAGCTGCCGCGAGAAGTCCATCTATATTAACACCACCGTCGGTACCCTTTCGCACTCTGATCAAATTTGATGTTAAAAGCAAAGATTGGGACGACAATAATGCGCCGCCCCCGACCACGTCCCCGTCCTCTCTTGGCCGCGCCGCCCTCCGTCCTCAGGCCAAAGCGCCTCCCATCCCTAGCCACGCGCCCCCTAATCGCATCTCTGCTTCGTCCGCACCGCCTCCATCCCCTTGACCGTCGCGCCTCCTTCCCCCGCGACCGCTGAGCCTTCCCCCTCCCCTCGGCCGTGGTACCTCCATCCCGGCCGTGGCGCCCCCCTCCACCGCCGCGACGCTTCCCCTCCGTCGACCACGCTGTCTCCCTGTTATGGTAAGTTCGTGGAAAATCGGTAGCAAATTCATAGAAATCAGTAGCAACTTATGTGCAAAGTTGATCTAAAAAATCAGCAAGTTATCCCCATGTAGCAAGTTGTGTAATGTATAGTAAGTTCATGCAATTACATAAGCAAGTTCATATGATCTTATAGCAAGTTCCTGCTGTAGCAAGTTTACGTGATTATGTAGCAAGTTATGTAATGTCTAGTAAGTTCATATGATTATGTAGCAAGTTCATGCCATCTTGTAGCAAGTTTCTGTTGTATGATTATGTAGCAAATTTATGACATCTTATAGTAAATTTTTGCTACGATAAGTTCATATGATTTATGTAATGACTATCAAGTCATATGAATATGCAGTAAGTTCATGGAGTTATGATGTTTTTGAAAAATAATAGTAAGTTGTGCGCATTAGATGCAAGTTATTGTATAAAAGCCTGTATAGTCAAGATACATGGAGATAGTTGAAAAAGGCTATGAAAGGCCAAGAGCGCAAGGCGCGCAGTGCGCGGGCCGAAGGCTGCAGGAGGCACAGCGCGTGGGCTGGGAGACGCGCGGGGGCCGAGCAGGCCGCAGGGGCGTGCAGCGCGTGGGCTAAGCATGCCACGAGGCGCGCGTGGCACACGGGCCGCGCACTCGCCCTCCACGCGATCCCGTCGTCTGTTAGAGTTTGCGAAATTCCTTATAAATTTCCCTTTCAGAAAAACAAAGGAAAAAGTCCGTCACGAGTCCTTCAAGTTGCAGAGTAGTCTAGGTTTCGTCTCTCGACCGCAAAACCAGGTACAATGGGTCCTTCAACTTATAATACCGTCCAAGTTTCATCCATTGAGTGGTTTTAGCGGTTGTTTTGCATGACGTGGAACCGAGGGGCCATATGTCAGTGCCATTTAGCGGTGGGGCCCACATGTCAGCCACAGCTCCTTCCTCACGGCACTGCTCGCGCTCCGCCAGCTCGCAGCCGAGCTCCACGCCGCCTTGCGCAGGTGCAACGCCGCCAAGCTCGCCTCCACCGCGCGCACGTCTAGGCCGGCCAGGAAGGAGCTGGGTCAGCTTGCCGCCGCCGTGGCGCATGAGGCCGCCAGGTGCGTGCGCGCCGGGGTGCTGGCAGCGGTGACGACAAAGACGTGCGGCACACCTGCGGCGACCGGGGGTTGCACATCTTCTGCCTCCGCCCCATCCTCCCACACGTGCCCGCCGGCAACTGGTTCTGCGCCTCGTGCTGCTGCCTGCCCTCCTCCAAGGCCGCTGCCGCCACCGGATCCCCCGTCGCAAAGAAGCCCAAGCGTGAGTGCTTTTGTGCTTTTTTTTTCTCTTCTCGCGATTGCGGAATTCACTTAGAAGAGTACTAGCTAATCAATCAATGTCTCATACTGTCGTGCAGAGTTTCCGCTGGTCCAAACGAAGATCGTGGATTTCTTCAAGATCCAGTGGAGCCCGCTTCCCGTGGTGACGGAGCCGTTGGAGCTGAGGAAGCGAAGGCGTAAGCCTGCCGGCGCGCTGGTGGTGGCCTAGAAGAAGCGCAGACGCATGCTGCCCTTCAACCCTTGCGAGGACCCCGTGCCGAGGACCCCGTGCAGCGCCTCCACCAGATGCCCTTGCTCGCCACGACGCTCACGGCCACCAGCACCGTCTTCAACAACCACCTCACCTACCCGACCGGCATGGCGCCGTGCTCCGCCAACCGCGGACCCGTGTGCCGCACGTCGTCGTCGCCGACGCCGCCAGCAGCCCGGCGCGCGCGCACCTGGCGGTCTGGCGCGCCACGGCGGTGGCACGCTGGTCCAACCTTCCCGGCTTGCCTGAACGCGCGCGGCGGAGGCAAGCTTGGCGGCGTCGTGCCTGCGCAGGGTGGTGTGGAGCTCAGCTGCAGGTTGGGGCTGACGGAGCGCGAGCTGCGCCGTGAGGAAGGAGCCGAGTGCCTGAGCACGCGGGTGAGTTGGCCGTCGACGCTCGCGAGCATCATCTCCCATGTCTGCGCCGCTGCCACCAGGGAGGGGCCCCATCGCCATGTGGGCTGTGGCTGACATGTGGGCCTACCGCCAGATGGCACTGATAATGGCCCCTCAGTTCCACATCATGCAAAACCACCACTAAAACCATCTGAGGATGTAACTTAGACGATATCATCTACGGTATAAAGAACGAGTTAAATAAAAAACAATTTTTACTCACATCTAATCTACCCGTCATGACACAAAGCAACCATTAATTTGAATAGGGCCCACCAAACAGGGCGTGGGCAACGAGTTTACACGGCAGAACGCAGTTCCTACCGTTCAAACTCCAGCCCTGATAGTGTTCAGCGTGGTTTTTTGTCACATAAATATTTACCCGTCCACAGTACCCACCCCCAACACAATCTCAAAGCCCAGATCAAAATATTGAAGCCAAAAACTCAAATCCAAGTACAATACGATAAAGATGCCCAGCAAATAAATCCACAACTCATCCCACCCGGTCGTGAAGGCCTAACAAGGCCGTGAAAACTAACATGCCATATCAACAAACAATTTCGAAATTGTATGCATCGCTGTCCTTTTTCTTCTTCTGGGCCCAACATCACCACAAATACAATTCAGCCCAATGTCACCGCAAATACACTTACAAACATACAACATCCATGATGAGAAATACCATATCGCTCTTTTTACTTTGTACAGTACTGCGTATTTGATTCACCCAGAAGAAGTAGAGCGCGAGAATTGATTCACCCAGATTAAATCCCCAAGACCATAGAGATCCACGGATCAGATTAAAAATCCCCAGCCTGACAGTGTCAAAGTCCTAAGATCGAGAAGGAAACACATGGAGAGGGAAGGAGAGAGCAAAAGAAGAGGAACCGACGGCCAACAGCTTGAACGGCTGGGACGCTGACGGCGGAGACATCCCCACCGCCACGCAGCTTTGAGGACGGCAAAGAGGAACTGATGGCCAGCAGCTTGAATGGCAGGGACACTGACGACGGAGACATCCTGTCTCCTACCGATCCCCATCGCCACGCAGCTTTGAGGACGGCAGCGGCGGCAGGCCGGATCCAGCCGCCATAAAGGCCGGAGGAGGCGGTGGCCGGCGGGCGGTGGGTCGGAGGAGTCGACGACGGGTGGGCCGGAGGTGGTGGCCGAGTGCGGATCGGCGTGCGGTGAGTCAGAGGAGTCGACGACGAGCGGGGCAGAGGCGCGCGAGGGGGGTGGCGGCTGGGTGCGGATCGGTGGGCGGGGTGGGCCGGAGGAAGTCAACGACGGGTGGGGCAGAGGCGCACGACGAGGAGGAAACGAGGCGGCGGCGGCCGGGCATGGATCGGCGGGCACAGGGCGGAGACGCGCGACGGGAGGGAATGAGGCGGCGGCTAGGGGCGGATCAGTGAGGGTGGGGAACGGCGTGTGTGGAGGGCACGGTGAGGGTTAGGGCAGACCGCCTTTTTTTATACCCCACGGATCTCGCTGTTTTCAGCCATTGGATCAGATCGACGGCTATGCTCTATCTCCACACGTTGGGCTAGGCTAAGACCAGGCTGTTCTTCTTTTTTTATTTTTTGAATAATTGGTGTTCTATATTTACTCTCATATGGTTAAATTTACTATTTTAAACATTGTTTTCAATATCGTAATTTCTCACTAAATGGAATTCTTTTAAAAATGTTTAAAAAATGTATGAGACAAATGTGAATTCACATCGTCGAATCCGTTAGAGGACAATCATGCTTTGTTTTATAAAAAACACCTATAAAATCGCAAAGTGAAAGAATCTTACATATAGACACACACACGACATCATGACAAAATTATTTATGAATAAAATATTTGTAAATAAAACTTTCTTTGTTATCTAATAATCTTTTATAATAAATAGAAATAACTTATTTCCTACGTGTGGTTTTAAAAATCATTAACTTTCTTTGTTATCTAAAATCTTAAAAAAGAATAAAATAATAATAACTTATCTGCCACGTGCGGGACGCACGTGCGTTTTACTAAAGTTGAAGGACTCAGTATACTGGTTTTGCGGTTGAAGGATGAAACCTGGACTACGCTAAAAGTTGAAGGACCCATGACGTATTTTTTTCAAAGACAAATATTACGGCCAAGGCCACATATTCAGTCCATATTACGGCCCAAGTCCACCTGTTCAGTCCAATTCCAAAGGTTCAGCCCACCTCACTACCCAATCTATATGATCCCCACCCAAACCGCCGCTTCGCCGAGTCGAGCATTCCCTAAGCTAGCCATCACCTCTCCCAGATCTCTGATTCCCCAATATCGCACCTCTCAAACCCTAGCGTACACCATGACTGCCACCAATGTCGACCGGGAGTCGAGCTCCAGCACCACAGCGGCCGGAGGCGGCGAGATTCGGCCGGGGACGAAGCAACCCCTGTAGACGAGTCGACCATTCGCTAACCCTAGATGTTAGAACCCCAGGCGCACATGCCGCAGCGCCGCTCCCAGATCTCCGATCGCCGAATATCACACCTCCCAAACCCTAGTACGCACCATGATTCACACCTGTGTCGACCAGGAGTCGAGCTCTGCCGCGGGCGAAGGCGGCGAAACTCTGAGGGAGCACATCATAATGCGACCATAGGACTACATCGGCTCAGTGGACAAGTGTACGCGGAAGATGTGGGTTTTCGAGCCTACGACCGAGGCCTCTACAAGATCTTCATTGGTGCACCGCGCGGTCACGTACGTACCAGGCCTCTACAAGATCTTCGATGAGGTCCTCATCTACGCTGCCGACAACAAGCAGCGCGACCCCAGCATGGACTCCCTCCGCGTCGAGGTCGAGGTCGACGCCCACCAGGGCAGCATCTCCATCTACTACAACGGTCAAGGCCTCCCGATTGAACTCCACCCGGAGGAGGAAGGCCTGTACATGCCGGAGATGATCTTCGGCCACCTCGGCAGCAGTTACGATGAAGAGCTTACCGCCGGCGGGAGGAACAGCTACGGCGGCGTCAAGCTGGCCAACTTGTTCTCCACCAAGTTTGTCATCGAGACCGTCGACAGCCGCCTTGAAAAGAATTACAAGCAGGTGACATGTTTCCCTTTGTTTTTTCGTTTGGGCTGCCCATTCAGCTTTCACCACATTGTTAATTAGGTTTTCGCTAGCTTTCATCACGTTATTAGTTTTAGTTTTTAGGATAACTACAAATCACACCTGAATTCCATCAATCATTCTGTTTAAAGGTCCGCTACTTTCATCCTTGATGTTTTGATCCAAGGAGATACTCTGTTTCAAGTTTCAACCTATTCATCTGGCAATAGAGATCTCCTTTGAGTATTGAAATGACATTAGATGGATAGATTGAAATGGCAATTGAGTATATGAATCATTATGTCAAGTTTATATTGGCCTTCCCTGAGTATCTGACCAACCACGGGAGCAGATTGTAACCCCTTTCTCTGGCCATGTGCTTTTTGTAGTCTCCAATAGACTCCATGGTCTTCCCTGCTGCAGGAGTGATTCTCTAGCTCTATTAAATCAAGGAATCTCATAACCCTGTAAGTTGCGGCTACAAGCAAATGCTAAAGCATCTTTAAGATACAGATTTCTTAGAAAATTCAAAGGCACCTCTTAAAAATAATTTAAGAAAACAGCATTAGAGTGCTCAACATTTACAAATAAATAATGCACTTGTGCACTGCCACTCCAATATCACACCCCCAAAATAAATTTCTATTAACAATTAAGGAATCCAAAAGCTTGCGGCCTTGCAACGCCCAAGATTTTTCCAGTGCCCAGTTAGCCCCCCTCTTATTATTCTTGTAATTGCCTGAAGGAGCAGTTGGCAAGGAAGGAACCAGTGCATGCCTTTCCTCTTTCAACTTGTTCTTTACACCTTTTCACTTCCATCCTTGTCTGACTAAGCGGATCAAATGTAACCTTTGGACATTTAGTAATCCCCTTTCCTGCCTTCTGCAGGAAATGTGCTTCAAATCTAGTGTACCTACTTTTGTTTGGCAGTGGACAATAGCTGCATTTCCATAGAGCGTTTCCTCACACCAGGTTTAGGCCTCTCCAAAGTGGTGGCACAATTTTAGTATTTAGGCACATCATTATTCAGATATTGGGCACAATGTCACTCATGATTGTTTTGTAGATTTTCTCTGAGAATATGGGAAAGAAGTCAGAGCCCCAGACCACTGTTTGTTTGCAGGGGGTGAACTGGACAAGAATCACATTTAAGCCTGACCTTGCAAAATTTCATATGACCCACCTTGATGATGATGTGATAGCTCTTATGAGGAAGAGGGTTCTTGATATGGCAGGCCTTCTAGGCGTGACCGTACAGGTTGTGTTTAACGGCAGGACGATTCTGCAATTTGAGGAGTTTATCGACTATGCTGTTTCTTATGCCTTTGCTTCGAGATACGGATCTGACAGTCTCCCAGGCAGGTTTGTGATAGTTTCAGACCATCAGTTTGAATGTTATTCTCTGCAAGTCACCTTGTATAAATTGTGTTTCTCATCATTTGAGCATTTCTTTCTTTCAGGTTGGGCCAGAGGATTAATGATAACTTGGAGGTGTATGTCACTCGAAGTCGAGGAACTTTTGAACAGGTAAGTGTAGTAAGTTTATGCAAGCAGCGTATTATGATTTGTTTATATAACTACTACGTTTCTTTTGTGTTCCAGGTTAGCTTTGTAAATAAATTCGTAACTATCAAAGGGCGAACTCACGTAGATTTTGTTTCGAACCTTATTGCTCACCGAGTTGCACAGTTATGGAACAAGTACTTAGATTACCAGGCTACAGTGGATGAAGTCAAGAAACATTTATTTATCCTTGTTAATGTGGTCATGGAGAACCCGAGTTTCAATTCACCGCTACGGGATGCTTTGACCAATCCTCAGGAGAGCTTTGGGTCAAGCTGTGAACTTTCTAATAGCTTTGTTTATGGCGGTATGTGTCAGGTTCTAGTGGTCTTGATTTTTGCAGTTTTGCCTAGCTTTTCTTTTGCTCTACCACTTATTTCTACTTCTGCAGCTGCTGATTTCCTCGCCACCAGCCTAGCTACCACACTGTGTCGCGGGAATTCATCAAAAGATAGGAAGGCTTCCAAAAGGAGGGGTTAGTATGACTCTGGGGACCCTTAAGCGCATGAAGGCATCAGGCTTAGAGATAAGCATGTGGCTATCCGCATTGGTTTGTTAGTCAAGGCCGGTTGTCTGTGTTGTTATGAGGTTAAGTCATGAGGTTAATTTATCTGGTGGTTAGAGGTTGTATTAAGTAGCCTTGTCAGGACTGGAGGTTGTATTAAGCAAGGATTATTTCAGCTGATGAGTGTCAGTGTGTCACCTAACAAAAAGATTGCATTAGTTTCTGTTCCGTCGCATATGGCCAACTGTGTAGGTTGAATTCAGTTGAACGAGATAAAATATAAATCTGCAAAGTTTCTTGTGTCTTTATTAGGGGATTTCTTTTTAAAGGTTTGTAGCCATGTCAGGTGTCTCTCATTTCCCTTCTCATCATCTTTGAATTTTTTTGAATAAAACAAGTGGGTCAAAATTTGTGTGAAAAAAAATCAAATGATCTGTGATATAGAATGGAAGGAGTATGCACTGTGTAGCCTGTGGTTGTTCAGGGTAAAAGTAGCCCATCGGAGCAAGTTTTATATGAATTGTGTCTTTTAGTTGTATCCAAAAAAATATTCCATGTACTACCACACATCAATTAATTACTTCTTAAAATTAGCCCTCTTTTATCCATTTCTGGCACTGCTACTGAAATGGACACTCAAGTTTGCTTCAAACGAGAATGTGAACTTAAGCTGTCTGAAATGCACTCGCATCATCCACCGAAGGAGCTAGAAACTTAGCAACGATGCTATAGCCACTTGACATGTAGCTTAAAGTGTAGCGCTTCTCACCCTCCAAACATTGAAACATGAATAGTGGTGGGACCCGATCTACCTCGTCTGATGGTAACGTCACCAGCTCGTTCACTCCACGAGATCAACATCTGTATCCTCTGTTCTTTAATGTGTCAAGATTTGCATCGAGAAGAGCCCTAGCTAGCCATGTGAGCGGCGGCATGTGGTGAAGGCAACCGGAATGTTGCCAAGCGTACGTGTGGGCCAAGGGAGCAGTGTCATGCTCCGTTTGGCAACTTCAGCGATGGGGATTGGAAGCCAACTTGGAAAGTGACGACGAATAGTGTATCCGCTCATGGAAAACCTATACTTCTTTTACGTCTGAATTAATTATCGTTTTGGACATCGACACGGTCCTCAAAACATATATTTGACTAATGTTTTTATTAAAATATAAATAAATATACTAAGAAATTTATATTTTTATAAAAATACTTGTTAAGACAATTCTATACATGTGACTTTCAAGATTCAAAACTAAATAATATAAAAGCTATATGCAGTCAAAGTTTTAAAAGTTTGACTTATAATTTTTCTAAAACGACAACCAATTCGGACATGGAGGAAGTATATAGAAAAAAAGAGACAAGTCCCATCACCATTTTATTGTAGTTATAGTTCGTGCAAGATACTACTTCTCCGAGAAGTAGGCCATTCCCAGCGTGAGTTTCATTCGAGTTTCATTCTTATTAAATGTTACGATACATCGTCAGATTTGATGATATGACAGTGTAATTATGAGGAGAAAGATAGCGAGAGTTTCATGAAAGGAGAGAGAATTTCATCTAGATGAAACTCAGCCTACACTGTTACCTCGACAAAAGGTAACATGGCACTCTAGATAACTATGCCATAAAACTCTCCACTGGGAATAGCCTAAAAACTAGCTTGCACTCCTTTCTGTTTTTTTTTTTACAATTGTTGGTTCAAAAATAAATGGCAAATATTAGAGCGAGGATAGAGATCGTACAAATTTAAGCTATGGCAAATAGAGTGCTTAGCTCTGTGCTATAAAGAAAAGGAATAAGGATTAAAAAACTGCAAAAAGGGAGTAGGAATAAAGTCCATCGCAACACGGATTGGCAAACCTTCATGTTAGGAGTGCAGACAAAACCGACGGAGCCCTAGATCCGCCGGCGGCGGCTTGCCCATCGCCGGCGGTGGCACCCCAAGGTGCCCTTCGCGTCCATCCCCCTTCCCTCTTTCTCCCCCTTTCTCCATTCGTGGCCTGGTCGTGTCCTCTGGTGGACGTTGCGAGTGCCACGGCCGCCGCCGTCCGCAGGGCGTGCGTCCTCCATTCGCGGCCTCGGTCGCGTCCTCTGGTGGGCGTCCCTGGTGTCGCGGTCGCGGCCGTCCATCGGGCGCGTCCTGCGGGGTGCGACACGGGCACCGCCTCGTCGGCCGCAGCCACGGGCACGTCCCCCGGGCACTGCCCAGACCACCGCAGGCGCCGCCGGCAACCTCGAGGCGTCCCTCCGCCGGCCGCCTCATGCGCGTCCCTCGCCGATCTAGTGGCCGGAGGTTAGGCGTGGTGCTACTGCTGGGGGCCAGTCGATGGCGGTGCTCCACTCTGGCCGTGGTGGTCACTGTTCCGACGGTCCGTTGAAGCTTGTCAAGATCTGGTGCCTCGGAGTTGGTTCGTTTGCTACTACGAGTCTGAGCGGCAGTGTCGTCGTTTCTAACATGATCTGGTTGTTGTGGCGTTTGTGGTGTTCGGGTCTGGGTAGGGTGACGAAGGTTAGGGCTAAAGCTTGGACGATGTCATCTATGGACGTCGCGTTTTCTTTGGAGGCGTCCTCTCTGCACCTTGCCCACACCTGCCATGCAGCAAAAGCTCCGTGCTCGGTGCACGGGTGGTGATTCACCTTCGCACTTGTCCACCTCAACGCCAATCGTCCATGGAGGTGTTCCTAGTTTTTTCAACGGTAGTTTGGCTTTGTGATTCGAAGAAGAAGGGAGTTCCTATTTGTGGAAGCAAAACGAATTGAAGAATCTCAACTGCTTACAACTCAATGGTTTCAATTGTTTGCTGGCCATCTAGTTTTCGTATTGATCATCATTTGTGGTTGCCGGTCTCGTAGATGGTCAGCGTGAAGGTGGACCTCAGGGATTTGTGAGATGCTTTAAATATTCTATTCATCAACTTCTTTTGAGCAGGATAATGGAGTTTTCATGAACTTTGACCATCTCACTTTGTGGCATATGAGAATATGTGTGAGATTTTCACCAAGTTTGGATCTTTTATGTTGATAGGTGATATGAGTTGTACTGTTGAGTTTGTAATTCTAGATTCTATTTGTTTTTTTCTTGACTGAGTGCACTTTTAAGTACAGAGACTGAAACATTATTTTATTTTGAAATAAAGATTTTTTTATCAAAAACTATGAATGTAAAGTTCCACCAAACTGAAGGCTCAGCCAAATCGCTAGCCACCAAGTCCACGGTACAATCATACAACTTGCATTGGAGCAATCTACTCCAGAGATCAGATTCCAGTAGGCAGCAGCTATATATATACAAACACTATATATATACAAACATAACGTCGATATCGACTTGGCAACTAATGAGATAGCTCCCCGATCGACGAAGTTCTGAAGTCATTGAGCGGATCCACGGATTGACAAATATTTCCAGAATCTCCTCGTGAATAATTAAATTACTACTAGCTAGTAAGCTAGGAGTATACCAATACGTATGCCTTTTAATAACAAAATTAGGGATGTCAATGGATATGTCCACAGGCTTTGCGACATAGCTAAATACCTGCGGAAAGCTACTATGGCACAAAACCCACGGACATGTTCATCGGCATCCTAGACAAAATCAAAATCAAGTAGAGTTAACAACGTAACACTTGCCACTACTGGCGCGTCAGGCATAGTATGTAAAACTTAATTTATGTTGAGACACTCAGCTAGCCGATCTCGATGGTGTCAACATTCAACAACTGAGCGACGACGCACATGCTCCAGTGGATGGTTGGGGGCTAGCTCATGTATGCATATCCTTTGGAAGGGAAAGCATCACCCAAACACATGTACAAATTGAAGCAGCAAAGAGGCAAGAGATCGAGTATGCAATTCCATATGGCCTGTATGGACATATAGTGCGAGCGAGATGCTCAAAAGCCACCCTGGTTTTGCTCATCATATGGACCGATCGATCTTCAGTAAGCTTGTAAATTAGGACATACTTTTCAGCTAATTAATAACCAATGATGCAGCAAAACACATCACCACACACTCTTCTAAACAAGCCGTACGTGGTTGCCACCAGCAGGCATGGCAGGCGCTCGATCGAGAGCTGGAGTATTCGACAACGACGATCCCTACCTGTTGTGCAGCGCATCGGGGCAGCTTGGAATCCGGCGCTTGTCGTCGGCGAACCGCCGGGCGGGAGAAGGCGCCGGTGGCGAGCTTCCCGCGGCAGCTGCTCCCGCAGGTATTGGCCGAGAGCCCACGACGTGCGACGACACGGACGACTGCACAGCGGCCGCGGCCGCGGCGGCGAGATTACTGACGCCGCCGCCGTGGAGGCACGCCCACATCGTCAGGTACACGACGACGGGCGCGGCGGCCGTTGCCGCGAGGCAATGATGTCGTCGGAGTGGCCGCCGCCGCGCTGCAGGATTCCAATTCGCCGCTTGCATCGACGTCGATCTTGCCGGAGTCGTCGGAGCAGAGGAAGACGGGTTAGCTTAGATTAGCCAGCGGAGAGCGGAGAGGGGGGGTGGCGAGCAAGCATTCTGGTTTTCCGCACCGAAACAAAGTAATGTGCGTGAGCAGCGGGAATCAAGGGGCAATGCCCTGAAACGCTCCAAAGAAAACCAGGGCGGCTTCCATATACTACTACTGGTACACGCCTGATCGAGGCCACTACTGCTCCGCTGGCTACTAGTAGCATACTATATGGAAATACACGTACTAGGAAAGTGACGCGCGTGTATATGTCAGCAGGCTAAGACCTGCTGATCCTGATCGCTGAAGTGCCCAAGTAAAATTCAATGCATGGTAAACTAAACTAAAGTGCCAGCACAGTGCGCAGCGTTCTGGAAATACTATGTAGGCCGGCCATTGCAGGACCAGGACTGACTCACTACTGCCTGGCCTGCTAAAAAAAACAAGCGCATCCACCAGTTCAGGAGTCAGGACCACTGGCTTATTAGCTTTGGTGAATCCCTGTGTTCCCTGAATGTGGAGTAATGTATAATATAACGACATACTACGTACACACACGTGTCCCTTTGGCATTATCACGTACTGGTATGTTTGTATGGTATTATACGTTTGAGATATCTATACATTTATACCTCTCGTATGCAATATGCATGCGTACGTAGTACAGTAGAATATGACTCTATTATTTGTTCAGACGTACGACGTAGGACCGTCATGCAGTTAATCTATTGTTGGCGGTATTTGGAGGCGGCAGTGCAAGTTGATGCACATGACCGCGTGAATGCGTGGCCGGGGCCTGGGGATGGCGCGGTGCTTGAATTATAACTTACATGAGCAAAGACTTGCGATTTCATTTTAACAAGAAACATTGAGCCAAAGTTCACGTGAGATAATAAAAATCTAGAAGCAAAAATCTGTGAACGAGCCAAACGGCAGCGGATAATGCCGTAGACAATATAATATCCCTGTATCCAACGCTACTTTGCTAATATGGGATACTAGAGGTTTGTGTGTGGCAAAAAGACAGATCTGCTCCAAGAATCATTCACGCAGTCCAAGGCTAGATAAGAGGTAGAAAGAAGAGCATTGTGTGAACAACTAGGAATGAGTTCATTACTGCAGCATCAAAAATCTAACAATCGAAACACGTAGGATACTGAATATCTACTATTTCGATTCAGCGAGTATCTAGATTCAAATAATCTCTATTTCATCCAAACGGGGCCAATGCAACCGATATGCTGGGACCTGGGGTCAAGATTTTCTTTCCATCAAACATTATTCATATCACCGGGTTGAGTTAGACAGGGGGTTATTGTAATCAACATTAAATGTAGGATGATTATATCTGATTAGTGATTATTAAGCAGTCCAAACATACGTCCTTTCTCTGTAATCATTATGTAGCTGCTTGCTTTACCATGGACTCAGTAAAATCTTGATATTGAATCGTTGTATTTCTCGGATTGAAAATTGTCTATTGGTACCATCATGTTTATATTGCATATACTCCTTCGTTTTTTAAAAAAAAAACTTAGCTTTGTCTAAATGTAACAATATTAATTATATCCAATACGTATAATATATAAAAATATGTCACCATAAATGTAATGACACTAATTTAATCTAAAGATAGTAATTTAATAGTATAAATTTTAATATATATAAATATTAATATTAATTTAGCCAAACTTAGAAGATTTGACTTCAGACAAAACCAAAATTTTATTTTTTTTAACAAGGAGTAATATATTTTGACTATGACTTGAATTTTTCTATACTTTTACTTTTTTTTTTTTGAATAAAATAAGTTAATTAAATTTGATGTCAAAAAACCAAACTATCTATAAATTGAGACTAAGGATACAAGATTCTTGCTACAGATTGAGCGATGTTACAACCTTACCAAATTATTCCACAACTTCAGTATTACATCTGGTAGTCTCGCCTTCCACATAACAGAAGAATATAACCTGCCCTAAAGTCTGTGCGACAACACATAACTAGCTTCTAGAACAGTTCAGCCGCAATTTTCAAATGCTGCCAAACCACTAACTTTAGTTTTGGGACAGTTCAAAGTGGTTTTTTCGTATTCATGTTACACAGATACAGGTGCTCAGAACACCCTGCCCCTCATTTGAATGTTTCTCTCATCAAAACTGGTCCACCACTCAACCGAATCAAAACTGCTGAGGCTGATAGCTTCACACATGTGTACTGATCCAATTGCCACATTATACAGGGTTCAGTTAGGGACTTCTTCACCATACTGAGGCCCAGCCTACGCATCAAATTGCCTTGCAAAACCATGTATCATCATTGCAGGAATTCTAGTCGCAGTATAGTCTAATCACTGAGTCAGCACCAGCAGTAAACAACCAAGGTTGTTTCGGATGGAACTTGCAGTCCAAAACCCCTGCAAACCCAGAAAAGTGGTCAAATATTGCCTTGAGAGATCCAGAAAGCAACACAATGAACCATTTATCAAAGTTTAAATAAAAAAACTAAAAAATATTTTTATTAAGGAAACAAAAAAACATTTTCTTGCTTTGTCATGCCATGACTAATCTTTGCACTCACAGTAATACATCTCCAAGAAAAAATAACGACCCAATTAGCATGGTCTACTTTCTTTAGTAACAGATGCGACTAGTTTAATCTAGCAGGAGGTACAACTATTTTAATTATATACAAGTTTTCCAACAAAACAGAACAATATGTGATGCTCCACCCTCAGTTGGGTTTAAGACCAGACCTGAACTGTATGGATGAAGACAAATCTATGCAAGTGGATAAAAATCTAGCAGACAAGAGTGACCACGAAGAATTATTGAATGAATGGCATGCATACCTCTTCCATCTGAACTAGAGTGGCCACGAAGAATTTCCAATGGTACAATAAGTGGGTTCTGGTTAAGATCAGAATAGACCATTCCATGACATACATAGGCACTACAATCCTCAGAAGATGAGGCAAAAAGAGGGTACTTTCGGTGAAAAGTAACACTGGTAATATCCTTCGAGTGAATCCTGTGGCAAATAAGTTGCTGTTATTTCAAAATGAAAGAGAGAGAGAGAGAGAGAGAGAGAGAGAGAATAAAAGGCAAGGTTGGCAGACAGAACTGCAGAAAATTTACATTAAAAGATATTACTTTTGGCTACATGATGCAGTGGATAAAGAAAAGATCTTGATGACAAATGTAAAGCACAAGCAGTAACCACACCAACCAATAGATTACTTGTGGCTTCATGATGCAGTGGATAAATAAAAGAGTGATGACAATTGTAAAGCACAAGCAGTAAACACACCAACCCATGTTTTATAAAATTGCAACGCAATTATCCGAATATTAATTTGGCAAAAAAGTCATAAAAAAAGTTGGCAGAAAATTTATGACAGTAACAAATTGGAGCATGGGCAATCCAAACTTATTTAAAGCATAACACATGAAATCAACTTTTAAGATGCATCTCAATATTAATTTCTTTTATTTCCCCAGGTAAGCAAAGGCTTCCAGCATCCACACCAGCAGGATGGTTCATATGCCATGTAGAGAATTTACAGTGCCAATAATGCTATCCTTGGCAATGCATATAGATTATAGACATTTTGAAAAAATAATTGTCTTTTTACTTTCAGAGGAGATTTGAAATAAGAGGAGAATAATACTTTAGAGTCTTGTATGGTCTTGTAGATAGATCAGTATCAAACCAGCATAATTTGCCATCTTTGCTTCCCACAATAACATTATCACCTACACAAAAGAAATGTGAAGTAATCACGTTACGTATACAGCCAATATTTATATTAACCTACGAACAGGTAACATCATTTCAAAGCAGCTATTTAGAAGATATCGAAATTTGCAAAATCACTATCATTTTGACTTGTGACCTACCACCAGGATGGATTGATATGGAGGAAATCTCACGGAGACCTGACTCCAGCTTCTTTACCAACTGTGCCTTCTGGAGATCATAAACCTGAACAAACTTCTTAGTAGCAACAAAGAACATCTTCTGACTTGGATGGAATGTTGCCGCAACAGGAAGGCCTGGCAGTTTGCGGAAAGGATGGTGCGAGTGCTTTTTCGTGAGCTGATGCAGCAATACAGCTCGCGTATCGCGTACAAGGGGGTTAAGGTGTACAATTGAATGGGGAAATTGCAGTTATGGTATCATTGGACCAACATATTCGATGTGAGCATGCATGTGAACATAACTACAACTAGAAAGGGACCACTTTAAAAAGAAAACTAGAATAAGATGAATAGAACAAAATCAATAAGACATCATTCATAAAAGGATATCACTTGGCACAACGGTGGTGAAGTAATCTCCCTTAAAATGCCAGTCCACTTTTGACACAGCCTAAAACAAGAAACTAATTGGTAAGCAAGCAAAATAAGCTATAAAGCTAAAAGGGGTAAAAGTTAAAAATGAATACCAGACCTTTTGATGAGTCAAGGTGATTCCATCAAGTTTATCATGATTCATCCACCTCACAGCTGGTTTCTTACCATCTGTGATACAATAATAGAATTTCAGAAGACTAAGGCAGCAATACACTGGAAACATTGATTATTTGATTTGATATAAATCAACACACCAGTGTCATCTTGAGGAGCCATTTCACCAATCTTGAGGAGCTCTTTTGCTGTCATTTGCGCTTCTTCACTCCCCACCTCAGCATTAATAAGAAGCAGGTCATGTCCACTGCACCATAATAAAATGAATGTGAAAATAATACATAAAGCATACAGACAGGGAAAATCTGCTAGAATAGTAAAAAGCTTACACGATAGCAGCAAGAATAGGCCTGTCAGGTGAAGGATTCCAGGCAATATGACGGACATCACCTCCCACATTCCAAACCTTCACACAGCGACCGGTTTCAACCTCCCAAACACGAATTGTACCATCACAAGAACCTTCAGAAAAACAGCAACTATAATTTTGTAACTTTACATTGTCACACTCAACTGTTCGCCAGTTAACCTTATATGCCGCAAAATAGACAAAATTCTAAGGTCACCTTAGCAGATGCTGCTGTTTTTCAAAAGCAATTTTAGTTTTTTGCTTGTTGCATATCATATGAATTCAATGTATCCCCCGCATGAGGACTAGTTGACTTGATTAAGAACATCTTTACCACACAGGTTTTGCTTAGTAGTTAGATTACGAGACATTTCCCCTCCCACGTGAATTCAGTAAGAAGTGTAATAATGTAAGGAAAAAATGGGCTCTACAGTTCCTTACAATGACAACCTGGCTAAAATTCTAAACTTTCTTCATGATACAATGAAAAAACAACTATAGAATTATTACTTTTTGCAGAGAGAGAGAGAGAGAGAGTTAATGCTACTATTTTTAAGAAATAAAGTAAAGATGATGCAAGTACAAAATCAGATTTCTTTTTGCATTAGTTAATATCAGCCCATTTGAGTATCATACCATTCTGTGCAGGCATATTTAGATAAATAAAGAAAATAAATACCAATAGCACATACCAGATGCAAGCCACTGCCCAGTCATTTCAACTGAAATGGAGTTAACAGGACTTGTATGGCCCTTAAACTCAAGGTAACAAGTTTTCGGGTATGGCCTCAAATCCTTTTTACTTGGTAACTTGGGTTTGAGGGACTCAGGATCAATATTTATCTGTGGAATTGACAAATGATTGGCACCAATTAGAGACAAATATTATCTTTAAAAGCCATAAATGTTACAAAAATAAAAAAGCGGCTCAACTTACACGCTTTTTTCGGGTTCTAGGGCATAGATAAAGATCTAGACACCGATCAAAACCTTCCCTCAGTGCCTTCTCATATGCAGGTACACTTCGAAGGGACTCAAATCTGGTGAAGGGCACAACTCAAAAGTCAATGCTTACTATACAAGACAATGGGAGAACGAAAAGAATGATGGATATAGTACCGTTTTGGAATGAACTTTGGGCGATCCTCCTCATACATAAGTTGGTATGAATCTATTTCCTCTTGTGTGGGAATGTATTCAATGGAAGGATTATATGATTCTTCATGACCTGAATACACCATGACGAATAAATAGAAATTTATAGAGTATATGAACACTAAGTGAAAGCACGTTCCAATAACTTCTAAAACATCATTATAGAAGAGACTAATGCTGAAAAAGGAATGACAACATACCAGGTAAATTAGGTTTAGGAGCAGGAATGTAGCTCAAGCCTTGCCGCTTATTGTCTGCTGTATCAGTTTCATCTCCCCATAAAAGATATAAGTTGGGTTCCTCCTTTGGCTTGTCAAACTTTATCCATCCATTACGAATGGCTCTTACAAGTTTAACAACCTGCCACCAGAACGCATGAGCTCAGAGTTAGTCTGAGCAGTGATGCAAATAACTTAAGATACAACACAATCACAGGAAGTTTAAGAGAGAAGATCCAAAGCAGGCCATGTGGTTACTGACACTATTATGCATGCAACACAAGGTTGTGTCCTATTTAAACAAAAAAAAAAGCTCTGCAAGAGAATAAAAGTTATGTAAATTCACAAATTGCTAGTGAATGCATAACTCAGCACAACCCTACTCCTGTTACTTCCTAAACATGTGGTATGATGAGTGGCCCTAGGTGGGCTGGAGCACATGTCATGTGCAGAAAAATCTATCCTGTAAACAGTACTGTGCCATACTGTAGCAGCATGCAGGAAAAAGCAAAGTTAAGATTATGATTGTTAAGATTAGAAGTGAAAAGTGATAGACAATGAAATAATTCAGTTCCAACCTCCCCACAAGGCTATTTCATTGGTCGTTTCTCATCCATAGTCTATTCTTTCATCACTAACAGACACCGCTGTCTGGCAGCCCTCTTGGTAGTGTTTATCCCATTATGCTCCAACAATCAATAACCTAGCAATCAGTCACTAAGGCACTGCCTAGGCGACCAAACATCTTCCAGGAGGGAGTGATGGTATGTGTGACTACATTACTTAAATACTTAAATGTGTTCTTCATGTAATTCTATGCTATTAATGGACTTGGACTGCCTATGCAGGTGACTGCAAAGACATGGGGATAATCCCATAATCAGTGACGCAGGACACCACCACCACCAACAACAACAACAACAAGCCACTAGCCACTGCGTAAGCACCTTTTATTTTATAAGCTAGGCACCAAATTTTTGAAACACTGTAAACAGAAATGAAGTTGTAAGCTGAAATTAGGGGGGAAAGTCAGAGACAGCCGCTCATAATTTAAGAAGAATTGAATGATTAGCTAACGGCTATTCATTAGATCATTGCATAACGATGCTTAATCGGATAAATTATTTATTGTTTAAATGAATCGTTATATTAGAAATCTGGAAAGAACTCGGTAATAAGACATTCATGATCCAGGAGAGATGAAATGGACAATGAAAAGAACTCAGTAATATTGAATTTGCACTCAGATCTCTTGAAAGTAAAAACAAACAAAGAGAATGGTCCAGGAGAGATGAAATGGACTATATACCTTCTTTTGCTCCCACTTTGAAGGCACAAAGCGCCTCTTTGGCTCAGGTGCACTAGAAAGAGGGTGGCCTTTATCCTCATATTCAAACCAATCAACATAATCCTAGAACGGAAGTTAATCAGTATGTTGTATCCGTGCACTATAAACATATGGAGAAACAAAAAGAAATCATTTAACTGTAAAATATCAATCCATTTGAATGAATCTGGATAGCATTATTTGGCACAATTTAAAACTATATAAGTATATCTGTACAGGTTATCTATCTATAAACTATCATAAAGACAACCCCACTTAGTGCATAGTATTCAATCTCAGTATGCAACACATCCACATCATACCCCATTAAGTGAAAATAATAACATGCATACTGCACTAAGTGAAAATAACATGCATTTTTAATAGTTTTTGGATGCAAGGCTCATGAGCCCACATAAAACTAAGATTTCATGAAGGTTTGGGTTCATGGCTGAAGCTTGCAGATCAAAAGCAGAGGGAAAGTAGTTATCGGTCTAATGCTCTTAATAGTTTCTGTGATTCCCGCAGCAATGCGGGGGGCAACCTTCTAGTTATCAGTGAAACTAAGTCATAAACAGACCAT
Source organism: Paspalum vaginatum (assembly GCA_030272315.1). Taxonomy (NCBI): domain Eukaryota; kingdom Viridiplantae; phylum Streptophyta; class Magnoliopsida; order Poales; family Poaceae; genus Paspalum; species Paspalum vaginatum. Next base: position 5,815,242 of record CM059014.1, on the reverse strand, counting down.
AGGTCAGCAAGTAATAAGCAAGAATTACACCTTTTACTTAAAGTCTTAAACTAACATGTGTCCAGTTCAGTAACCCACAAAGATAATATTAGGTTTTTGTAACATGGATGATCATTTATTAAACATCTAAACTTAGCACCTTGAGTAAATATAACAAGGATTGTAGTACATACTGGATATGGATCAACATTGGCATGTGGAGTCTTTCCCTTTAACAATCTACTAATTATTTTAGCCTCTTCCTTTGTAATCTGAACCTCCTCGTCATTATACTCATCATAGATCTTTCTCCTACAATTGGTGACAAAGAAAAGAGATTATAAGATTATAACTTGTTTCTTGCATGCTCTTAACTATAAATGTACAGAAATTTCATGCAGCTAGATTGAACCAACAAATGATCTTCAGGAACTTTCCACTCATTGTCCTGATGTAAGATTTAGAGATATGCTGAGATGTAAGGTGACCAAGCCTTCTTGACAGCAATTAAAGCTTAAATTTCATATCAGGATAAAGTTAGGAATATAGAGTAATGTTATTAGTGTTAATAACCAAGAGGATGACCAAATACAACAAAAATATCAAAAGAACAATGTATAACGCGCTAGGATCAAACAAAATGCTAAGGCCCAATGCTCAAGCAGGATGAGCCTAGCCAACAAACTTGTAGCAACTCGGACTTTCTCCTCACTTCACCTGAAATGATAAACCTAGAGCTGCTATGCTTTGACTGTTAAGTATTTCTTTACTCCTACTGTACAAGTAATAAAACTGGGTCTGATCCCACCCGGCCACCATTACAACATTCCAGCCACTTGTTGGATAGGAATAGGATCATAATTCAAGAACAGAATCTGTGATAGATGCCATCATATCAACCAAGCCCAGATGAAACTGGCACAAATTATTATTCCGACAATTGCAATTAATTTGCTGAAATCAGTTGCGGTTACATTAGAAAAACTCGTTTTAATGTCTAAAGTCTCATGTATAAACCATGCCACAGTCAAATCTCCAATTAGTTAATTCAGTCTAGAGACATTTTATCTCCAAAAACACATGTTGGCCACGAATTGTCAACCCTAATACACTAAAAATACAATGAAGAAATTAGCTCAGCAACACTAGAAAGTGTGTAAATTGGAAAATAGATTCCGATGTGAACTTGCTAAGTACGAGGGTAACTTGTTTTGTGACATGTTGATGTTATTTTCATCTTACGTAGTTTATGTAGGGTTACCGACCACCGAGCAAATCATCGCAATACCAAATCAAAAATATATGGCGGTATAATCATGTGCCATTGCCATGAGGCTATTCTCAAAGCTAATCATCAAACCATTTGAACGATGAACGCTCAACAGAGCAAAGGTCAAGCTTTACCAATTCTTGGCATCATCCGCATTCCTGAGGTAGGCCTCAATGCGCCCCTCCCTATCACGCTTCTTGATCTTCCTCCCGTCGATGCCATACCCAATGTGCTCCTCGTCCTTGTACCACTCCAGAGGCACATCCCCTACAGTGTTCCTTGGAGCTACCTGCAAACAGCAGTAACAAACTCTTTAACCTCATATATACTCAGGCAAGCTATACGGGGCAACAAAACAATCTGCAAATCAGCAGTGTAAGCAATGCAAGCACTAAGAATGTGACAGCTTCACCTCATCCTCCGAAGAGTCGCTCTCTTCTGCCGCCGCCGCTGCCTCGTCGGACTCGGCGTCAGAGCCAGATCCGGAGCCGCTGTCCTCGAACGACACCGATTCCTGCATCCAACCAAAACCTCCGTAAAATTGCTCAACAGTAGAAGGCCGCAAAAAAAAAAATCGGGGGCAAAGGCATAAGAAAAACTCTCCCACCTCGTCGTCGTCCTCGGACCAGACGCCGTCGCTCCACGAAGAGTCGTCGGCGGAGAGGTCGTCGACCTCGTGTTCGTGCTCCCCGTCACTGTGGCCCATTTACAGCGCTTGAAGACTTGGCGTGCTGTGGCCGCGGGGGAGAGGAAGCGAGCGGCGGAGGTGGAGGCGGGCTAGGGTTTTAGGGGCAGGGGATTCGCGGCGCGGAGCTAAACCGAACGGACGGGAAAAATCACACGGGGAACCGGCGCATGAATGGGCCGGGCCACTACCAAAAGCTAACAGTTTGGCAATGGGCCGGCACGAGTAGTTATGGTGTGTGTTTGGGAGATTTTTTTATTTTTATATTTATTTAAATCGTTTTTTGCAAAAATAAATGGGCGATTCAAAAAATTGCAAATATAGACCTATACCGCCGGACCACTCGGCGGTATATAAAAACCGCCAGCCCAATCGGCGGTATTTAAAAACCGCCGGACCAACCGGCGTTTTTTAAATACCGCCAGAACAGGTTGGCAGTGCGGCAGGCAGCTGCCACCGGTGGGCCCCACGGACCAAAAAACGCCGGATTGGCCGGCGGTGTTTAAAAACCGCCGGCGGAGACGGCGGTTTTAGGCCCATACACCCGCCGGTCGCCTCTTTCTTTTTTCTTTCTTCCTTCTTCTTCCCCGCCGCTATCCGCCGCCCGCGCCGCCTGCGCCATTGCTTCCTGCCGCCGCGCGCCTGAGCAGAGGGGAGAGGGGCGCGGCGCGCCGGAGAGGAGGAGAGGGAGAGGGCGCGTAGGGGAGAGGAGGAGAGGGAGAGGGCGCGGCCGTCGCGCCGCCCAGGAAGGAGAGAGGGAGAGAGAGGGAGAGTAGAGGAGGACCAAGGTTGCAGGTAAATCTTCTTTGAAACATGTATTTTTTTAGCATTTTAAGTATCATTAGTAGTATTATTTGATATTAGTAGTAGTTTAGATACTAGTATTAATAGATTAGGTAACAGTAGTAGTATTTTATATAATATTAGCACTAGTTTGAATTATCATTAGTGGATTTAGTCTCGTTTTATGTAATACTCATACTATTTTAGTTCACATTAGCACATTTATCAGTTTTAGATTTAGATAGAATATTCAATCATTACGATATATGGAAAATTTAGTGTTATATAGAAATGTGGTCACATATGTGCTAAGTACTGTCTTGGTTGTCGCATTTGTGATCAGGCATATCACAGAAAACATATTTTCAGATATATTTTGGTGAAGGAGAGATACGTTACGGTTAGTTCGGGGTAGATTTGAGTGGGTTTCGGTCAGTGACAAAAGGGCTGGACAAAGCAATTGAGAGGCCATTTCGTTCAGTGTAGAACTGGTTCATGAAGTGTTTTAAGTTGGATTATGATGAATGTCAATTGAGCATCTCAGCAGTAACAACTAGCACTGCCGTATGGAGGAGATTTGTTGATGTTAGCTTGCGTCATGGGTTACCTCTGGTTCTTTTTGTGCAAGCATACGAGAAGTTGAATCCTGAACCAGAAAGCTCACGGGGCTGTGATGAGGCCACAACAGTTGAAGAAGTGGTGGAAAATAATGTGAATCAGGGTAACGAGGTGGGCGTTGATATAGATGAGCAATGTGAAGCAATTGAAACAGTACGGGAACCAAGGGGTGAGGTAGATGAGGGTGAAGAAATTGTAGGTTTGGTTGAACAGATGCAGCGGGAGGAATGCCGAGGCCAATGTCCCTGTTGATGAAGATTCAGATACTGAAGATGAAATATTGAACCAGGTTCCAAGTCAATGGGCTAACTTTGATCACTCAGAACTGCTAGTAAATGAAGGTGAAATGGTTTCATAGGAATATAGTGAGAATGAAGTATCTGTGGGAGCTATTTACCATAGCAAGATAGAGCTGAAAGAGGCCATGCAAAGATGGTCGGCTAAGTGCCTGAAGAAAGAGTTCAGAGTTCAAAAGAGCAGTACACAAGTCTATGATGTGAAGTGCATACGAGATGATTGTCTTTTTAGGGTCCATGCTTTCTTGGGAAAATATGATATTTTCTGGACCGTTTCAAGAATTGAACATCATACATGCGTCCTTGAAGAGCTTGAGAGTCATCACCGTAACTTCACAGCTGATTTTGTGGCTCAACATATGTACTCGAAGATAGTAAATAATCCTGGATATGAGCCGAAGGCAATAATCAATAGCATAGAGGATGACTTTCAGTACAAAATAAGTTACAGCAAAGCTTATAGAGCAAAACAGAATGCGTTGGAAATGAGATAGGGTACGTATGAAGCATCGTACCACAACCTGCCACGTGTGCTGAACACACTATGTGACTGAAATCCGGGTAGTTACTTTGAGATTAAGCACTATAATTTGCCTCAGGACCGGAGAAAGCGTGTTCTTCAGTGTGCTTTCTTTCCTTTGGGGGCATGTATCAATGCATTCCAGTATTGTCGCCCAATGATATGCATCGACGGGACCTTCCTAACAGGGAGGTACAAGGGCACAATTCTGACTGCAATTGCGGCAGATGGAAACAATCAGGTGCTCCCACTGGCTTTTGCGTTTGTTGAGAGTGAGAATGGGGACAGTTGGTACTGGTTTTTAGAGCGGATCAAGTCATGTATTGTTCAGGATCGGCGAGATGTGTGTGTGATTCATGATCGCCATGGAGGCATTATGCAAGCGGTGCAAGATTTAAAGAAAGGATATGTACAACGTCAAAGAATAGCAAAGTGGGTCGATCTGAAGAGTCGGTGGTGCATGAGACACATGGGAGCTAACTTTCAGAAGCAGTTCAAGAACAAGAAACTAACAAAACTTTTTAAGAGGTTGTGTAGTCAGAATCAAGAAAGGAAATTCAATGTTTTGTGGAAAAAACTTATGAAGTCACAAAGAAGAATGCTACAGAAGTAAGTACTAGAGGTACGAATTTAGAAGATGATGAGGCAATTGCAATGGAAAATATGGACCTTGATGGTCCTAATGTGCAACGGAGGTCTGGTCGTTCGATTAAGTCATTCTCGGAGTGGATTGAGCATGAGCCAAAGGGGAAGTGGTCTTTGTTGCATGATGAAGGAGGTGCACGTTACGGTATTATGACTACGAACCTTGCCGATGTGTATAATTGGGTGTTACGTGGAAGCAGAAGCATGCCACTTGTCGGGATTGTGGAATTTTACATATACCGTACAACACAATACTTTAGGAAACGTCATCCTGCAGCAAAGAACGTATTTCTAGACCACCGCCTCGTATTCAGGGCAGAAATTCTTTGAGTATATGGCCAAAGCAAACAAAAAAGCCGCAGGACATCGTGTCAGGAACATGGGTGTCGCTGAGCATCGATTTGAGATCATTTGTCAGGGACAAAGGCCGAAGAGGAGGCAATCATGAGAGGCACGTGCAAGAATGTGTCCTGTACAATAAACATTGTGTTTGTACCTGCCACAAGCCGAGGTTATACCACAGGCCGTGTACACATGTCATAGCTGCATGTCAGGAAGTTGGAGGTTTGAACGCTCGTATGTTTGTATCCCCCTATTACCTGAAGGATGCAATCTATCACACCTGGACTTTTGAGATATATAGTTTCGCCATTGCGGGGACTTTCACTAGTACTGTAGAGGGTGCTCCTGATTTCATACCCAATCCTCACCCTGACATGAAACAACAGATAGGGCGACGCAAGACTCGTCGCATTCGTAACAACATGGATGACGCCGAAGCTGGGCCAAGAATTGTCATATGCTCGAAATGCAATGAGTTCAGGCACAGCTATAAAAAATGCACTAATACACCTCAAGGAACCGTGTCGAACATACCTGAGCCAGGATCATCGAGTCACGGTCGACGCGATTGTAGAGGAACAAATGAAGTCATTTAATGATTTTTAGTTACTGTCATGGATTGTAATAACATAATGTTTGGAACCTTTCTCTACTATGTTACTCTTGTATTAACTGTAATTCAGTGTATGTGGAATTGCTATCATGGATTGTAACAATATTATGTTACTATGGCATTTAGTTTGTTATTATTTTGAATTCGATGCAATGGTATGCAATGTTATGTTAATGTTATGTGCTGTTATTTTGAATTCCATGCTGTCTTATGTTAATATATTAGTTAGTTTATACTTGGTTTATAATGTGGACTAACGATATCAATCTTTTTTTAGGGATGGATGCCCCACAGGGTTACGTGACCCCCGACCTGCTCGATGTAGTGACGGACAAGAAGCACCGGTCATACTTCAGTGCGGTATTGGGGAGCTCCCTTGGACAGTTTCGCGCACGTGTTCCGATGTAGATGATGGCGTTGGACCCTCGTTGGCTACCGAGATTCGCTTTACGTGCTTCATTCTCTTGTTCAGATATATTCAATCTTATTGAAATTTATACAATGCTATGCTCATCGCTTTTTTTAGGCTTGCGCGCTTCTGGTCTGCTCCCACTTGCTCGCATGGTCGAGGGGGACGGATCGCGTTTCAGCTACGACTTCTCTCTCCTTGCTTCAATGGTGGATAGGTGGAGACCGGAGACACACACTTTGCACCTCACCGTGGGCGAGATGGCGCCTACGTTGCAGGACGTGTCGTACCTGCTTGGGTTGCCGTTGAGGGGCGATGCCATGGGCCCCACGGACGTCGGCCTCGGCTGGCGTGAGGACTTGCTCGCTCGGTTCGGTGCCGTGGAGCGTATCGGCAACGCACAGCCCTATAGGGAGTTTCCACCGACGTACACGGGCGGACCGCCCAAGTGGTGGATTCTTCAGTTCAAGGTGAGTAGATTCGACCGCAACCGGCATAGTTAAAAATCATATGGTTTTTACTTATGTGCAACTATTTACAGGCCGGCAACATTCGAATAGGTGCCACAGAGTACGGGGTTGCGTGGCATTTGGAGACGTACGTGCTGTGGTTGATGGGGTGGGTGATGTTCTGCAGCTCTGCGGGCAACTTTGTGCCCAAGAACCTACTGCCTTCCGCACGTTACGTCACCGACAGCCCACTAGAGTCGATCCCGCAGTTCAGCTGGGGGTCCGCTGTCCTAGCTGCGATGTACCGGGGACTGTGCACGAGTTGTTCGAAGAGTTCGTTAGCGGAGCCCATCTTCGGCGGATGCCCACTACTTCTGCAGCTTTGGGCCCACGAGAGGTTTCAGATAGGTCAGCCCGCAGTCGTGCATAGCCCGTACGACGCGTATATACGCGACGACGTAGACGGCCCTACAATGGGCTCTCTGTGGTGCGACCGACGAGTACGTGGCTTGTTCTTCCTTTACTTATTTGGATGTGTCTTTACTTTTCTGTTCTAACGGTGTAATTGAATGCTTTCGCAGTTCGTGTACGCTCATGTGCAGACTAGGAAGTCTTACCCTGACTTCGTAGGCCAGTTCGATGTCATCCATGACGACTACGTTCGTTGGACGCCTTACTCTGACGAGGCAGTGGAGAGTCGTGCACCTGACGAGCTGTCGTCGTTGTGCGTACGCGACGCCGACTACTGGAGAACGCGCAGCCCACTTGTCTTCGACATCTACGTCGAGGAGCACGCAGTCCACCGCGTGCTCCGTCAGCTAGGCTTGCGGCAGGAGGTGGTCGTCCCTCAGAGCTTACTGCCGCCACACGTGCACCGGTTCGTGCCGACCTTGTATATTACCGCAAAGTTATTTATTTCACATAATTCACATGCTCAGTCCACCAGCAAACCTATTTTTATTTTCAGGTTTACGAGACTAGGGCCAGAACGTTAGGCCAGATCTGGGCACCACGTCTTGCCGAGTTCGTGGCGAAGTGGTCCACGGCCTTCGATGACCTCGTCATGGAGGGTAGGCCACATAACGATGCGGCCTAAGGTCACTACCTCCGTTGGTACCTCCCACGGACACGACTTCGTGTCTTGTCGACGCCACAGGAGTTGCCCCGCCGCACACCATCCGTCACGGACAGTTACCCTACACGGCGAGACCAGGGGGCGTATATAGCTGTAAGTTTCTTTCCTGATTGTCGATTCCGCATTAGAAGACATTTAAGTTCATACTTCATGGCAAACTAATGCAAACTTTTTAAAACAGCATGACGTGCTCCAGCAGATCCATACAAACGTCACGACGTACAGCCGTACTGCCCTCACCATGGCCCCACAAGATCACAAGGCGGGGTACTGACAAGATAGCGGAGCTGTGCAGAAGAGTGACTAGGTCGTTGTCGTGCCGTGACGACGATGTTGGCCATCCACCACCGCAGCCGATGTTTGTTGCCCCTAGCCCGACCCCGCCACGACCCCCTCCGGTATGACCTCCGGTACCACTGTTTGCGCAGACTCCGCCGATGACCTACCCGCCGCCAGGTATTTCTTGTACAGGTCAATTTTATTAAACACGAGTTCACCAAATGTTTATGCATGTTCCGTGCAACAGGTACGCAGTACGGGACCCATGTTGGGTCATCGTCTCGTCACCATACCTACCACCACGACGTCTTCGCTGCAGGGACGTCACGGACTCGTGACGTTGAGTGGGGTAAGTGTCATTCACATACATGCAGCAGACTCGTCATGCCTGTTACAGTGTTACTTTACATTTTTAATCCATGCGATTGATTTGCAGGATATGAACCTGGCACGACCCCTGACGACAGCTACGGAGCCGGCCACGCTCCACACAGTCCACCTGGTGCAGCAGAGCAGATGGTGCTGTCCTTGTTCGCGTAGCCGCCGCGACATGATGAGATTGGTTACTCACAGCTACACGAGGCGTCACCCCACGAAACTCAGCAGTCACAGGAGTCGCCAGCGCACGATGCAGTCCCTGGCCGACGTACTCGACACCCCACGAAACTCAGCAGTCACAGGAGCCACCAGCGCACGATGCAGTCCCTGGCCGACGTACTCGACAGGCACCCGACCCCTTTAGTCACGGGTCACGCCACACTTAGGCTGCCCAGAGAGCTGCACGCAGGAGCAAGATGGGTCGTAGCTAGATCATAGTTCCAGAGTTGACTTGCATTAGTTCAGTGTACTTTCGTCAGCATGTATTTTATCACTTTCACCTTTGTAGTAGGCCGTGACAATACGTATGCAATCGTTTCAGATACAGATGCCTCCGTAGCCTTTTCTGTTGGACGTGACAGCGCATCACGTAGCCTTTTCAGTTACAGGTACATGCGTAGCCTTTTCAGTTCTATGTGACAATACCTATGTAGCCTTTTTAGTTTTACCAGACAGCGCAAGACGTAGCATTTTCAGTTACAGGTACATTCGTAGCCTTTTCAGTTCGACGTGACAACACTATGTAGCCTTTTCAGTTCGACGTGACAACACCTATGTAGCCTTTTCCGTTCGACGTGACAACACCTGCGTAGCCTTTTCAGTACCATTTCCAGTTTGACCTGACAACTTTTTCGTTTTCAGAAGACAACTCAAGCCCCATCTCGACTACAAAAACACGGCACACCTTCAAAGAACACACAACACACTACCAGAGCGAGAGAGCAATGGCCGAGCCGGGAGGAAGGGGGCGTGGCCACGGCCGAGGACGAGGAGGGATGGGTGGAGGACGTCAGTAGCCACCACTTCCTCTGGGGAGGTCCTCAAGGCCCAGACATGTTTCCACATCCACTGGAGGACTTCCCGCTAGAGGGACAAGACGCCTTTGTTGGCGAACGCAAGCTTAGCCCTTACGATGATCGCACGGAGGTGTGACCTACGTGCCGTTGTGGTGAGTATTGTGTCGTGCAGGTGTTCGATGAGTTCATCGATGGAGGTCGTCGCTTCTACAGATGCCCTTTTGGCTATGTGTGTGTTCAAACTCGCTCTCTACACTTTGTTCTGACATAACTAAAATTATTTCTAAAAAGAGATATATATGATTGCAGGATTCCACTGACACAGGCATGCCGCTTCACCAAGTGGGTAGATCCTCCACACCATGCCTATGTCGAAGACTATATCAACCACCTGAAGACCAAGATCCACGACATTGAGTGTCGCGTCAACTCTCTGGAAAACGAGGCTGACGCTAACGCGATAGTGGTTGCACTCGAAGATGATCCCATGTGCCCTGAACCCCTTCTGCAAATGCCCGTACCACCCGCGGCAGTGTATGCCCCCCAAGTCTCCACCATCTGGAGGTTACGGCTACTATGATCTCGGAGGCCCATCGCAGCACTATCCGAACCAATTCGCTTAGACGAACTTGCTACTATTATTATGTTTCTAGCATTTCAAATTACCTAAGGCAAGTCATTTGTGTAGTGTGGCGGAACCGCCGATTTAATCCGGGCTAAGCGCACCTGCCACCTTTGGCTTGCAGTGCGATTAGACCGAACTAAACCCGGTCGTTCGTCGAGAGTCATTCGGCTCCCGATATTACCTTTTCCCAGAGGAACCGACATTATACACATCCAGCCCACGATGGAGCCACAACAGTTACATCATCTCAGGCAATTAAAAATAGCATATATAAACTTATTTTTACAAACCGGTTCGAAATAAAAATACAAGTTTCAACATATTACCATACGAAAGGCAGGTTTGAATCAGATAGCGGAAACGAATTTGAAAACATCTCACGGCTGAACAAAATACTTTACTAGTCTTCATGCAACGTTGATCGAGGCGAGCAGCACCGAGCCCACCGGTACTACCCTCCTCCAAGCAGTTGTCCAGATGTCGCCGGTACCTGTTCTCAAAAGGTGGGGGCAAACCCTGAGTACTAATTACTCAGTAGGACTTAATGGATTGGCTTACGGCTGACGCAAAGCTTGCTTACTAGCATGTGGATCCTTAGCCATTGATTTTAAACAGTGGTATATCAACATAGAGTATCAAGATTCATCTTTTGCATATAACTCCATAATAATAACTTGCAGAAATGTAAGCAATACAATACAAACATGTAGTACTTGAAAACATGAGTAATAAATATGATATATTTAAGTAGTTACTACGTTGAACGTCAATGGTATTGGCATTCCCACACCTGGTGGGCATCAGCGATTCGAATCGATTTTAATTCCCGGGAATAACTATCATGCTAGGGGTATATGCTTACTAGCCATCGCGTTCCTACATATAGTCCCGATCTCCACCTGTCTTGTCCCAAGATTCAAAGCGCCCCCACCTAACCCCCGGGTTGTGCCCCCTCAGGAGCGATACCACAGTGCCCTGGGTCAGCACTCCTTCGAGTACAAGAGCCCCCGGGCCCATCGGCCTCCAGCAAGTGGATGGGCGGAGCCTCGAAAACTTCGGACAAACCCAAGGTAAGACTTCACCGGTCCCATTCTCCGGTTAAGCACTCTAGCAATGTTATGCCAACCAATAGGCGAACAGCGGACAGGCCTTAAACGACTCGGGCGGAGCCAAATGATACAACAACGCACACCACCAAATAAAATTATTCTCCGCCCGGTCTCCAATTAAATTATGAGCATAATAATAACTGTCATAATAGTTAGATTTCTGAAATTTTGAAATTACCTACGCGACGAGTGACTCCTTTCACTCGTGTCTACTCGCACCTAGCAATTCTAGGCAACTCGTCCTACGAACTCTAGATATAGGTGCTAGGGCCAGGGCGGCCAGGAGATCTAATGCAATTGTTTTCAATCAACTCCTAATGCGGATGCGTAATGAAACAATCAATTATCATATTAGCTGGGAGAAATCATGGTCCTGCCTACCTTCCTCACTAGTGTTAGTAGTTGTCTCCTGAGCGAAGTCGGGCCTCCATTGCTGGTCTTCCGGCTCCTGGTGTAGCTCCTCCTCGGGCTCCTCTACGATCGGTTGGTCCGGCGGGTGTCCTTCGCTCGCGGGATCTATATGCATGACATAGTGCAATTGGAGCACGTATTAGTGCAATGCTTGCTTCATGATGCGAGTGCGATGCAAGGAATCATGATTTATGGAATAAAGTTATGCATTTTTGTAATGAAACTTGTTTAGCATTAAGAAATCGTACGAGCCATCACCTAAGATAACTTAGCGTGTCACACATAACAACGTGGGGGTGTGTGACAGGGTAGCACCGGCTCATGCGAAAATGGCCGAGCTTCACCTAAACAACTCTTTTCCACCTAGCTAGGTTAACATTTCTATCACGCATTTCTAAAACAGTAGTGAAGACCTACATTGCACTCCAACTTAGTGGCTAAGGTTTACATACTCCTAAGTTTCCAAATATGATCCATGGTGGCATTTATTAATATACTAGTCTCACATTTTCTATTATTTACGTAAATATGCATTATTTCTACCATTTTCAAATCAGAGCCAGAACCTTACATGCACCACCTCCTACTCTAGCAGTGAGTCATGTTCATAACCTAGAGCTCATATCAAGCCCCTAAAGTCACCTTGAGCATTTTTCACCATGTCAACCTTTTCTTAAGTTAAATATATGCTTAAATGCAAGACAAGGGCAAAATAGTAATTAAACAGCCAAAGCTAGGGCTACCAAAATTTATACAGAGCCTACACATGTTAACAAGGCCTCTGCCCAAATTTCATAAGTTTTGAAGCTCATTTTACCCACATTTCCTATTTATCAAGGTTTTTCATGCATGCACAATAACAGGGGCAAAAAGGTCTTTTCATACCCAACCATCATACCCATTCTGTAGATCTACTTAATAGGAGTACACTGCAACAAAGTTTGTATTTTTCTGATTTTTATTTGATTTATTACGAATTTCCAAAGTTTCAGCTTAAGAAAATACATTTAAAAATGAAAACCCTAGATCTGAGGTCTTGTACGCAAATAATTGTAGATCCAGGGGCTACCACGTAAGTTCTGCGAGACACATACAACAGCGCACAAAATAGAACCGCAAAAATATAAATCGACAGGGACTAAATTGCAAAGTGGACTGAGTCGTCTTCTACCTTCAGCCCGGGACGAACCGCGCGCGGGGAAAGGGAAAGGCGGCACTCTACCGGCGGCGTGGGGACCGAACTTGGAGCCGAGTGTGGCAGAACCGCCTAGATTAACCCGGATTTAGTGCTTAATCACCAGATCCGTAATAACCTCGGTAGTCCTTCAGGATGTAGGTATCCTGACTTGGTCCTACCCATCCGGATCGAGCTTGATTGTTGGGGCGACTCTCGAAGGAGTCCACAGGTTACAACATACACATCACATTTATTACATAAGTTAAATATTACACATAGGTTTTGGTACTTATTACATTTCGGCTGATAAGTTCATCAGCCATTAAACCAAAGTAGCATAGTTCTCAAGTTCTTTCAACTCACGCACACACCTAACTGCTTCGGTTGTAGCCAAGCTTGGTTCAAAAGAAAGGAGGATTCAGATAAGGGTCCCATTCAAACCAAGTATATTCCGCACCTGAAAAAGAATAGGCAAGAAGCCTGAGTACTAATTACTCAGCAAGACTTACCCGACCACTGGGTCGAAACCCGACTTCCTAACTTAGGCCGGGGTGGTTAGGTCAACTCACACTGCGGCAGGCCTAATAATAAATCCTTAGCTTTAGAATTTAGTTCACCCTTTTAGTTATTACCTGATCATACTAAGTTATTCCTATTCTACTAACCCACCAGGACCCACCAGGACAAACATGTTGTCAAACATTCATCATTAACAAGATCAATTCTCTTACTACGATGTTGGTCGCGATCAGGCAGCTTAGAACCGGCAAGCCACAGACGATTCGAATCGATTTTCCACCTCTCGAGAGGGATACTCAAACACCCATCATATGTGTGTACACCGACCCCACATACGACAACCCAACATCCAGTGCCACCTAGCCGGAACCATCCTCACCGAACCCGGGTGTCAGTCCTTCGACACCCGCCCAACCTCCTCCTTCCAGTTGGTCTCGTCTAGTTCTGCGCTTAGGTACAACAGGACGAAAGGCTTACCGGAGCCCGTTAAGGACGATAAGTGAATGAGGCGCGTTTGGCCCAACCAGGCCACACATCGGACGGCCTTATGCGACACAGGCAGGATCAGGGTCCATATCAAAATAATCATAACATGTAAAGTACGAAAGCGAAACTGATCCCGCCGCATGCCTGTCAATTTATTAGCCATCTTCTTATTCTCAACCAAAAACTTGCTGTAAAGATTTCCTTCCTAGGCCTTTGCCACCTAAGCCATCTACTGAGCATTGGTTTATATGCCGGGTAATGAGTCATCATGCTCTAGGGTTTCAATCAATTCCTAACTCTAATGCACAAGCATAACTCTGATTTAAATTAAGAATTTAAGAAAACTAGGTAATGCACCGGGGCTTGCCTTGAGTCACAGGATCGGCCTCTGTCGGTGACTCGGAGTCTCCTCCTGCAGGTATGAAGGATGCCTCGGTTGCACCGGCTTCTGGATTTTCCGTTGCAGTGGAAGACTCTTCAACTGGAAGCGGTGGGACTAACGTGCCTAAGTTGATGACATGCAGGAGTTTTAAAATATGAGGATGATCAACCAGTTGAAAAAGTAAAATATACCATTTTCTAAAGAAAAAGGGTGGTTGGGGTTAAACATGGATATCTTTCGAATGAAGATGATTGTCCTAAGCTTTAAATGAATTACCAGGTATTTTTAAATATTTTAAATAATTTTTTAAAGCTTAAATGAATTTTCTAGGAATTTTTGAATAATAAAAATGGACTTTTGAATTAATTTTCTATTTTTAATACTCTTTATGAATTTTTTTGCATTTTTAAATAAGGGCTAAATTTTTAAAATATATAAACTCTGATTTACTTTCTTTTTGGAATTACCAAATTATTTATATGAATTAATAGATAATTTTTCTAATTAAAATAAAGCATATTACATTAAAGTAAAATAGATAAACAATTTAAATTTAAAGGAAAAAGAAAAACAGAACTACTGTTGAAATTCGGCCCAGCCCACAAAAAAGAGAAAGCAAAAAGTTCTAATTTCTCCCTCCAAAAATCAGCATCGGTTTCTCTTTCGGCCTGGCCCGGCCCAGAATGGGCCGGCGGCCTGCCTCCCCTAAGGCGCGGCCCAGCCGAAGCCTTTCGCCTCGGCCCCGCCGCTACGCGGCCCGGCAGGCCGGCCTGCCAGGCGGGCGGCCCAGCTGGGCTGTCGGCCCAGCGGACCGGCCTCGCTCGGCCGCTCGGCGCGCGGCGCGCCGCGCGAGCGCGACGCGCTCTGCGCGTCGCCGCACCGGCAGCGCCGGCGACCATCCGGTGCGGCGGAGGCCGAGAGGCCTCGCCGACGGTGGCCTCGGACGCGGCGCGAGCTCCACTCTCTTTCCCTCCCTTTTTCCACTTCTTTCCCCCTTTCTCTACACCGTGGGGTCGCCGCCCGCCGCGGCATGGCGCCCGCCGGCGCAACGCGCCGGCGAGGTAGCCTCACGGCGGCGGTTGTGCCCGCGGTGACCTATTTTCTACTGCGCGGGGTGCGCGCTGTCGCGGCGCACCTGATGCGCGCACCGGCGGGAACCCTAGGGGTTCCCACGCGCGGGGACCGCGGCGGCGACGCCGCGGTGGCCGCGGCACCATGCGGGGCTCCGAGCTCTGGCGAGCTCGGGCCGACGCCCGGCGCAGCGTAGAGGGAAGGAGCGGGGTGGGGGCGTGCTTACCGGCGCGGTGTCGCGGTGGTGACGGCGACGGAGGCGGCAGCGACGGCGCGAGGCTGGGGGCACGGCACGGCGCGGAAGCGGGGGAGTGCCGCTCCCCGCGCGCCGCGGCGGGGAAGAAGACCCGCCCCCTCCCCCCCCCCGCGGTCCCACCAGTCAGCGCCGCCTGACAGGGGGCGCGGGTGCCGGGGGGGCTGGCCGCCACGCGGGCCGCCGCCCCCGGCTGGGCCTCGCCCAGCGGGCGCGTGGCCGCGGGCTGGCCAGCGGGCCCGCGGGGCTTCCCCCGATTATTCTTTTTCTTTTTTTTTTACTTTTACCCTTTTCATTTTTAACCCTAGATTTTGACATTTTTCAACAGGGGTCCAAATACAAAAGTGAAAGGGCTTAATTTAAACTACCCTTTCACATTTTTGCCCCTGGAAAACTCCAAATTTTTAAAAGGCCTCAAATTTAAATTTGAATCAAATTTTTGAGAGAAAATTAGGGTAAATTGCAAATGCTCTTAAGTGTTAAAAATTACGGAGTATTACACCGAGCCACTTGCGGAAGGTGTCCCAGGCATAGGTCTTCGTTTTCCCCAAGACGGAGGCGCTTGAGGAGGGTCGAGGGAGCGGGGAACGGGCGTGAACCGAAGGCCGACGGTGTTGAGTCCGACGACGGTGGCTCGGTCTGATCCGGCGAAGGAGTGGCAGGGTAGGGCCACCGTCGGGTCCGTGAGCTACGGGGTGTCGAAGCGAATCCGGCGCAGGTGGTTAGGGCTACGGGGAGGCACCAGAGCGGCCCGTCCACGGTGAGGTCGGCAGTGCTTCTGCGCGTCTCGGTGGCACACGCGTGGGAGGAGGCCGGAGGCGGCATCGGGCTTCATGGACACGAGGAATCGGTGGAGGAGAACGGGGAGAAGCCGAGGCTCGTGCTAGAACTGAGGAAGGAGGTGTAGAGGGCGGAGGCGCGAGCTCGAGGATGAGCTCCTGCCGGGGCGGCCATGGCGGCAGTGCACTGGAGCTTAGGGCAGGGAGAGTGGAGCGGCGTCGAGGCAAGGGGAGAGAGGCGCGCAGTGTGGGGGCGGAGACGGGGCGGCTTCCCTTCGAAGGAAATAGAGGGAGAGGGGAGCTCGGGGACCGAGCGAGGGGCGGTCAGCATGGCCGGCGCCCATGGCGCACTCGGCAGGAAACCAGTGCCGCGTGGGTGAGCCAGAGGAGGGAGGGAGAAGGGCGACGCGGCACGGACCGAGTCCACTGGACCAAGGCCCATTGACAGTCGGGACCCTGCAAGAGGGAAATGGAAGGAAACTATGGACCGAGTGCATGGAGAGATGGATGAGGAGACAAAGTGGGGCCCACGGAGCTGTCGTCCCCACGCGGACCCAAAGCGAGCTGACTAGTGGGGCCCGCGTGTCATTGTCACAGAAGAAAAAGGAAAATCTCGAAAATGGAAAGAAGGAGGTTTGACCAGCTGGAGACATGTTTGAAATTCGTCAATTTGAACTACTTAGGGGCAGAATCAAGTTGAACTCAAATTACAACAAATATTCTAAACTTTGTGCTCTACAACTTCCTTATAAACTTTGTGGTGAGTTTCCATTTTAATTTGAGTGAAATTTTGAATTCAAATATCTGACACAGGTTTGACCAACTGAACCCCTCAGTTTAAAAATTATAAAAGTCTATTTTAGGTGCATTTTCATAAAAACTTTTCTATACCGATGTTGTTCACAATTTCATTTTCTTCAACTTTCATATACAAAGTCTTGCATGATCATGTCTTTTGTTTGCTAAAAATTTGAATTTTCCATTCAGGTCTATTTGGACAGAATTCACTAGAAGACAGAAAATGAGCTAAAACACCATGCAAAACTTTATGCATGTCAACACACAAAATACCAAAGTTATTAATCATGAAGTTGTCTACAAGTTTGGTATATAAAGTTCTGTCTAATTCACCACAGATTTTGAAATACCATTTCAAACATACTCAGAGTTTTGGTAAAACAACACTTTTCCCTTTTGTAGAGTCTTTCTTATTTTCAACTTTTGGAGTATCAAATGGAGTCCAATCATATCAAGGTCTAGTGCATCTGAAAGGTTATGAGTTCAATTTCATTTCATAGAAAGGAATATTTTGAAGTTGTATGGTCAAATCGAAAGTAATTTTAGAATGAAATTTGGGAAAGAGTGTCGACCCTAAACTTAGCAAAATTTCCTGAGTGTAGGTTAACTGAGCTTGGTTCGAACTTTTGAGCCTCTTAACATCTGATTTTGAAAACGGTCAAAATAGCACATTTGAAGGAAATATCTTGAACTAAAACTTTTGTATTTAATGTCTCGCATGAAAATGTATAAATGTTTAACTACTCAACCAAACTACACAAAGTTTTGCATATTCAACTTGAAAATTTCGATTTAGCGGTTTCCTGGCCGGGTTATTGCTCCTCTCTAAACATGATTAAATCCAAAT
This sequence comes from Paspalum vaginatum, assembly GCA_030272315.1. Lineage (NCBI taxonomy): Eukaryota > Viridiplantae > Streptophyta > Magnoliopsida > Poales > Poaceae > Paspalum > Paspalum vaginatum. The sequence continues at coordinate 5,797,368 of CM059014.1, read as the reverse complement.
TCTTGATTAGCACTAATCAAATCGCGTGTCAAGGCTTTTGAGATGCCGGGGACATCACATGTAGCGCGAGTTACGCGCTACTAACGACAAGGCATTGCAAGTGTGTCCAACTTTATTTATGTTGTTAATCCACGCTGTCAACATTGAGAATTATGTATCCGAGTTCAATCTATGTTACGTTTTAACTTCTGCATCAATTGTTCATGTCGTACTCAATGTAACGCTAGGATTTCAATTTAATGTAACGTGTACTCTCATAATTTGTTTTTGTCTGTCGTCCATAGTAAGAAAAAGAAAACAAATATTTTATGTCATAAAATGAAGAAATACAAATTTACCGGTAAAAATTACGATATTTTCCATGCCTACATTAAAATAGTTTTGTAATTGCCATTTTGCTTGTACGTATACTCATATTGGTTATTTAACAAATTTCCAGGCTCTTGTTTTTTAAAAATGCACGTGGAGCAAAATAGCGCCGGATGGGCCGGCATTATTTAAAAATCGCCGGATGGGCCGGCATTATTTAAAAAATGCCAAAAGGATTAAATATTGCCAGGCATTATTTAAAAAACGCCAGCCGCACCAGACGGCGGTTTGATGACAGGGGTTCAAATCCGGTGGCAGACAGGATGCCACGTCATTAAACCGCCGGATAGGGCGGCATTTTTTAAATACCGCCGGACCATCCGGCGGTATTGGTATATATTTGCAATTTTTTGAATCCTCTATTTATTTTTGCAAAAAATAAATTAAATAAAAATAAAAATAAAAAAATTCGTGTGTTTGGTTGCGGAGTGAGGGAGCATGGAGAGATGGCGCCGGGCGTCGGCTCAAGCCTGTGCGGGCAGCTCCGAGTCCGCGACGGCCTTGCGGCGGTGCCGGACTACAGGGAGGGGCCGAGCGCCGCCGCCGCTGGGAGAGGGAGCGAGTGAGGGGGAGGGGACCGACGCCGAACTTTGCCGTCGCGGGGGAGAGGGAGCGGCCGAGCTTCGCCGCAACGCCGCCGCAGAGGAGGGGCCGAGCGCCGTCGACGTGGGGGAGGGAGAGCTACCGAGAGTCGCCGGCCCGCTGCCGCGGGGGAGGGGATGCAGAAGAGGGCAGGGCGCAGGGACTCGGGAGAGGAAGGGCGGGGTGTACCACCGGCGGCCAGAGAGGAATGTAGTTAGGGTTTGATTGGACCAGGCTGCAATTTTCTTAATGGGCGTTTGCTGTTCGGTTCTTTTCGGTACCTACGTACTCCGTACTGTACTATAATCAACACACTTCTATTCTATATGCGTCTCCGCATCCAGTCCGGTCAAAATTTGATCTTAGCGCCGGCCTAGGACAGATAGGATCGAGTTTCACAGATAGTACTAGTGTAACCCTTGCTTAATACAGTTTACCTCTGTACCAATAAAAAAAAATACAAATCTAGCTAGTTATGTAACTAGATAAATGCTTATCTAAATACAAATTCAAATTTGCAATCCTTTTGGGACTGAAGTAATACTATACTATACCAAAAACAACAACTAAGGACCAGTATTTTTTTCAATGAATCATTTTTGGCTCAGCTTACCTATAGAATAACCACTTCATCGTATTACACATTTTATGTAAGTGTTCCATCCGCCTGGCATTGTACAACACATCTACTTGTTTACTGGTCTATTTGTGCTAATTGTCACGTTAAAATGGTGCACAAAGCGTTGGCTCTTCCTTAGGAGTACCACTAATTTGCATGAGGCCTGCAAGATGTCGGCCGCCTAGCCAAAGTGTCGATACTGACCGTAAACGGCAACCACAACCCTTCGTATACCCACCCCGCAAACGGCCAACAAGTTTCATAGCACATCATTGTGCTGTACTAGTTCTTGGTCGTCTATGGTGAGATGGTTTTCGACCGTGCATACAAAGAGACCTACGTTTTGGAGACGGATGAATTATTATTCACGATAACTTTGTTTTATATGTCATCGAGGCACATGCATAACGCGATTGTGGAACGGAACAAGAGAGACTAAGGTTGACACAAATTTAATTAGGACAACATAAAATAAGAATAAACATTAGTTTCACTTGGAGTGGTTTCCTATAGCTAGATAACTATTTTGAGTACTAAGGCACTCTTCTAGCAACATTCCTCAAATCCTTTTTTCTATTACTATTTCAACTAACTTCCTCTCTATCTAACAGTACAGTATTTATGTCAAACGGTGCCAAACAGTATTTTGAAGAATCCATTTAAAACATCCCATTGGGGATAACCTAAGAGCAGTTAAGCCCCTTGGTTCGTTCCTCCTATCGAACCGTTTGGAGGCGCAGTGCAAGTTGGTGCACATGACCGCGTTTGAATGCGTGGCTGCGGCCCGGGTATGGCGCCGTACACCGTGGCGTGCGCGTTTGTGGGCTGACGCTGCGGTATGGCCCCCCGCCACAGCCGGGGGGGGGGTTTGTTTGCCCCGCGAATGGCCGGCTTTGGCACCAAAATCAGTGTCATTTACCTACTAGCTAGCAATCTAGCATCAACCGTCTTGATTGGTCGCCGGGGAAGAAAAAACAAAGACATTGACAATGTGCGTGTTTTTTTCCCGGAAACACTACACATGTAGACACTTTACCTTTTGTAAATGCACAAGGCACAAACTGTACCTTAATCAGAAGCAGCGACTACTTTACTTTTGCAATGTTGATGCCTGACGCAGAGAAAAATGATAGTATATGGTCCATGACTCACTAGATTCTCATCCATCGACCTAGCTAACATATTGCATACGCCTTATTATATAGAAGTACATACAAACTTCTCATATACGGAAAAAAATTTAACCCATATAAGTGTCCATTTGCAACAGGTTTGACTTCAACTTCGTGACGTTGGAACTTTACCGCGCCTACAAAGCTGTAGTCCTATAGAAAGGGGATACATGGATCCACACACAAATGATGCGATGGTCCTCGGACTTTCAGATGAGTGTTTTTACAATCCGTCTTCAATTTTTTTTATCTTCAAAAGAATCATAATTGTTTTTTCATATGATCTAATATGGAGACGAACTTTTATAAAAATATTATTATTCTTGTTGAGATCTAAAATTTTGTATATATGATAATATTTTCATTTGAAGGCATTGGTGCCAAAATAATCTGCACAATGTCCAAATATCAATTATTTTGACACCTAGATCAGTTAAAACAAAAGTTATGAATTGCTACCTCTGGATCTAAATATCCATATACTATTAAAAAAAACTATATGTTATAACTTTTGCTTGTTTTCTCATTAACATTACTTTTATAGGGTAACTTGTATTTTTTTTGTATATTTACATATAATTTTTAGATAAGATGAATTGTCAAAGTTATCTCCAAATATCAACAGCATGTCGGCGTCAGAGGTAATATCAATTTTAATATAAATTTTGTCTCAAATCAAAGCTCTATAAAAATTTAAAAGATACTCCCTCTGTTCCAAATTATAAATGGTTTAGGCCTCAAGTAGATTCATTTATTCTTTAATGTATGTGTGTTCAATATGCGTCTAGATCCATAACATTTATAAAAATATAGACAAATAAAATAAAAAAGGTGCTAGAAGCGCTTACAGTTTGGGACGGTTGGATGGAGTATTGTTTTATTGGAAAATACGAAGAAGAAATAACAAAGTAAAGGACTCCTCACGTGTCCTGACCCAACCCGATTCCAAGTTCTAATTCCAACCCCGCGCTCTCACTCGTTCTCCAACCGGCCCAGCGGGCCCACACGCTACAGGCAGCCCAGCAACTCTCTGCTCCCTTCCTCGTTCCCCTCTCCGCTCCGCCGCGCTCCTCCAACGCTCGTCAGCGCCGCCTGCACGTGAAGCAAGGATCCCCTCTCCTCCACAGCTCGGAGACTCGGCCCCGAAGGCATGCCCATCTCCTTTTAGCAGTTTTTTTTTGTGTGTCTTCTCTCCAATCTGTTTGTCGATTTTGTCGTGATATGTCCCGGGGTTGCGTGGAGCAACTATTGGCATTCTTGTGATGATTCGTTGTTGGGGTAATACGTCGAGCATCTGGTGGGCGATGCTTGGGAGGAGTCTGAGTATTTTCCCTGCTTTATCTCGCTGCATTGTTTCCCGATGTTGGGGCCTGACTTCATATCTGGTCCAACTAGGTGGTGATATGTTCCTTTTCCCTTAATCAAGTACGGAATGGGCGTTCTTGATCAAACCCTAGTCATTTGAGTGACCTTCAGGATACTAAGCCCACGGCATATTTGTCCTGGATTAAAGAGGAATTTGGATTGTGATGGGAAGTGCTCGCTGTGGCTTATTTGGGCGTACTGCCGCTCGGCGGCAGACCACACCGGCAGGCAGCATCCCAAGCAGCACGTAGGGCGTCGCATTTGCATACCTTCCGTTCCGCCGTCACTCAACCTAGCGCAACGACGCCCGGCGCGCACTTGGCGACTGTCCCGCCCCCTGGCATCCACGGCCGCAGCCCCGCTAAGGTCTAAGGAGCTCACCCCATCACTGCGAGCGCCGGGATCCACCGAGCAGTCGCCGGCCGAGGCTCAGTGTTCTCACCGTTGTCTATCGTCGCCCCCTCTTTTGCCCTGGCCGCTGCAGGAGCAAGGTTTGTTCTCTTCTTCTCCTTGCTTTCTTCATCTGTCCCCATTGGCCTGTAGGAACAAGTTCCTTATTTGTCTCCCGCCGGTACCCTGCCCAGATTGATGCCGCCGCCCTTGAATTATTGGCACCAAATAATTGATGTTGGCCCCCTTTTAACTCGTGGCCCTAAATTGATTCTCTCCTCCCGCAAATCGTTGCTGTATTGCCGATACAGGAACTCGTGTGGATCGAGCTTGTCATCGGCAGCGTAGGTCTGGGAGTCACCCAACGAAGCCATTAATCCTTAACTCCTATTTGTTCTGCTTAATTCAAACATATGCATATCAATACCTAGCTGAATCCCCATGAATATTTGACAAATCGGGACCAAATCAAACCAATTATGATCATTTGTCTTGTGTACCTCCGTTTCTTGCTTCCTTTTTATTTTCTCATTGTAAAAAAACTGGAGGCCTGCGCGGATGGGTCTGAATTCTGGCCATTTGTTTACAATCAGTCGTTGAGCATGCATTCTAAATAGTGTGTTGCATTCACCTGCCAATTTCTTTGATATCTAACCTTGCTGTGATTGTATACTCCCTCCGTCCCGTTTTGTCGTTCCGACCGTTTTCGTAAAGATTAAGGAAAACAGCAAAATATCATTTCTACCCGGTATTCCTTCGCACGCACAGGATCACCCACAGACCACAGTCGTACGGCACTCGTCCTCCTATCCCAGACATGCAGCAAGCCGGCGGCCGCCCGTGATCCCAAGCAAGTCTCTCCTCCGGCCGGGCTTGTGCTCGTGCGGCCCTGCCGCGCGCACCCCCACCAGCAGCTCCTCCCATCGGTGCCTCCACCAAGCAATTTCCCGATCTCCAACAGGCATGATGTGAGTATAACATCATCCGCCTTCACCCGCTTGCTGGCTATGGGGCAGATCCGGCCTCTTGTTGGATGGAGCAGAAAGGCAAATCATTGTCTACGAAGAAACGGATGAACACAGAGTACACAAGAGTAAGAAAAAAAATTAAACCTCAGATTTCTACACAGGCAGACAGGCTGCGACGGAAAAAGGAGACTCTTGTCCTTGCATCGCCGATTCTGGACGCGACAGAACGCGGGCGCTTGCGGCGACGGTGCTTAGCCATCACCTCCACTTTCTTCTTTGACGCCAAGCAACTTCAGAGGAGGAGAGGAGATCGAGCCTGTTGGAGAACGCCGGCTGAGGAATCAAATCGGACAGCGGGAGAGGCTGGCTCGGTGCAGGGAGGATGGACTGCGGGCTCCTGCTCGCCCACATCGGCAGCGTAGGGAGATGATTACACAACGGCCAGGGGGTTGGCGGCGGCCGCGATGCCGATTTGGGGGGAAAGAGTCGTTCTGCGGAGGGAGACTCGGCGGAGAGTTCTAGGTGGAGTGCGAGGGGTATGTTGGGAAAAAGATAAAAAGTGACCGGATGAACCACGCTAGAACGATCTATAATTTGGGATATCGGTTGGAGGCCAGAACGACCTGGCCTTCATGTGCTGGTTATTGTCCTCTTATCTGGTTGAATTTTCAATCTTTTGAACATGTCTTCATTTTACTACTGTGATTTGAGCTTCCCATTATCTAACTCCTCCAGGCTGCTCTTTATTACCTTTGTTCTGAAGCACCCTTGGTAGGCATTACATCCATACAGCCTTGTCATAATGTTTTTTTGTTGATGCCTCATCAATTGATTGTTTGCTTCTTTTTAGTTCAAAAAGATTGTTTGCTTGTTTTGCTATAGGTTTAATGATGTGCAGCTTATCAACTCTTCTTATCTTATGAAATTTATTCCTTGATGAGGTGATGGACCTATGCATATTTTTCTCCCTTTAGAGGCTGCTAGCAGGTTAATTTAGCACTGGTATCTTCCTCAAAATCGTCATGTCCTCCACCTAAAATCGTTTACATCCTCAACATTTGGTGTTCAGAACTTTTATTTGTATTAGGGAAACGGAAATCATTCTTAAAAATGTCATCTTCACACCTGCACAATCTATTATTTGTTTTAGGGAAACTGAAATCATTCTTGGAACACAATAGCAGCTCGAAATGAACATGTACTTAGCTGTGAGGATTCACAGCATGGGGAGTCTTAGAGAAATGTAAACTTATGCTAGAGATATGAGCATGTGATTATTAATAAAACAGAAGCATCTGAGTTAGCACTGTAATTTGATGAAGTCACTAGTTGCAGCAATGCAACGTTTTACTGTTGTCCGGAGAATCATTTTTAGCTTCTATAATAAGATGGCATGTTTTATTGGTTTTAGTCCTAAAAGAACTCATACATTGCCAACTTGGACTTCAGAAAAAGAACATGGGACTTGAGTCCATCTGTATGTAGGTGTCTTACCTCAAGGAAAGACTTGAGCATCTGCCTATTATGCACTATGTACAAAGCTTACAATAGATGCCTATTGTTGGGGACACAATTCCCGAAGCTCCCATGAAGCCCAGAAAGCCTAGGACGTGATACCTATTGTCTGAGAATCTGCAGTTGCTAGAGCTTTACTAGCTTAATGATGCCTTCTGTTTTGTGCGATTAGTTTTCTGTGTTTCCGGAATCTGCTTCTTTTGGAAGAGATTTCCAAGGAAGTGATAGGCGAAACTCTAGAAGTTCTTGAAGAAGGTTGACATGTGTGCATATAGTGGGATGAAGTTGCTTAAAATTTATAGAACCGATGTTAGAAATTTTGTAATGGGTTTGTAAGAAATTGAATAGTTCTCTTCACTGTCGAAAAATCCTATGTAGTAAGTTGTTCTTTTCAGTTCCACGATTTTCTTCTTTTTTGGTATGCAAATACACAACTTAGTAGGGTTTGGTGTCTCGCTTTCTATGAATTGAGTCAATCAAGGTACAGCATGCTACCTGCCATTTTTTATAACAAAAGATCCTGTTATGGCTGGCTGTGGCGTATGTGCCTAGCTGCAGGTGCTGTAGCTACTGTGCCTGGTTGCACAGCCACAGCGGGCACTACCGATCACAGCCTTGGATTTTAGAACTGTCAACTGGTTAGATGTTGGAAATTCCTCAATCCAAGTGTTCAGCAAAATGGATGCTGAACCATAAAACAATGCATAAGTTTATGTTTGTTAATCCTACCAGACTGCTCACTCTAAAGTCTAAAATTCGCTCCTTTGAATAATTTTTATGGTTAGCTTTGCTTTTAGCATATACTTACTCAGAGACATTTCAAAAGGAAAGGATACTGTGCCTAACTGGCCAACTGTTCTCGTTCAGGAACCAATGCGTGCTGAAAGTAAGGCACTGTGAATTCTGAAAAACTGAACCTCATTTCAACTTGAGCACATCAGAGAAGCCTAGGATCGTGATGGCACTCCGGCAAGCACTGGGATGGTCAGAAGGGGAGGTGATGCAGCCGGAGTCAAAGCCCTGCTCCCGGTTGATGCGGCAGACTGCCGGCATCTTCTCCGTTGGTGGTGGTCGGTGGTCTGGCTTTCTGGGTGCTCTGCCGCCTTCACTATGGTCATTATTCCTATCCATCCAGTTATCTACTTGTGTTTTTTCTGTAACTTGTCAGCAGTAGATGTTGAGTTCTCTCTTCGGATCAACCCAGAACTCAAAACCTTTTTGTTGGCCCTGTGTTTATTCTATAGGTCCAAGAATAACTGTTCCAAGGAGCCTCAGGATGGGCGTCATGCGGTGCTGTCTCTGTGAGCGCGACATCAACACTGCTTGTGCGGCTCTTTAGCCCGGAGTGTGAACCTCAGAACATAGCAGCCTATGACAAACCTGAACGGAAGCATGAATAGCATAGTTGAAATACAGCGCTAATCTACAAAGACCTATGCAGGTCTTGGTCCTTGCGTCCTGGCAGTTTTATGTATGAGACTTCGGCATTATACAACCCGCTATGAAGGCTTATGCAATCTTTTGAATTAGCATTACTGGCTGGATAGATTTAGCTCGGAAGGAAATTGTGAGCTGGTGCCATTATGATCTGACCACCGGTACATGCTTTCAAACTGATATATTGTATATCGCTGAAATTCAGAAATTTGCGTTGCCCTTTTCGGATTTGGAGTAGGAAGTTTTGCTTATTTGCAACGATATCTATCATTCATGGATGTGAAACAGGATTATAGATCTATAGGTAGGATATAATGTTATACTACCGCGCCCGAACCCGAGGAAAGTAAGTCCAAAAGACAACCTACAGTAAGAAGAAATAGTAATCTTTGACAAAAAAAGAAAAGAAAAATGATTCTTATTTCGATACGATAAGATGATCTGCAATTCCTCCTTATTTGAAATAATAAAGATGGAGTTCTATCGTTTTTATTCAAAAAAATAAACCTGTGCCAGATTTAGAATAACAGGTGAAGAATGAAGGGGCTTTGACGCATAATGATGTATCCTGAAGCACTATTCCTGCGTGCGCATCCGATGCAAGATTGATGCATAGGCAGCAGTGCCAGTTCTGCTACCATCTTACCCTGGTACTCCACTTTTCGCCATACGACAAAAACGTCCAGATGCCCTCTTCTAGATTTTGCATTCGTCTTATAAATGCATGAGTCATACTAAGACTTTGTAGCAGCACTACTACATATTATGGCATCGCCGCCATCAGACCTCGGCCTTGTGCTCGGGCCGGTGCGTGAACTCGAAGTCGACGTGGACGAAGGCGCGCTCGACCTCGGGCAGCTGCTCCAGCTTCTCCTGCAGCAACTCGCCAATAGTCAGTGCGCCTGGCTGAGCGGCATGTCGCCCGGGAGCACGATGTCCACCTCCACGAAGTAGTGCGTGCCGAAGGTGTAGGCTCTTACGGTGTCGATGTGCCGGATCTCCTCGTGGTGGTTCCAGATCAGGTACGTCAGCTTCGTCAGGTACTCCGCCGGCGCCGACTTGCCGATCAGCGTGCCCACATTCTCCAGCACCGTCCGCGCCCACGTCGTGATCGTGTACAGCGCGATCTGCATTTATTCTCACAGTACATATTACTTCTACTGACGGCACACAAGGTTCAGGTAAAATTGTGTTGGGATACGATTTTGCTCACCAATATGGCGCCGACAGGATCCATCCACCATTTGTACCGGACCGCCAGCAACGCCGCGACCAGGCCGACGGAGTTCGTGATCACGTCGAAGAAATGGTCCTGAGCATACGCCCTCACGATCTCGTTCTTGAACGTCCGGCAGTAGAGCATGAGGAAGAACTTCACCACGGCAACAGAGGACATGCTGCCGACCATCCACATCTCCTGCTTGAACTGGAAATGAGCGTGCTCCTGTTGGGCGCGCCGCAATCAGCCGCATAGGATTAGTGTTTGAAGGCAAATGCTTCGGTCGAGATTCTCTGTCATGGGAAAGGTGAACCACACTACAACAGAGATCATGTACCTGTGTGATGAGCTGGCGCCCTGATTCGATCAGCACTTGGAAGCCAAGTGTGCCCATTACTGATGCAAAAACTATTATGCCCTATAGCACAGCATGTCAAACTATTCAGTTTAACGGCGGCAAACGTATGGTTGGATTCAGAAAAACACCAGCGTAAAATCTAAAGAACTCTTCGCAAGTAAACTGGTTCAGAAGAGTGGGCAAGACCAAAAAAATTCAGATTTCTTTTGTGATGCAAAACAGAGGAAACGTGATCATCTGAAATTCAAAATGCAAAATATACCAAGATATAATTCGGTTTGGTCTGATGAACAAGATCCTTACCACTGGCTGCATGCGCCTCTTCCCAATTGGATAGTTGTACTTGTTCGGCTTTTTCATAGCATGCGCTGTGAACCAAAGTATGAACCCTGAGAGAAGGTCCAATAGAGAGTCCAGCGTCGACGCAATTACCGCCATCGATAGACTTTCAGCGGAAGCGATGACTTTTGTAACAAAAAGTATCAGATTAACTATATTTGACAGGTTGATAGCAAATCTTTCGCTCTTTGCCAATTGCCTCAACTCTTCCTGAGGAAGGACACAAGGACCGCATCAGCATTTTACAAGGGAAAGCAGCATTCAATGTATGTGTGCATATTCCATAATAGCATTTCCCACGACCGTGAATCAGTAGGATGGAATTTGTACCTCCGAAGGAGCATTCTGATCTAATACACCCACTTCATTCATTGTCTCCATCTCGCTGAAATCTTTCAGTAAACTCTCTTGTTTCTTGTAGTACTTTGCAATTTTCCTGTGCTTCCCTGAGATTAGGCGCTGGACCGTCAGAGCCCAAAGGCGTTGCGCGGCGAAAACAAAGCATGAGGAGAAACATCAATCAACCAAAGGCAGCTTGAAAACATTGCTTCAAACCAAAGGTGTTTGAATCGAAGGGACCGCATTTTCATCATCATACGAGTCAGTTAAGATCGCAAATGCATTTTCAGACGGGAGCAGCGGCTTTCAAGGCAAGCCTGAAAACATACTGAGAGCTACGTAGTTTGGGATGGATGTGTCAAAGGTACATAATTGGCTACACTTAGAGTAAGCAGCCAGGACAATCAGAGGGTAGGTTAATAGTGAAGTCATTCAGATTCAGCTGCGTATAGGGATCCATGGAGACAAGAAAAACCTTCAATACCACGTGCAGACCTGTTTGGAACAGGTAAATTTTTTATAGCCCTATGTTTTTTTATGTAATATAAAACTGTTTTACATGAAATAAAATTCCTGCGCTACAGGCGAGTCCTACGTGTGTGTCTCGGTTATATTTTCCTGTCAGAGTACTAAAACCGTCCCAAAATTTGGATTAGCGGATGCAAAGGAACAGACAAACGTGTGACGCGAAACTGAAACCGGCCGGAAGGAATGAAGGAAGCAAACAAGAAGGCGAAAGAGACAAAAAGAAGAGAGCGAGGGGGAGCACCGTGCGAGCCGCCGAAGATCCCGACGTAGAAGGGCGGGTGGCGGTGGAACCGGTCCGGGACATGGAAGCTGTTCATGCGCAGCCGCCACGACCCGCCCGCCTCCCCCTCGTCCTCACTGCCGCCGCGTCCCTGGGTCGGGCTCCCCATGGCCGCCGCCGCTTTGGAACTTGGGATCAGCTCTCTGGCCACACCTGCTGCCCTCTGTTGTTGGCTAGCGCGTGGTGGCTACGTCTACGTGCAAATCGGCTCTCCGCCGCCGCCGCCGCCTATAATAGTACCGCCTCGGAGAAGAGAAACTTGTGTTTGGCATTTGGCAGTCGCCGAGTTGGGTGGTATGGAGCCCTGGAAACGGCCGCGTGTCGTGCCCAATCCCGAAAGCTCTCGCCCAGCGCCCCGTCTCTACCACGCGGTTGCTACGCGCGGCTTCTGTTACCTTATCCGCGGGTAGGATATGGCCGGATCTGCGATTCGCCATGCACAGGCTCGCGGTTGACGTCGACGGTTGACGAGGACGGCACGGCAGGCAACATGCGCACACCTGCCCTGCCCAACTGCGCAACTGGCTGATAGATAGAGCCCCACTCGGATTGGAGCAGCCTAGCACGCCTACCACTTCGCCGTGCGCCGCCGCCGCGGCCGAAGGCAGCGTACGGGTACGGGAGCCGCGCGACGTCTCACGTCACGTCGTGCACCCAGCATCATCCGACGTGGAGTAGGACAAAAAAACAAAAAGGAGAGAAACCACAAAGACTCGATAGCGACGACGACGCAAGAGGTAGATCAATATTCTTCCGCGTGCATATATCGATCGAGAATACGTATATGATAATGGCCGGCCCACGCTCTCTCACCTGTGTAGGCTGTAGCTAGGGACGCCCACGGTGCCGCAGCACGCTGCCAAAGTGCACCGCCAGGACCAGGAGGTCGATCTGTGTGGCTGTGGGAAGACAGCAGCGACATCCATTTGTGACGGTTCCTTTCTAGGATGGCTGTGAGCGGGGGGTTTGGGGCAACCTGATCCAACAGAGGGGGCGAGCAGCTGAAGGCCCGCTGTGATCAATAGGAGCACGCCTTGGTCGTACGACGTTTTTTATAAGTTCAAAATTGCATAAAAACGCTTTAATAACGGGAGGAGGTCCATATTGTTCCAGCTCCATGTAGGCATCAAGCAGCGACGTTATTTTCAGGCTATCCGCAGTGAGGACTGGAAACGGCACCCTATATTGGATAGAGCTAATTCGACGCCCGCAGCCGTCTACCCTAAAGCTCACCCTAAGCTTAGGGGAGGAGAGAGGAACGGCAAATCCAGCGTCGGTACGGGCTCCCCCTATCCCCTCTCTCACCTCCAGCGTGGACAACGGACGACGCTGGCGCGCGGAGCCAGACCCGAACGGGAGGAGAGGCCACCGGCAGGCTAGGGAGGAGGAGCCGTCAGGCTTGGAGTCAGGCCTCTGCTCGCCGGAGGTGGATTCAGGGAGAGGAGGAGGCGACGGCGACGGCACCGGGCTCGACCTCGCTGGATCCATGGAGCTCGACCTCCGGCGGCACTAGGCCCGGTGGAGGAGGCGGGTCCGCGGTGTCGGAGCCGCGGGGAGGAGCCGGCGGGCGTGGAGGAGGCTCCGCCTCCCCGGATCCGCTGCGCGACGAGGAGGAGCCCGGCCGCGGGGGCGAGGAGGACGACTGGCGACGGCGAGGAGGCGAGGGGAGGCCGCCGACGTGGAAGAGGATCCGGGCGCGGCGGGGAGGACGACACCAGATCTGGCGGAGGCTAGGCAAGGCGGAGCGGGAGTGGGAACAGGAGGGAGAGGACGCCGGTGGGAGAGGGCGGAGCGGGAGTGGGAGGGAGAGGACGCCAGCGGGAGGAAGAGGAGCAGAGCGGGAGAAGGAAGGGGAGCAGAGCGGTGCGGGAGGAGGAAGAGGATAGGGATAGAAAATAATAAAAAAATGTGGTAGTTGATATAGGTTAGAGATTTAGGGTAACATGACTGCAGACAATTATAAGATAGGATAAAGAATCTCGCTGATTAGGACGGAATATTCTTTTAAGGTAAAGAAATAGGATAGAATGAGTGCGGATAGGCCAAGATCTCATTTCCGGTACTGACGCGGGATGCGGTTTTCCGGTCCGAACAACGGCTAGTTTCAAATTAAAAAAAATATGGAAGTCAGATTTTTTTAGTCAAAACAGAATTTCAGTCACGGTAAAACGTAGGGAACGGTGAACCCTGGTAGGCATAGGAGCTGAAGATGGTGAAGCTAGCAATTCGTGCCCCAGCCTCCACTCTATAGTGATCTACAGTGTACTATAGCGCAGGCAGCTTCTCATGTCAAAGAGGAGCTGGGTAAACATGCATGAGCGTGGCAACTAGTGTGGCCCTGTTTGTTTCCTCATAGATTGTATAATCTGGTTTACATAATCTTAAGTAGCAAACAAACACATCAGTTTATTGTGGAGCTTATATAATCTACGCACCTCAGATTTTAATAACCCATAAGCTGCCAAAAGGAGCTTATTTTAGCTTATATTTTCAACGTTTTACAATTAGACCCATATAATTTAGTAATATTTACACATCCTTTTTTCAGCTTATATAAGCCAGATTATATAATTAATACACCATAAATGAGCTAGGCTATGAAACAAACAGGGCCTGTACACAAACCATAGAAAGCGGCAAGCCGCCTACACCGCCGCCGCCGCCGCCAGGACTGTCGTCAATTTGCACTAGCCTATCTTCGTAGCACTTTGCTAATGGAGCAAGTACGTAACAGGGCGACTGAATCCTGCCGAAACCTCTCGGAGGTTTCGGTGCTGAAAGCGACATCGGCAAATGGTACGGTACTACCTGATACAGCTTCCGCCCGAAAGCATCATGCTGCGCATCTTGGCATTGGTAGTCGTCTGAACTCTGAAGTTATCTAGCTACTCTAAGAGTAGTTATCTGCAGTGCTAGCCCTTCATCATTCAGCTTTACTGGAATTAACTTTTGACGGCATGCACCTCTCTTGCCTGTCTTTCGGCTACTTTTGACGAAATTTCTAAACGTAGCAAGTTACTCAGTGTGATGCAGAGACGAAGGGCTTGCGAAATCGGGTTCCCCTAGCTTTGCAAGCGTCCAGGTGCACGCGTTTCAGTTCTTCCAGTATTTCACACGGATCTACTTCCATGATCAGTTCCTTGACTCTTGGAAAACCCTTGCTCGGACGAAACAGGCACGCACATGCGCCGCCGGATGCCGATGCCGAGTAGTTGCGCGTGCTTCTTTCGTCCTGGCAGGTTGACTGCTGTACATTGCGTATCGGCTGGGGTTCACCGACGGATTTCTCTTGTTTGTCGTGCGCGCAATTTGCATGGTTCCTCTCTAAACGACATCCTAACCTTCTTGTGATCGTCAAGGTGGGAGGCGAAATTATTGCATAGTTTTCCTATGGACTGAGGTGCCCTCGTTGGCGTCATGGCGAACAAGGCTAGGCTTGAATCGAAACGCCTGCCGGTCAGGAACAACTAAGGTAGAAGAACTCAGAACTGTATAGTTTTCTATGTATATGTGACACCCATCACCAAGTCATTTTTGACTTGTTTGACGATAAAAAAATCGGAGGGAGTATTTAGGTTGAATGCAGCTGGAGACACGCCGCCAATTTTCCATTTTTTTGCCCTTCTTAATAACTTCTTCCGGAACGTAATGGTGTGTAACTTTTCCTTCAACAATCACCGGGACAAGGCCCGATCGAGTAGAGTAGAGGTAATAGCACTATGGTGTCGAGAGGCAAAGGGCAAAAGCACCAGCACCAGAGCATCGTGTATAGTTTCTCAGTTTGTTTGAAGCTAGTAATTAATCACTAGTCTGCGGCCCAAGAATTTACGCTGGTTTTTTAATAGGAATCTGGCGTCATTGCCTCTGTATCTCGAAAGGGTTGCTATACTAAGATTGTATATGTCGTCTGACCTAACAAGACGAAAAATGTGTCAAGTAATTTCAATAAACAGCGGAGCAGCCTTGGAGCGAGTGTTTGTTCAGTCTCTGTCCGTGGGCCACGAGCATTTGGACGGAGCCCGGTTCGGGAAAGCGATATGCGAAAAAAGGTATTTGCAGATCCTGCAGTTCGCATGGGACTGCACTAGGCAACCATTCTAGTTTTGTTGTTGCCATCGCCGTTTCGCCACGATCTTTCGGCGGTGGAGCACTGTATTATCTTGGAGTTAACTAATACGTACGTAACCAACTGGGAGATCGCTGGAAAACCCACCCGTGCCCTAGCCTAGCGTCAATCAGTTGAAAGAGATAAAGATAGCCGATTAAAGATGCAGAAAAGGGAACAGCGGTAGCTGTTGCTATAGAAACCGATCTGCTGCTAGCTGAGGTGAGCCGACGAGCGCATTGCAGGATCATCGATGGATCGCGGCGTCAGAGGGACGGGCGATGGATGAAAGGGCACAAGTGCCGTATGTTACGTACGTACGTACCGTGGTGGCCGCGGAGGAAGACCCTGGCGACGAACGGCGGCTCCTTGGGCCGCTCCGGCATCTGGAAGTCGCTGACGTTGAGCCGCCACGACGGCGCCGCCGCCGCCGGCCCATCGTCGCCCCATACGTACCGCGCGCGTGCCAAGCCAACAAGGCAGGCGCCGAAGCAAGGGAAGCAACTAACCCGCCCAGGCGCGCGGCGCGGTGATGGGAGGCGCAGTGGTGGGCGAGGAGGATCGGAGGAGGTCGCGAGGAAGGAGGAGAAGAAGTGGAGCAGCAGCAGAATGCATGCGCAACCGCAAGAGACGTACAGTACGTCGTGTGTGCGCGCCTGCGGTTTGTGATGTGGTCTGGGCTGGACTCTGGAGCAGTTGGCGCAGCCCACAAAGCGCGCGTCCGTTCCCGCTTGCTTTGTTACGCATGCATGGGCCGCCAGCGCCAAGTGGCGCGGTCGGTGGGGTTAGTTTCGTGACGGGCGCGGGCGGGGCTGACGGATCGGTGGGTTTGGTGCGCCGCGCCTTGTTCGCTAGTGCCCGTCGGATCCCGCGCACTTGTCATCAAAGCTTATTCGCGTGCCGCCGAGTCACTCGCCACTCGATTGATCGATCGGTTCACCCGTCAGCAGTCGGCACGTCGATCAGGTCGGTCGCAGAGACGCCGACGCAGATGTGCGAGAGCTAGCTACAGACGGCTATGCCTAAGGCTAAACATGCATGCAATGCGGAGAAGGCTCCCCACCTGAGTTTTTTGTATTGCTTCAAATGGCCCAAACTGCCACAGGAATGATGTTTACAAAAGTTTCATTTATGTTGCCACACGGGTCATCGACCCCCCCCCCCCACACACACACACTGCACTCCTGAAGAATGAAGATTACATTGGAGGAGCAGCAAAAACACCCACCGGCCTTGAGAAGGCACTAGACCAGGCGTCAGCAAGCGCCCGCTCATCCCGCTTGAAACATCAAACCCACAGACGTGCATCCGACTTACCGATATTTCGTACTATGGTATGGTATGTACTATGCTCCTCCTGCTAACACAACCTAAGAGCCTCGCGTCCTCCCGGCCGGGGCTGCAGCGCGTCGTGGAAGGCGTTGGCACGCACTTCTGCATGCGCCTCGGCCTCGACGGCGTGCGGTGTGCCGTGGCGTGTTTTTGTCGTCTTTGGATTGGACCGATCGCGTTCCTGGCTCTCGGTCGTGGTCGTGGCACACAGCCTACCGGCCGGCGGGGGAGCTTTGCGCTAGCACTGGCAATATAACAGTGGCATGTCTCGTAGTAACTCGTAAGCGCAAGCGCCATGGGACGGCGGGAGTGCATATACTGTATTTCAGGAGGAAGAAAGCTCGGCGCGCCAGGTTGCGGCAGATCTGGCTGCTCCCTAGTAGCAGTAGCCAGTAGGTACCATCGTCGATCGCCTCGCGGCCTCAGACGACGTGTCCAATTTCCGCAGGCGCGCAGCGCGCATGCTTGGCCTATGGAAGCGGAGGATATGCTCTTGGAGATCCAACTACAACGCCAGTGCGTTGGGGCAGCAGGACATCACGGTCATGCAGACCCCAGAGGTCCCTAGCGAGAGCGTGCTCTTTCATCCATTTTCTTTTGAGTTTTTGGCCACGCGTTTCCGTCTAAAAAGAGGCTGGAAAAATCTCTGGAACTTTGATCGCCTCCATTCCATTTCCACGCATTGCTTTCTTAATTCTTATCCGGAAAAGAAAAAAAGATCACGGAGGCCGCAGGCGTACGACGCCGCCGCCCCTTTGCCCTCTGCCTCTGCGGGTTAATTTGTCCAAGCCCAGGAACACGACGCGTAGCAAAGTGCTACAGAGCCTCGTCGTCGCCGCCATGGACAGACGCAGAAGCAGAATCCCGTCTTGTTTCGTCGATTCAAACGTCGAGGTCCAGCACCGTGGCCTCGTAGTCGTAGGCACCAACAAGCTTTGCTTTACAGTAGGCTACTGCACCACGACAACACGAACGGTCGTTTCCGTTCACATGGCTCGGCGCCCCCAGGCTTTGCTTTGCTTTTCTTCTTCTTTTTCGTTTCCAGATCCAATATTCTGGCGCAGATTGGTTTCGTTGAGGTTCCCTTTATTTTAAGGGGAAGGTTAGAAAGGTTCACAAATGCCATGGACATCCCTTTCAAGTTTCACCCCATGGACTAGGCTGCTAAATAAAACCGAGCGATTGTCAGGCAGGGCAGCCCATCGGATTTGCGAATACGATTGGCCTTGCTGTAATTGGGCTATAGCCCATCGGAATACGATTGGAGCGGCGGGATAATTCTGGGCCGAGCTCGGTCTAGGCCTGGTTTGTTATGGGCCTAAATCTTTGATCTTTGCCCGAGGGGCAATTGGACGTGGGCCCTCAGCCTCGCCGAGAAACCAGGTGCCGGGGCGTGGCGGGGGCGCATGGAAAGAGAGAGATTGCCTGGCGGCGACCCGGACGGTGACGTGACGCGACGCGCTGCTGTGCCTGTGCCGCACCGCTAGGGATGCACACGGATCGCATCGGAGTGGATAATGCCTTTTTCATATCCTAATTCTATTTATTTTGTCGGATTCGGAGCGGAGCTGATATTATTCGGTTACGGATATGGATACGGATTTTTCTAGGATATTAGAAATGGTGCGGAATCGGATCGGTGTCGGAGCGGAAACGGAATTGAAAATCATCGGATAATACATGCTTACATGTAGCTTTTTTACAATGATCAATAGTACATAAAGTTAAGTATAATTGTCCGCATCATAATTTACATATCGTTAATAAAAATAATAGTGATGGTATTTTTTGCACAAACCAATCATCGTTGATCCTTATATACTTGCCAAACTAATCGGATATTATCCTATTATATACATCGGATAATCCATGTTCAAATATCGGATACTCCATATCCATCGGATTCTAGTGATACCATATCCTACTCCGCATCCGCACGTAAATCGGATTCGGATTATCCATATCCGCATGGATATAAAAACAAATCATCCATATCTTTATAATTAGAATTCGGATAGGATCGGTTCGGATAATTATCCACACCATTTTCACTCCTACGCACCGCTACATACCGTTCGTGTCCCATCCTCTGACACGAGAGCCATGTGTGTGGTCGATCCCAAGCTCTCCTCGCATCAAAATCTCCGTCCCTCTCCACACCTCCTCCTGTTGCGCTGTGTCCCCTGCGTGGAAGCCACACCAATCGGAGATGCGAGAGGCCACTCCTCGCTCCGCACGCAGGGGAAACAAAATATCCGGCCGGCGCCCCGGCGACCCAACAGCCACCCAACTCTCGACCGTGGTGCCTGCACCGTCCATTAACTCCCGTCCACATGCCCTCGCCCACGGCGCACAGCCGCACGGGCACGCGTCCGGCCGGCCGCGACCGGCTGGCGTCACGCGGCGACGTGCCTGCTGGCGTCGTCGGCTTACGGGCGCACGGCGCCGGGGTGCGGAGCTTTAAGCCATGTGAACGACGACGACCTGGCTGCTCGATCGGTCTTCGTCTACTACTCAACTGCACCATTCATCATCAAGTCTATACAAATATCTGGTTCCTGGCTGTTTTACCAGTAGCACTATACTAGCAGCAGTAGCATCAAACTGCACCCGCCCGGGCTCTCCGCCATTGACCACCGCTTCAATTCGCGCGCCGTTGCTCCTTTGCGCGTTTCACGCCGCACCACGCATGTGCGTAGGACGGCGTACTGCGGCCGCTCTACTCGATCGTCTCGTGCCCGCTCTAGGTTGGCCTAGCGTTTTACTACATCTAGATGGCAATTGGTGTGGTGTCATTAGACTAGACCGACCGATCGAGATGCATGGTCGTCGCCAGAGACTAATTAATTAATTAAGCTGGGGTTTCCTGCGAACGAATCTTAATCTTAACGTGGGTCGCCGAAGACGCAACCGGGTTTTTTGGTTTAGTTTTACGAGACTAGACTCAACTCCGCTCCACCCTTGCGTTGGTCAACAATATACAAATTGGAGGCTGCCCGGGTTAGTTTGTTTTGTTTGTCCATATTATTGCTTGACTTGACTAGTGGCCAGTATGAGATTTCTCGATCAGAAATCTCCTAGCTCTGCATGCTTTTGAATACGGATTTATATATAGGATTGACAAGTACGCACAGTACAAGGTCGGGCAATGCTGCCTAGATAGACCCAAGTAAAAGGAGACGGTGCCCGCCGGTTCCACAAACCACTCACTAATTAAGCAGTTTTGCCTATAATAACAACGCCATGTTTGCTCTACATTATTTCCATCTAAAACATCTGACACAGTATTGCTAACTATATAATCGGACGCCATTTCTCTCTGATCATGTACGTTCCCCGTTCGTAGCCTACGCGCCATATATGAAGAACGAAAAAGTCCTACTAATCGCGATCCCCGCGAGGCGCGCGGCTGACACCAATTAGGATTGGTTCTTTATTTGGGTCTTGGAAAGACCAATTTCTAACCGGCCGGAAACAGAGCAGTGACGGCAGATAAAGCATCGCATCCTTTTGACCGTGTCATGTTTCCTTTAATTTCCGCTGCAGGAAAGGCTGGCGGAAAGTACGCTCGCCCTTTCCCTCACACGCTGGCTGTCCGATCGATGGTTAGGAATAAAAGTTGGCGTCTGTAGAGACTCGGCTATCGTCGTAGCCACTTGCTGTTTTGCAGGGAAATGGAATGGCGGTAGCGGCAGGCACCGGCGCACTCAAGATGATGTGCCCACAAAAGTCAAGAGCCTGTAGCAGCCGTGTACACATATGGATCAAGGGGGCAGCTTAATAATTCATCATGGAATATGTGAGAAGAGTGATGGTAATGTGTCTGTACCGTGTAATGAGCTCGGAGGGTACAGGACTTGAGGAGCATGATGATGCCGTCTTCTTCCTTCCATGGCGTACGGCACTAATTATACCCAGCCTTGTTTGACCAAAATACATTCAATTATAGACACCTCAATGGTTGTGGCGTCTAGTTTGTTCTAATGAACTTGTTTTCCCCTTGAGAGGAAACCAATAGTACGTGGTAACTACAGTAGTGTACAAGTTAGGCCCCGTTGGGTTCAAAAGAATCTCACGGGAATTTCAAAGGAACCTGGTTCCGGAGGAAAGGAAGCGAAGGGTAGCGTTTGGTACAAAGGAACGAGTTGTTCCGTTCCGGAGGAAAAGAAATCGGAGACACGCAAAAGATAGGAACGAAAAAATCCACTCCATTCGAAGGGAATCGTCGCTCGCTCGCTCAGCGGGGTGGGCAGTCGACAGGATGGTGCGCCCAAGATGGAGAAGGGAGCGGGGTCGCGCGGGGTCACCCAAAGTGGGCAGGGCCGGCGGCGGCGTCGCCCTCTGCGAGGTCGGCGGCGTCGCTCAAAGCAGAGTTGGCGGCGGTCGGCGGCGTCGCCTGAAGCAGGCCTCAGGGTAGAGGGGTGACGCGGGACCAGCGGCTTGGGCGCTGGCCAGTGGCGGCATAGGCGAGAAGAAAGAAAGATAGGAGGGACCGGGTGAAGGTGAGTGGGTCCTACTTGTATATTGTAACATTGGGTATTCGTGTGATCCAGACGATTTAAAGTTTTCATTCCTGTGTTTTCTTCTTATTTAGATTTCTGCGTTCTAAACGGGTCTTAGCCTTTCAAATCGGTGAGGATCGGTCCTCTAATTTAGATTCCTGAGAACGACCCTCAACCTTTCAAATCGGTGAGGATCAGAAAGAATCACAGATTGTTCATCTCAGCACAAATGCGCCAAACGTACCAAGAAATAATCCTTGAAGTCGAAGAGCTATGCATAAAAACCAAAAAACTGTATAACCCTCACGAGTCACGCCATCATCATTAACAGCCACATGTCAGTGATACATAACAAAACGAAACGAATAGTTTTACGCTTCATTTTCCGGACGGTACATCACTTGATAGGTGTTTCTACAGCTACAGCCTACAGGTTTCCCCTGTCCACACGAAGGGAGAGGCATCTAGTAATTATGATTATGATGATGCGCCTTATCAGTGGAGGGTAAACGCAGGCACGCAGCCACGCACTGCGCCGCTGTCTCTGGGGCTGGGGCTAGCAGGTAGCAGCCACGCCACCGGCCCATTGTCCGGTGTGGTGAGGTCACCTTCCACCACCCAACGACGAAGCTGGCGCGCGGGCGCTGACGCACGTGCTGGCGTGCGCGAGCCCCCGCCCGGCTACGACTACGAGTCTCCTCGGCGCCGCGCGCTACGCCGGGATGCGCGCCGAGCGCGGGGTGGCCGGGCCCGAGGGCGGCGCCTCGGGCTCCGGCTCCGCGTTCAGGTCGAGGCCGGCGCGGGGCGGCCGAGGGGCGGCGGGGACGGGCTTGTCGTCCGGCTGCGCGGGCGGCGTGGCGGCCGGGGGCGCCGGCGGCGGCGGGGTGGCGAAGTCCTCCCAGGAGAAGCTGGGCCGCCACGCCGGCGCGCGCGGGGCGGGCCGGGCGCCCGCGCCGCAGAGGCGGCGGGACGCGTCGCGCATGCGGCGGAGGATGGCGTAGAACTCCTCCACCTCGGCGTCCGAGGCCTCGTCCGCGGCGGCGGCGGGGGCGGCGGCGTCGTCGTCGGTGACGTCGGAGGCGGGGCGCTTGCGCTTGGCGGTGGCGGTGGTGGCGTCCATGGTCTCTCTCACAGCGAGAGCGAGCTGGGCAGTGCGCGCGGAGCTGCGGGCATAGGGAGCGAGAGCGTTTGGTGGCTTCAGGAGTGTTTTGGAAGAAAAGAAAAAAGGCTGTTGGTGGTTTATAAGCGAGGGGAGGGAAACGTGGGTGGTGGGAGAAAAAGCAATTATGCCCGAATATTTTTTCCAGGCTGGGACCATTGTTTAGTTTATGGATATATTGTTACTCAAAAACTTGCGTTTGCAGCTATTGTTAGGGAGAAATATAGTGATCAACATATTAAATTTCCTTTTGAGTCGAGCCTTAGATTCTGAATTGTTGAATCCAATCTATCTACACCGACTTTTTTTTTCTTTAAGGTTTAATCGCCTCACTTGGAGGTTCACAACGTCATGGCTTCCATTCATTTGCACAATGCGGAGACGACCCGCGGAACGTGAACTATTTTTGACCATCAAACTAAGGTCTACGTCCATATTTAACCATCGAATTTTAAAACTAAATATCATTGAGCATCTAGCCATTGAAAAGGATACATTATCTGATTATTGAAACCAGACATACTTATTTTTAAATATATTCTATATTTTTAAATTAATAAAAAAGATTTAATAGTTTAAAATTCATAAATAATTTATTTTAAATTAAAAAATTATAAAACTCTTAACAAAATATTTCTAGAAATATAATCCATTTGCTACTGTTTCGAGTTATTTGTTCTACCCTCCTAGTGTTTTATTGTTCATAGTCGCATCCATTTTTTATACAAGTTATTGTTTTCTATTTTACTTTATGTTGATTGCATGGTTAGTCTCCATATTTATTTTAAACCCAATACATAACCATGCAAACCAACATAAAGCGAAGTTATAGCCATGTATGTGATGGAGTATACATCTCAATCTCATAGTCATAGCCTATTGAATTCTTTTAGTTCATCTCAAGATTTATCACAGTACAAAACATTAATCCATTTAAATAACTGGCATAGATTGCTACAAAAATTTCATTTTTCACATTTGGGAGGGAACGATCACAATTCGTCCATTTTACGTTCATGATGGTACCTAATCTGCTCATTACTCAACAGAAGCACTAGTCCTATTGCTGTTTTTGTCCCCAAATCAAAACTCGCTTAGGGACCCGATGTAGTTTTGGTCATTCATCGGTTTTCAATATCGTTGCATGGAAAATTTTACCCTACAATTTATGTACATTACAATGTTGTACAAACATGATCTTGGAGTTGCAACAAATCTCGATCCACCCTTGATCTTATATACTAGCTAGACGATTGCTTCAATGGTATGCGTGTGCACAATTGTCATCTTGCACCGCTTTTTAGTGAGACAAAGTAGCATAGTTCATGAAAGGCTTTGTCATCAACTTTGTATCGACAGTCGCTTCCAAAAATACAACCGCTCATCCTAGCTAGGTGATGGCTTCGACGACGTGTGCATGATTGTCATATTGTACCTTTTCGGTGAACAGGTCAAATTGGCAAAGTTTGGGAAAGATTTCTTGATCAACTTGGCCACAATGATGACTTCCACTAATACACGTAAGTGTCTATCATCAATCATATCTCATTGATTAAACCGTAGCCGACACCATGTAAAACCGCCACTAAATCATGAATTGGGTGTGAAGAAAATGTAGAGTGTATCAATCGGACACGTGCTCAACATTAGTGACAGTGTCACATACAAAGCGTTGTTGATTTGGGGGCTATTATAAGAATTTTTATAACTTTCCAGTTTCCATTATAGAAGGCACCCAAAAGCTTACACAAGATTTGAAATGGCTATGTACAACAAACTAACTTTAAAGCAAGATCTTGCGCATCATTTCATGAGATAATTTCAAAAATTTACAACCCAAATACCAAGTTTTGAAATGGACATATCTTTTGGAGATCACGTCGTTAAATCCATTATCATCATATGGTAATGTTTCCACCTTATTTTTTACATCATAAATGCCGATGAAATAGATGACATTGAAGACTAAAAACTTTCAATCTCTCTTAGCTTTTATGTCTCATATGTTAGTCAATCGATTGTTTCAGTTACATGCGCACAATAATGATCACATGCCCCTTTCTTTCAAGTGTAAAACACCATGGAAAAGTTTGGAATTCTTGTATGGTGTGGAAGATGTAGACAAAAATATTTAATTGATAATGTTTACAACAGATTTTGTTAGATAGCTTTGAGAAATTATCTCCTAAATTTCTAAGAAGAGGAAGTTGAAAGCACGATATTATTTCCATTATTGTTGTATGAAAAAATTGATATCCTTTGTACATGACAACGTAGAGAATGGATGACCGTGGAGTTGCAGTGAATTCTAGTACATTCTTCATGTCATATATGATTGCTAGGGTTAGGTGATGGCCTTAGGATATCCACACAATTTAGTGCCGTACTTTTTTATTACCGAATTAAAACTACAAAATTTGGAATTTTAATACAGTGTTCACAATCTAGGCAAAAAGGTCTATAGGTCAACTTTGGCACCAACGATTGCTTCCACAGTTTAGTTATTCTCAATTGCACGTAACCGATTAAAAAGGTATGGTGTATGCCATGCGGAGGCATGAAGTTTTATCTTAAATTGTGGCTTTTCCAAATCTTAAATTGTGGCTTTACCATATGTGTGATCAATGCATCTTGACTTTTAATGCCACAAAGATTTTCTATCCCTAAGCTTGGGTTGGCGAGCTTGAAAAATCTACGATTCTGATACGCCGTCCAAGCCCGGTTGTAGCCAACCAACTAGGCCTGAGTCAGGCCACATATGCCACTCTGCCGCCCTAAGCCCACCGGGAAGGTTGCACAAAGGGTGTCGTCTGTGTTTTTCCACGACCATACTACAAACACTGAGGCTGATTTCAACATTAGGATTGATGGATAAATCTTATATTATAGCAATAATGTACAGAGAGTAGAGTTTGAATTGATCACGTACTTTCACGTTCTTCGTCGCAATCAGCCAGCCGATGCTGATCCCCTTTGCGCGCAGACACAGTCCAGAACTCGTCGGCAATCACCGGCGTATGGAACCCAGCTTTGATTCCTTGCCGGTTGCCAGTATGAAACAGGGCCACCGCTTACGCGGTTTCGTGCTAATTGCCCGGGCAAGAAGACGACGCCACGCTAGCTCGTACTACGCTGCGGCAAATATCAGTAGCGCGGGGCCGCGGGCGCTGGGAGGGCCCAGTAGCGGCCTAGCTAGTAGGTCGCGTTCGCGCGGCGTATGAAACTGAAACCGAAGTGGGGCGGCCGCCGGCAGCGGTGTCCGTGGCGGGCAGCGTGCCGACGGAGTCCCTCGGGGACGCCTGGGCTCCCGGCGTGCCCGACGACGGTGACGTCAGGGAGCGCCGCTTCCGCTCGCCCACTTGTGCGTCACCACGCACCAAGGAGCAGGACGTCTGCGTTTACGGCCGCTAGCTAGATGCCTTCCTTATCGCGTTAGTCAAAAATGGTTGCTTTCGGCGGCGGCGAGAGCTATGTTGGCCGTGACCACAGCGCAGTTGCCAACGTCCCTGTTGAACAAGGTCATCAATGGTTAATGCGGCTCACCACTTACATATGTGATGCTAGCTAACGGTGCTCGGAAAACTAAGGTTGAGTCGAGCATATCATTTATTTTCGTAGTTTATTTTAAATTTTGTTTTTTTCATCATTTATTTTAAATTTTATTCTGTCTACGATATAGATACAGTATTGTTTTATACTGTATACGATTTTTTACACCATCTGCTGCTAGCTTGCGTGTCCTTTGACGTCATGTCTCCCTGAATCCAAGGTGACATATGCCGTTTGGCAGCGTAGGTAGTGGACTGAGGTGGCCATTGGAGGACGCGTAGGGCCAAATTAGGCTAACCACAAAGTGACGGGCCGCAGAGATTAAGCCTTGCTGCTTGTGAATTAAAAACCCGGAAACGCGCGACTCTCCGAATCAGCTGGGGCAGCTTAGTCGCCTTACTTTATTTCCTGGTCATTGTTCCCTCCCATTTTGCTCGTCTCTGGTTTCTCGATTCCTTGGAACGATGGCACCCACACGATAAAATTACTTTGTGGACAATTTGCTGGAAAATTAGTGTAAAGTTGCTACGCACTTGGCCGGGAATCGCTGAAATTTCCAAACCATCCCGAGCGCGCGGTACGACAGAGGCTGCCAGCGCAAAATTCGATCCCTCTGGGTTTCTACTTTCCAGACACCTTCCACCGCGCCCTTTTGCAATTTGTATCACGCGCAAACCTAATTTTCCAAAGCCTGGATATATCATAGATGCGGCACCTTTCGCTTAGATGCGGTACCTTGGAGTAGTATCATATTAGTGGAGTACGTACTATATACACGTACCAAATACATGGGAGAACAAGGAAAATTCGGGGCACGGTGTAGGTCGATTGACGTCAACGTCACGTATAGTTGTTCAATGCACAATAGTTATCGTCTTGGAGAGTACCAACTGACCTGCTACTCCTAATTATCATCATTTTTTATATGACTGGACTGGACCGTCGCACGCTGCTCTCCGAAGCTGGAGGAAGATCGACGAGCAAAAAAAACATGCAGATCGGAAGCGGCGGCCGGGTCTCCGCTGGCTGACATCATCCGCTGCCTTCAGAGCGCTGGCATCACTGCGGCTGGTAGGCCGGGGCATCAGACTCCTCAGATCTCGTTTCATATTACCGTTCCAATTATCTCTCTGTCATTTATGTCAAATAATACAAAACAATATTTTTAAAGAAACGATTTAAGTACTCTATTGGAGTCACCTAAGGCCAACGTCTCCCCATGCACCCTCCGTCAATACTGTGCTAGCACTGTTCCAGTTCTGTAGACAAAAAAATTAGAATAATAATAGGAGATAAGATTGAAACTAAAAAAATCCCCCGTTCCTCTCTCTTCCATCATTATTCAAATTATCTACGGAATAATGCCGAACGGGCTCAGAGAATCCCACAGGGGATCCGTTAGCTCGAGCACGAGGAATGGAGGAACTGCTCCATTCAGACTCACGGGCCGTTCCATGGAACATGCATCCTCGATCTGGCTCCCGTGACCTTGACCAGGGAACAGACTAGGTCAAGGTCTCCCTAATCAACTGCCGTCGCGGGCCCCACCGGTATCAGTGACACGCTCAGTGCAGCGCAGACGGCCAGAGGGACATCTATCTGGAGCGAGCGAGGACAAGTGGGCCGGTGTAAATTCCAAAGCGTGCGTGACGACGATGTTGATCGTGTACTGCAGGAGTACTATATATTCGTGTCGACGTGTGGTTGTACTGTGCGAACGATCGGGCGTCGCACCAAGTGCTCCAATTTGCCAGCCAAGTGGAGCTCGATCGCCATCACGGAGCACCAACGAGAGCAGACGCAGCATGATCGATGGCGGCAAAAAAAAAAAAAAATTCGTGGCTTTGCTTTGCTTTGCATCGACGAGACGGCGGCGATAAGATTGAGAATTCTGACATGGACATTCGCCGTCGCTGGGGATGCTTGTCAATTGTCATCGGCTCGGCCGTGACGCGACGGCGAGTCTGATAGATGGTGCTCCTTCGGAGCTTCCAATGGGAAGAACCAAAGCTAGGTGTTATTAGTATGAGGCTGAAACCGAGGGTACATTTTCATCTCTTCTTTTCCATCACTATTCTAACTATCCATTTCTCTATCTACAGTACTGTAACGGTATCGCATTTAATTTTACAGTCGTCGTATACAGTCGCTGTTGGCTTTAGCCTAATAGAGCTCCTAGATTTGCTGGCCACCATTATATACTTAGACTAGATTTACATGTCCCAGTTGTCGTCGCTCATTTTTTTTAAAAGTTAACGTAGCTCCTTTTTGACTAGTACAGTACAGGAGTACGTATATAGTAGTACTATAGCTGTAGGATACGACGGTATGGTGATAGCCTGCTAGTGCTAGGTCAGTCGTCAGTAGTAGTAGATAGTAGTGCGGTTGATGACCATTTTACTGGAAAAGTGGTACGTACCTGGTAAACTGTACACTTTTTACCGGCAGGCTGATGATTACAGTTCTGTTTTTTAAAGACCGTGTAAAAAAATGAAGGTCTTACTTTTTTAGGATGGACTGAGAGTGATATCCACCGGATCAAAGAAATAAACTAGTGTCGAAATATGTCCCACTTGAATCAACTGGTACTCACTGAACAATAATTTTATTTTCCATTGACATTGTCAAACCTAGGATGTTTTGACTTGGGACTAGGCGTGTTCAACGACGGTTTTGCATGATTCTACGATAAAATCCAAACCAACCCGTACGAGGACGGTTTCAGCGGATTGGTGATCACAGAAGAAAACATTTTCACACCGGTCACAGGGGCACGGTACCCCGTGAGAAAGACCTATGGCTTGAAAATTCGCTCCAACCGAAAATCGAACCCAGGACCTGCGGAGTGGCTCAGGTATACCTAACCAACTCGGCTAGGACCCCTTGGCGAATCAGAGGTCATGAACTGGGACAGACTAGGGAATTCTTCTTTGTATTTTTTTTATTAGAACGGATAGACAATCAAACCGCAGCTACAGAGGTTGAGATGCACGACGGCTCAATACATGATCAGACAAGTACTGCCAACCGGTGCCTGCCTAGTACGAGGCGTGCAAGGCCAGGGGCAATGTACCGAGCGTTGGTACTGGATCGCTC
Source organism: Paspalum vaginatum (assembly GCA_030272315.1). Taxonomy (NCBI): domain Eukaryota; kingdom Viridiplantae; phylum Streptophyta; class Magnoliopsida; order Poales; family Poaceae; genus Paspalum; species Paspalum vaginatum. The sequence continues at coordinate 5,768,145 of CM059014.1, read as the reverse complement.
GCTTATCTAGCTGAAGTATCTTGATGAGAAGGCGACGGTCCGAGATGCCTGCAGGCGAATTCCCCTGCGCTGCGCGAGCAAGTGTGCCAGTGGGTGAATCCGTGAATGCTAATGTCACGTTTGCGGTGCGGTGAGACGTCACGTGACTGCCGCTTCTTACCTTCTGTGGGACTTGGAGGCGAGTTTTTTTTATTTTTATATTTATTTAAATCGTTTTTTGCAAAAATAAATGGACGATTCAAAAAATTGCAAATCTATACCAATACCGCCGGACCATCCGGCGGTATTTAAAAAACGCCGCCCTATCCGGCGGTTTTTAAAAACCGCCGGAGCAACCGGCGTTTTTTAAATACCGCCAGAAGAGGTTGGCAGTGCGGCGGGCGCTGCGACCGGTGGGCCCGCCGATTAAAAAACGCCGGATGGCGCGGCGGTATTTAAAAACCGCCGGCGGGGACGGCGGTTATTTAAAAACCGCCGCCCCGTCAGGCGGTTTTTAAATACCGCCGGCGGGGACGGCGATTTTTAGCCCATATACCCGCGGCGCCTCCTTTCTTTTCTTTTCTTCTTCTTCTTCCTCGCCGCTCTCCAGTCGCCGCCCGTACGCCCGCGCCGCCACGCCGCCGCGCCGCCGCGCGCCTGAGCAGAGAGGGGAGAGGAGGAGAGGCTCGGGCGCCGCCCGGGAGAGAGAGAGGGAGAGAGAGAGGGAGAGTAGAGGAGCCCAAGGTTGCAGGTAAATTTTCTTTGAAACATGTATTTTTTTTAGCATTTTAAATATCATTAGTAGTATTCTTTGATATTAGTAGTAGTTTAGATACAATATTAATAGATTAGGTAACAGTAGTAGTATTTTATATAATATTAGCACTAGTTTGAATTACCATTAGCGGATGTAGTCTCGTTTTATGTAATACTCATACTATTTTAGTTGACATTAGCACATTTACCAGTTTTAAATTTAGATAGAATATTCAATCATTATAATATAAGAAAAATTGAGTGTTATATAGAAATGTGGTTACATATGTGCTAAGTACTGTCTTGTTTGTCGCATTTGTGGTCAGGCATGTCACAGAAAACATATTTTCAGATATATTTTGGTGAAGGAGAGATACGTTACGGTCAGTTCGGGGTAGATTTGAGTGGGTTTCGGTCAGTGACAAAAGGGCTGGACAAAGCAATTGAGAGGCCATTTCGTTCAGTGTATAACTGGTTCATGAAGTGTTTTAAGTTGGATTATAATGAATGTCAACTGAGCGTCTCAGCAGTAACAACTAGGAGTTCATCTCCTGTTTATTATGAATTAGTGCAAATAGAAAGCACTGCCGTATGGAGGAGGTTTGTTGACGTTAGCTTGCGTCATGGGTTACCCCTGGTTCTTTTTGTGCAAGCATACGAGAAGGTGAATGCTGAACAAGAAAGCTCACAGGGCTGTGATAAGGCAACAACAATTGAAGAAGTGGTGGAAAATAATGTGAATCAGGTTAACGAGGTGGGCGTTGATATAGGTGAGCAAGGTGAAGCTAATGAAACAGTACGGGAACCAAGGGGTGAGGTAGATGAGGGTGAAGAAATTGTAGGTTTGGTTGAACAGATGCAGCGGGAGGATGCCGAGGCCAATGTCCCTGTTGATGAAGATTCAGACAGTGAAGATGAAATATTGAACCAGGTTCCAAGTCAATGGACCAACTTTGATCACTCAGAACAGCTAGTAAATGAAGGTGAAATGGTTCCATGGGAATATAGTGAAAATAAAGTATCTGTGGGAGCTATTTACCATAGCAAGATAGAGCTGAAAGAGGCCGTGCAAAGATGGTCGGCTAAGTGCCTGAAGAAAGAGTTCAGAGTTCAAAAGAGCAGTCCACAAGTCTATGATGTGAAGTGCATACGAGATGATTGTCCTTTTAGGGTCCATGATTTTTTGGGAAAGTATGATATTTTCTGAACCGTTTCAAGAATTGAACATCATACATGCGTCCTTGAAGAGCTTGAGAGTCATCACCGTAACTTGACAGCTGATTTCGTGGCTCAACATATGTACTCAAAGATAGTAAATAATCATGTATATGAGCCGAAGGCAATAATCAATAGCATAGAGGATGACTTTCAGTACAAAATAAGTTACAGCAAAGCTTATAGGGCAAAACAGAAGGCGTTGGAAATGAGATGGGGTACGTATGAAGCATCGTACCACAACCTGCCACGTGTGCTGAACACACTATGTGACCGGAATCCGGGTAGTTACTTTGAGATTAAGCACTATAATTTGCCTCAGGACCGGACAAAGCGTGTTCTTCAGCGTGCTTTCTTTGCTTTGGGGGCATGTATCAATGCATTCCAGTATTGTCGCCCAGTGATATGCATCGACGGGACCTTCCTAACAGGGAGGTACAATGGCACAATTCTGACTGCAATTGCGGCAGATGGAAACAATCAGGTGCTCCCACTGGCTTTTGCATTTGTTGAGAGTGAGAATGGGGACAGTTGGTACTGGTTTTTAGAGCGGATCAAAGCATGTATTGTTCAGGATCGGCGAGATGTGTGTGTGATTCATGATCGCCATGGAGGCATTATACAAGCTGTGCAAGATTTACAGGAAGGATGTGTACAACGTCAAAGAACAGCAAAGTGGGTCGATCTGAAGAGTCGGTGGTGCATGAGACACATGGGAGCTAACTTTCAGAAGCAGTTCAAGAACAAGAAACTAACAAAACTTTTTAAGAGGTTGTGTAGTCAGAATCAAGAAAGGAAATTCAATGTTTTGTGGAAAAAACTTGATGAAGTCACAAAGAAGAACGCTACGGAAGTAAGTACTAGAGGGGCGAATTTAGAAGATGATGAGCCAATTGCAATGGAAAATGTGGGCCTCGATGGTCCTAATGTGCGACGGAGGCCTGGTCGTTCGATTAAGTCATTCTCGGAGTGGATTGAGCATGAGCCAAAGGAGAAGTGGTCTTTGTTGCATGATGAAGGAGGTGCACGTTATGGTATTATGACTACGAACCTTGCCGAGGTGTATAATTGGGTGTTACGTGGAAGCAGAAGCATGCCACTTGTCGGGATTGTGGAATTTTACGTATACCGTACAACACAATACTTTCGGGAACGTCATCCAGCAGCAAAGAATGTGTTTCTAGACCACTGCCTCGTATATGGGCAGAAATTCTTTGAGTATATGGCCAAAGCAAACAAAAAAGCCACAGGACACCGAAGCTGGGCCAAGAATTGTCATATGCTCGAAATGCAATGAGTTCGGGCACAGCTACAAAAAATGCACTAATACACCTCAAGGAACCATGTCGAACATACCTGAGCCAGGATCATCGAGTCACGGTCGACCCGATCGTGGAGGAACCAATGAAGTCATTTAATGATTTTTGGTTACTGTCATGGATTGTAATAACATAATGTTCGGAACCTTTCTCTGTTACGTTACTCTTGCATTACTTGAAATTCTGTATATGTGGATTTGCTATCATGGATTGTAATAATATTATGTGACTATGCATTTAGTTTGTTAATATTTTGAATTCGATGCTATGATATGCAATGTTATGTTATTGTTATGTGATGTTATTTTGAATTACATGCAGTCTTATGTTAATGTTTTAGTTAGTTTATACTTGGTTTATAATGTGGACTAACGATATCAATCTTTTTTAGGGATGGATGCCCCACAGGGTTACGTGACCCCCGACCTGCTCGATGCAGCGACGGACAAGAAGCACCGGTCGTACTTCAGTGCGGTATTGGGGAGCTCCCTTGGCCAGTTTCGCGCACGTGTTCCGATGGAGACGATGGCGTTGGACCCTCGTTGGCTACCGAGGTTCGCTTTACGTGCTTCGTTCTCTTGTTCAGATATATTCAACCTCGTTCAAATTTAAAAAATGCTATGCTCATCGTTTTTTTAGACTGCGCGCTTCTGGTCTGCTCCCACTTGCTCGCATGGTCGAGGGAGACGGACCGCGTTTCAGCTACGACTTCTCACTCCTTGCTTCAATGGTGGATAGGTGGAGACCGAAGACACACACTTTGCACCTCACCGTGGGCGAGATGGTGCCTACGTTGCAGGACGTGTCGTACCTGCTTGGGTTGCCGTTGAGGGGCGATGCCATGGGCCCCACGGACGTCGGCCCCGGCTGGCGTGAGGACTTGCTGGCTCGGTTCGGTGCCGTCGAACGTACCGGCAACGCACAGCCCTACAGGGAGTTTCCACCGACTTACACGGGCGGGCCCCCAAAGTGGTGGATTCTTCAGTTCAAGGTGAGTAGATTCGACCGCAACCGGCATAGTTAAAATTCATATGGTTCTTACTTATGTGTAATTGAATGCTTTCGCAGTTCGCGTACGCTCACGTGCAGACTAGGAAGTCTTACCCTGACTTCGTAGGCCAGTTCGACGTCCTGCGTGACGACGACGTTCGTTGGACGCCCTACTCTGACGAGGCAGTGGAGAGTCGTGCACCTGACGGGCTGTCGTCGTTGTGCGTACGCGACGCCGACTACTGGAGAACGCGCAGCCCACTTGTCTTCGACATCTACGTCGAGGAGCACGCAGTCCACCGCGTGCTCCGTCAGCTAGGCTTGCGGCAGGAGGTGGTCGTCCCTCAAAGCTTACTGCCGCCACACGTGCACCGGTTCGTGCCGACCTTGTACATTACCGTAAAGTTATATATTTCACATAATTCACATGCTGAGTCCACCGACAAAACTATTTTTATTTTCAGGTTTACGAGACAGGGCCAGAACGTTGGCCAGATCTGGGCACCACGTCTTGCTGAGTTCGTGGCGAAGTGGTCCACGGCCTTGGATGACCTCGTCATGGAGGGTAGGCCACATGACGATGCAGCCTGGGGTCACTACCTCCGTTGGTACCTCCCACGGACACGACTGCGTGTCTTGTCGACGCCACAGGAGTTGCCCCGCCGCACACCGTCCGTCACGGACAGTTACCCTACACAGCGAGACCAGGGGGCGTATATAGCTGTAAGTTTCTTTCCTGATTGTCGATTCCGCATTAGAAGACATCTAAGTTCATACTTCATGGCAAACTAATGCAATCTTTTTGAAACAGCATGACGTGCTCCGGTAAATCCATGCAGACGTCACGACGTACAGCCGTAATGCCCTCACCATGGCCCCACAAGATCACAAGGCGGCGTACGACAAGATAGCGGACCTGTGCAGAAGAGTGACTAGGTCGTTGTCTTGCCGTGGCGACGATGTTGCCCATCCACCACAGCAGCCGATGTTTGTTCCCCCTAACCCGACCGCGCCACGACCCCCTCCGGTACGACCTCCGGTACCACTCTTTGCGCAGACTCCGCCGATGACCTACCCGCCGCCAGGTATTTCTTGTACAGGTCAATTTTATTAAACACGAGTTCGTCAATTATTTATGGATGTTCCGTGCAACAGGTACACAGTACGGGACCCATGTTGGGTCATCGTCTCGTCACCCTACCTACCACCATGACGTCTTCGCTGCAGGGACATCACGGACTCGTGACGTTGAGTGGGGTAAGTGGCATTCACATACATGCAGCAGACTCATCATGCCTGTTACAGTGTTACTTTACATTTTTAATCCATGCGATTGATTTGCAGGATATGAAGCTGGCACGACCCCTGACGACAGCTACGGAGCCGGCCACGCTCCTGACAGTCCACCAGGTGCAGCAGAACAGATGGCGCAGTCCTTGTTCGCGTCGCCGCCGCGACATGATGAAATTGGTTACTCACAGCTACAGGAGGCGCCACCCCACGAAACTCAGCAGTCACAGGAGCCGCCAGCGCCCGATGCAGTCCCTGGCCGACGTACTCGATAGGCACCCGACCCCTTTAGTCACGGGTCACGCCACACTTGGGCTGCCCAGAGAGCTGCACGCAGGAGCAAGAGGGGTCGTAGCTAGATCATAGTTCCAGAGTTGACTTGCATTAGTTAGGTGTACATTCGTCATCATGTATTTTATCACTTTCACCTTTGCAGTAGGCCGTGACAACACGTAGGCAATCGTTTCAGATACATATGCCTCCGTAGCCTTTTCTGCTCGACGTGACAGCGCATCACGTAGCCTTTTCAGTTACAGGTACATGCGTAGCCTTTTCAGTTCTATATGACAATACCTATGTAGCATTTTCGGTTTTACGTGACAGCGCAAGACGTAGACTTTTCAGTTACAGGTACATTCATAGCCTTTTCAGTTCGACGTGACAACACATATGTAGCCTTTTCAGTTCGACGTGACAACACATATGTAGCCTTTTCAGTTCGACGTGACAACACATATGTAGCCTTTTCAGTTCGACGTGACAACACCGATGTAGCCTTTTCCGTTCGACGTGACAACACCTGCGTGGCCTTTTCAGTACCATTTCCAGTTTGACCTAACAACTTTTTCGTTTTCAGAAGACAACTCAACCCCCATCTCGACTAAAAAAGACGGCACACATTCAAAGAACACACACAACACACTACCAGAGCGAGGGAGGAATGGCCGAGCCGGGAGGAAGGGGGCGTGGCCGCGGCCGAGGCCGAGGAGGGAGGGGTGGAGGACGTCGTAGCCACCACTTCCTCTGGGGGAGGTCCTCAAGGCCCAGACGTGTTTCCACATCCACTGGAGGACTTCCCGCTAGAGGGACCAGACGCCTTTGTTGGCGAACGCAGGCTTAGGCCTTACGATGATCGCACGGAGGTGTGGCCTACGTGCCGTTGTGGTGAGTATTGTGTCGTGCAGGTGTTCGATGAGTTCATCGATGGAGGTCGTCGCTTCTACAGATGCCCTTTTGGCTATGTGTGTCCTCAAACTCGCTCTCTACACTTTGTTCTGACATAACTCAAATTGTTTCTAAAAAGAGATATATATGACTGCAGGATTCCACTGACACGGCATGCCGCTTCACCAAGTGGGTAGATCCTCCACACCATGCCTACGTCGAAGACTATATCAACCACCTGAAGAACAAGATCCACGACCTTGAGTGTCGTGTCAACTCTCTGGAAAACGAGGCTGACGCTAACGCGATAGTGGTTGGACTCGAAGATGATCCCCTGTGTCCTGACCCCTTCTGCAAATGCCCGTACCACCCGCGGCAGCGTATGCCCCCCAAGTCTCCACCATCCGGAGGTTACGGCTACTATGATCTCCGAGGCCCGTCGCAGCACTATCCGAACCAATTCGCTTAGACGAACTTCCTACTATTTTTACGTTTCTAGCATTTCAAATTACCTAAGCCAAGTCAATTGTGTAGCGCGAGTTACGCGCTACAACGACAAGGCATCGCAAATGTGTTCAACTTTATTTATGTCGTTAATCTACGCTGTCAACATTGAGAATTATGTATCCGAGTTCAATCTATGTTGCGTTTTAACTTCTGCATCAATTGTTCATGTCGTACTCAATGTAACGCTGTGATTTCAATTTAATGTAACGTGTACTCTCATAATTTGTTTTTGTCTGTCCTCCATACAAAGAAAAAGAAAACAAATATTTTACGTCATAAAATAAAGAAATACAAATTTACAGGTACTAATTACAATAGTTTCCATGCCCACATTTAAATTGTGTTTTAATTGTCATTTGCTTTTACGTATACTCATATTGCTTATTTAACAAATTACCATGCTCTTGTTTTTTAAAAATGCACATGGAGCAAAAATAGCCGGATGGACCGGCTTTATTTAAAAATCGCCGGATGGGCCGGCTTTATTTAAAAAACGCCAAAAGGATTAAATACCGCCAGCCATTTTTTAAAAAACGCCAACAGGACCTAAATACCGCCACGGGAAATAAAAATCGCCGGCCCATTCGGCTTTTTTTAAATATCGCCGGGTGGGCCGGCTTTATTTAAAAAACGCCAAAATTCGGTGGTAGTTAGGATGCCACGTCATAAAACCGCCGGATAGGGCGGCGTTTTTTAAATAAAGCCGGATGGTCCGGCGGTATTGGTATAGATTTGCAATTTTTTGAATCGTCCATTTATTTTTGCAAAAAACGATTTAAACAAATATAAAAATTAAAAAAACTCACTTGGAGGCTCCTTTCCTTTGTGCTCCTGTACTGTATCCTCACGGGCTCACGGCTGGGCAAGGTCGGACTAACGGCCCGCGATCAATCGAGTTCGAGACGAGTAGGCCGCCGCTGGGCTCGGCCACCATCCAGCCTGCCACCGGTTGGGCCGATGGCGGTGGTGGGCCTGGTGGCAACCGTGGGCGGCCTGCCTCTCCACCCCACTGCTGCTGTGAATTTTGTCGTGATCTTTTCCTAGTATTTGCGAGGACCTTCAATGTCCAATGAGCCGGGTTCTTTTTTTCTTTTTTGTTCTTTTTGGCTCGCGCACGAAGCACGCCGCCGCCGTACCGCGATTAAAGTTGCCGTGTACCGCGACACACACTATGGGCCCCGCCGTCCCCGTCGGACAGGCCCTGCGCTTGCACAGGATAATGGTCCTGCTGGGGCGGCGCGTCCGGTTGGCGAGCAGAGCAGAGCAGGGTGGTCCCGCGGATCCACCGCACTGCGTGTGACGATGCGGCGCCGTGGTGATGGACCGACGGCGCGGGCCGGCATGCCGCCGTGCCCGTGTCTGACGGGGAGGGCTGGGGGACTCGCACTGCTACCAGTATACGGTACGTACGAGTAGCAGTAGCACCACGTCACCAACACATGGGTGATGGATGCACCCGTCCACTCCGGCGGTGCTGTAGGTGAGGCGCTGAGCGTGGCCGGACCGAAAGCGACAACTAGTGCGATGTCACCCGTACACGTCCTCTGACGTGGGCCAGATGAGATCGGCCGTGGCATCGGCCCTTTCCGCGACGTCGTCGTCGTCGTCAGATACCGTCGCCCGCCGCGACTCGCCGTATCCGACAAGCGAGGGGACGGTTGCGTCCACCGTCGAGAACGAGGCAGATAGGCTGTGCGGCCTGTGCTTATAATTGCCTATGGCTGGGCACGCCGAACAGTGCCGGCCGGTCCGTCTCCATGACCATGTGCCGATAGAGCAAATGTATCTCGCCCTCAATCATTTGCTTGCGCTGTGCGTCGGAATCGGAGGAGCGATACACCATCCCTTGCGTGCGCTGCGCTGCCGGATCGATCGATCGCCCAATCAATCGTGCGTGGCTGAACCCGGGAGGCGGGTGGAGCACATCGCTGGTTTCGTTCCCTCGATCACGGCGCGACCACATCGCTGGCTGCTTGTGGTACGGTGTCGCCCGGTTGGTTGGTAGCGCGTTTCGCTCTCTGTGCTCCAGGAACTTGGCGCCCCCTGCCTTGCGAATTGTGATCCGCCCTTCCATGGCGCTCGCGCCTAAACTAGCTGCGCTTCGTAACAGATCGATCGATGTCGTCAATTAGCCGGCTGTGGATCGACGTGACGTGCGATCAACAGTCACGCGTGGCCGGCCGGACCGCGACGCGACAACCGAAAGATGGGAGACGTCGCAGCCGGTTGCCCCAGTTCAGTTCACGCAAGAGCCAAGAGTGGATCGAGCGAGTCAGAGCCACACCATCGGCGTGCCGTGCTCCGCCAATCCGGCCCGTCCGTTGTTGCCGGCCGAGGCCGAGGCCAAGGGAAGGGATAATAACGTGCGGCGTGGTAGCGGCGCCCATGTTTCACGCCCGCATTTTCAGCGCTCTGCCCTGCCAAATACGTCCGATGGCGTCAACCAGCTAGTCGTGCAACTGCGGCGGTGCCCGTCGTCGTTCAGAACGGTTTTTTTGGATTTGGTGGCAGCGGGGATTATCGCGCGGCTAATCCTCGTGTCCCTCCCGGGCCTGTAGCAAGTCCTTGCGTGGCAGCATTGGTATTGGTAGGCAGCAGACGGCAGAGGCGCATGTGATCGCCACCGGCTGTACCTGGACGATTGCAGCGCCTCGAGAACGAAACGAACACGACATGCCTCATGGTCATGGATGGGCCGCGCGTTGGGGCCTGTCCCCGGCCGATCTCCCTCTGCTTTTCGGTGATTATCTCCATGTTGAGTTGCGTGCGCCGCAGCTTTCTCGTCCCCCTTCTCTCTCTAATCACAAAGCATCACGTCTTTTCGGTACATCGAAGAAAGGAAACGCATGTCTTGTGGCGCCAGTTCGCTTGACCAGCTCCATCTTACCTACTGATTGTTTTGTTTGCTCAGGATTGCCATGTGGTTGCCGGTGGTGCAGTGCAGGTGTATGGGATGAGTCTCCTCTTACTCACATACAGGCTCCACGTGCTCGTAGGACCCATAGGTCAGTGTCTCGAGTCTCTCTGATTTAAGTTAGAGGAACCATTTCTAGGTGCATGACGATTAGAAACTCTTTTTTTTTGTTAAGAATACAACCCAACTAAAAATGGAAAGGCTAGCAGGAGCGAGGCGAAGAGGGAGGGAGGGAGCACGGGGACAACAGCCATGGGGTAGGAGTAGGGCTGGGCATTTGGTCTATACGGTTTATTCGGGGTCAATTCGGGTTGCATAAATTTTGGGTTTTAAAAAATGAAGACCGAACTTTCAAGGAAAAAAAAGGAACCAAACCCTAATAGACCGAAAATATCGGTTCGGTCTATTCGGTCCACCGAAACAACCGAACATAACTCACTCTCAGTCATCGCCGATGGCCGTCGTCGCGTAGCCGTCCTCGACCTCCGCTGCCTCGTCAGACTGGCCGTCGGCGTTGACTTCATCGACCTCGACGAGTGGAGCATGGCGCGACGGCTGGCGGCAGCTGAGTGGGGGAGCAGGGGAGCCTGGGAGACGGAGACTGGGAGCTAGGGTTAGGGATTGGGCGGCGGTGGGGAATGGGAACACGAGCAGGCTTAGGCTTGCCACTTGGACCGAGGTCCATCGGCCTTGGGCCTTGCCTTGACTTTTATTATTTCGGTTCTCTAGGTGTATTCGGGTTCCAAGAGGCACGAACCGAAACTGAAATCGAAACCCGAACTATTTAAGCTCGTGGACCGAAACCGAAAACCGAAAACCAAATAGACCGAAATTCGGTCCATTCGGTTCGGTTCAGGTTCAGGTTCGGTTTTACGGGTTTAGATGCCCAGCCCTAGGCAGAAGCTCGAGCTCGCTCGGCGGGAATTAGGGAAGGAAGTGATGGAGTAGATATGTGTTGGAGTGGATCCACGTCTACACCGAGTCATCATGTCGCACAAGAAATAGAGTGAGACGAGACTCTTTTGGATCTATGACGAGACGCGGAACAAATTTCGAGAAACCCCAAATAAAGTCTTTGGGAGTACAACAACCAACGTGGCACATTATGAGAAGTCTAATGACTACTCACTAGTACTTTAGATATATTCGAGTAAGATGTCAATTTGCATTTTTGCTGTAATGGTCAAAGTATATCCTGAAATGCTTTCTGAAATCTTAATGCGCCTGACAAAGAGGAACAGAGAGTAGAAAACAGGAATGTGTGAAAGATTATGTTGGCACTGATGTCACCTCTGGGCTTTGGCAAATCAAATTTCAAACATATCCAACAATTATATATTATATATTATTACTAAGACTTTTGTCAATACTCAAATTTTATCCTATTATTTTTTTTCATAATCATGAGAAGGGAATCCTTTTCTAAGACTGTCTTTAACGTACTGACTAAAATGTTTGTCTATCACTATTCCAACCATCCTTCGCTCTGTCTACAGTAACACTACAGTGCCGCTACAGTATCGATTTGTATTATAGTCAATCTATTTGGATACTCCACTGAACACGGTCTAAAAGCAGAAACTGAGTAGCTGACATCCCGGTCTCTGCAGATCATATGGACCCACTTGTCAGTGATTGTTATATAGCAATAATCCGTAGGAGCGGGCGTGGAGCCTATAAAGGAGGAAAAGGTTCGGTATCCACTGAACATGCCACTCAATGCATGCACGGCTGCTCACTGGCTCACTCAGCTGCCACTGCTCACTCCCCGCCATTACTCGTATTCACTACCACAGACGCGCAGACAGCAGCACCTTCTCCCTCCGTCCTCCCGTCTCTTCTCTCTAGGCATCTCTTCTTCACTGTCTCGCACTTCACACTGCGGCCCAGCCGCCCAGTGCCAACACAGTCAGTAGCTGTGCAATGGGAGCTCGTGAGCGAGGGAGGAGAAAAACCAGCGAGAGCAAAACAGAACCCAGCGAAATGTTGTCATTTTATCGCTCGCCCACCCTCTCCTACCTCCTGTGGTGCCTTGTATTGTTGCTGACCTTGGCAAGCAGCAATGGCGTGGTGGCCACAGCAAAGCCGCCCAGCAAGGCTGGGTGCGGGTACAAGCTGGCGTCCCTGGTTCAGCTGCCCAACGGGGGAGGCCTTGTGGGCTACCTGCAGGTGAAGCAGCGCACCTCCACCTATGGCCCTGACATCCCTCGCCTCAGGCTCTTTGTCAAGTAAGAACTTTGCTCCACTCACCAAGCAGCAAATCGGTAGCTCTCGTTCTTCGTTTTTTTTTAATGAATGTGCAGTTGTTCTGTGTTCATCGAATGCCCCATCGATTGTTGATAGCACATCTTGTAGTAGTACTTTCGAGGAGAATGTTGGTTGCTGCAATAATCGATTGCTTATATTCTGCAAGACAAATCAATTCAGATTTAACGGCTAGGTAGCAGACCAAAAGGATTTTTCTTATACTTTCAAGGAGAATTTAGATTTCACGCGAAAAGCCCAAAGTATGACGCTGATGACACGTTCTCCTGGTTTTTTTTACAATGAATGTTCATCTGCAATCTGCATGCACTCCCAATCATGGTTTACAAGTATTCTAAGAGTTGCAATCATGGTCTCAATGTATGCCTGGACTGGACCTTGCGGCGGATTAAACAAGTGCCCCCGAGGGCATCTTCTAATGGCGAAGTGTGATGCAGGCACGAGACCAGGGACAGGGTGCGCGTGCAGATCACCGATGCAGACAAACAGAGGTGGGAGGTCCCCTACAACCTGCTGCCAAGGGAGCCAGCCCCACCCGTGACCGGCGGCAAGGTCACGGGCGCCCCCTTCGCTGGCGCCGAGTACCCGGGCGAGGAGCTGGTGTTCACCTATGGCCGCGACCCGTTCTGGTTCGCGGTGCACCGGCGGTCCACCGGGCAGCCGCTCTTCAACACCAGCGCCGGGCCGCTGGTGTTCAAGGACCAGTACCTGGAGGTGTCCACGGCGCTGCCCAAGGACGCCGCGCTGTACGGGCTCGGCGAGAACACGCAGCCGGGAGGCATCCGGCTGCGCCCCAACGACCCCTACACCATCTACACCACCGACATCTCCGCCATCAACCTCAACACCGACCTCTACGGCTCGCACCCGGTGTACATGGACCTCCGCAGCCTGGGCGGCCACGGCGTCGCGCACGCCGTGCTGCTGCTCAACAGCAATGGCATGGATGTGTTCTACAGGGGGACGTCGCTGACCTACAAGGTCATCGGAGGCCTTCTCGACTTCTACTTCTTCGCGGGGCCGACGCCGTTGGCCATCGTGGATCAGTACACGTCCATGATCGGCCGTCCTGCGCCCATGCCCTACTGGGCATTCGGTAAGCACTGAGCACTGCCAAGCCTATTTCAGTTTCATCTTTTTGTGCTGTCCTTTACTTGCATTCAGAGAGGATGACTTGCTTAAGTCATGGTTAGCTAAATTCCTGATTAGCACAATCATTTGTTTATTGTTAGATAGTATGGTTTGCTTAAGTTAAGTTTGGCTAAATTCCGTATTGGCACAACCATTTGTTTATTGCCAGATAGGACGGCTTGCTTAAGTTATGGTCAGCAACATTCTTGATTCGCGGTTTCATTTGCTTTAACAATGGATACATGCATCATGTGAGCTCTTTGCACAATAAACAAAGTTATGTAGAGTCTTTGTTAACAAGCAGAATACTCCTCTTTCTTCATTGGACATCAATACACCAGGGCATCATCCAGCATGCCTTTCATATTACCATCATCACAAATACGAAATATTCCCTCAAGGCAGTTCCCCTAACTATGCAAATTACACAACCAAGTGTCACCATTTTATACCTGCGCAAGGTACATGCTGAGGATATGCATGAACTGTACCGATCTGCTGGCACTAGGAGCCGCTTCCTCTGAAGAAGTTCAGAAACCTGAGAAAAAAAAGTCACCCATCAATAAGTTTTTCACTATTAAGTTCTATTGCATTGATACCGTTATACTTCACGTACGGTCCTGTTGCTTTCGCCAATTACTTGCATTAGTACATGAAAATACGTCAAATGTGCATGTTGTTTGTTCTGAAAAACATAGTCTATGAATTATTTTGGTACAAATATTCAGTATTTCCAGTGTGGCAGATGCTATGGCTGAAACATTGGCTCTCTGGCACACACTGATTCAACACTAGTTTATTATGCGGATCAGTTGTCGTTAGAAGTGATAAACGTGCAAATTTCCTATTCACAAGTATGCTAGTACTCCACAGATGGCATCATGTGAACATCCTTTCAGGAAAAACAAAAGAAAGACATGCAGGCTGTTCGGTCTTCCTGCAAGCTAATAAAATACAGAAACTTTGTTCACTTGTGCTTGTAATCTTGTACATAACCTGCCTTGCTGGAATCCTGGGAACCGTGGGTACATGTTCTTTCTCTGTTAAGTTGCAGGTTGATCTCTGTATCAACTGTCAAAGCTTACTGAATGCTGCTTCTGTGTGTTGTTAGTTTCACCACTACAGTGGGCCGTGTTACCAATAAGGATAAGGTCCTCCATGTGCTCTGTACTGATCTTGTCCAGTTCACGGACCACTGAAAATTGATGAGAACACTCACACGCTACAATTTGTCAATTCATTGGGTATTGAATTTCTTGCCGTACATGTTGACCACTATCATAATTTGCTTGCTTTTGCGCCAATACTCAATATACTAGAGTTGTAGTGAATATGATTCAAAGATGCAAATCATGAACAATGATGCTGTTGTCACATTTCAGGCAGTCCAAACTTGCTGCTGGCCGGCATACAACTTCTATGCACAAATTCTTGCACTCTGAAATTCTTCAGCTCTCTTAATCTCCATGTGCTTTGTCTTCAGGGTTCCACCAATGCAGGTGGGGCTACAAGAACCTTTCAGTGGTAGAGGGCGTTGTGGAGGGCTACCGGAGTGCCCAGATACCACTCGACGTGATCTGGAACGATGACGACCACATGGATGCCGCCAAGGACTTCACTCTCGACCCTGTCAACTACCCACGTCCCAAACTGTTACAGTTCCTGGACAAGATCCACGCCCGGGGGATGAAGTACATTGTCCTCATCGACCCTGGCATCGCCGTGAACAACTCCTATGGCGTTTACCAGCGCGGCATGGCCCGCGATATCTTCATCAAGCTGGACGGGCAGCCATACCTTGCCCAGGTGTGGCCTGGCCCTGTCTACTTCCCGGACTTCCTCAACCCAAACGGCGTGTCATGGTGGATTGACGAGGTGCGGAGGTTTCATGATCTGGTCCCGGTGGATGGGCTCTGGATTGACATGAACGAGGCCTCCAACTTCTGCACCGGCAAGTGCACAATTCCTAAGACGCACCAGTGCCCCATTCCTGACACGAAGACGCCGTGGGTCTGCTGCTTGGACTGCAAGAACCTTACAAACACAAGATGGGATGAGCCACCATACAAGATCAATGCCTCTGGACAGACTGCTCGTCTCGGCTTCAACACCATTGCAACCAGTGCTACACACTACAATGGCATCCTGGAGTACAACGCGCACAGTCTGTATGGCTTCTCGCAGGCCATTGCCACGCATAAGGCGCTGCAAGGGCTGCAGGGGAAGAGGCCGTTCATCCTGACCCGCTCCACGTTCGTCGGGTCGGGGGCGTACGCCGCGCACTGGACCGGTGACAACAAAGGCACGTGGGAAAACCTCCGTTACTCGATCTCCACGATGCTCAACTTTGGAATCTTCGGTATGCCGATGGTTGGCGCTGACATCTGTGGCTTCTACCCGGCGGCGACCGAGCTCGAGGAGCTCTGCAACCGGTGGATCGAGCTTGGGGCCTTCTACCCGTTCTCCAGGGACCATGCAAACTTCGCGTCGCCGAGGCAGGAGCTCTATATCTGGGAGTCCGTGGCGAAGTCGGCGCGGAACGCGCTCGGCATGCGGTACAAGCTGCTCCCCTACCTGTACACGCTCAACTACCAGGCGCACCTGACCGGCGCGCCCGTGGCGCGGCCGGTGTTCTTCTCCTTCCCCGACTTCACGCCGTGCTACGGGCTGAGCACGCAGTTCCTGCTCGGCGCGAGCGTCATGGTGTCCCCGGTGCTCGAGCAGGGCGCCACGTCGGTGAGGGCGATGTTCCCGCCGGGCACCTGGTACAACCTGTTCGACGCGACGAAGGTGGTGGTGTCCAAGGGCGGAGTCTCGGTGGAGCTGGACGCGCCGCTGAATGAGGTCAACGTGCACGTGTACCAGAACACGGTCCTCCCGATGCAGCGCGGCGGGGTCATCTCCAAGGACGCCCGGGCGACGCCGTTCACGCTCGTGGTCGCGTTCCCGTACGGGGCGACGCAGGCGGACGCGGAGGGCGCCGTGTACGTGGACGACGACGAGCGGCCGGAGATGGTGCTCGCGGAAGGGCAGGCGACGTACGTGCGCTTCCACGCGAGTGTGCGCGGCAAGGCCGTGACGGTGCGGTCGGAAGTGCAGATGGCAAGCTACGTCCTGCACAAGGGGCTGGTCATCGAGAAGCTGACGGTGTTGGGGCTGGAGGGAACCGGCAAGAATCTCGCCATTCAGGTGGACGGAACGAACGCCACCGCCGTTGCGACGTCGAGCCCGTACTTCACAGCAGGTGCCAACGCGAAGCTGCAAGGCGAAGAAGGCGCCGAGGATAGCAAGAAGAGCGGCATGGTGGAGATAGGCGGGCTGGCGTTGCCGCTGGGGAAGAGCTTCACCATGACCTGGACCATGCAGATCGAAGCATAGGTCAAGTGGCCCTGTGCTTTTATCTGGATCAATTTGCTTTACGCATTGTTCCATATCTGATTTAGATGGTAGATGTTGCCATGTTTCTGGCCTGCTGTGCAGGCAGAGGCAGATTCTGAAAATTTGTCATCTGGGGAGTGCTCTCTGCAAGGAGCAGCGCACACAAACAGTGACACAGAATCTCTGATTTTCCTCTCTAGATTTAAGGCTTCATTGAATAAGATTGCTTCTTCAGCATTTGCATGATTCGATTGATCATCATTGACGGATAGTCGGATACAGGGATATATATCAGGGTTTGCAATTTCATTTTTCTTCCTGCTCTTTTTCTCGCATTTCTCTTCTAATTCTTCACATTTACATGTTTTATTTTTTTCATTTATATATATTGCTGGGAGCTTAGAGGGCTCCCATTGTCCATGCGGGGTAGGGATCCAAAATACTCTAATAGAACGCTGTACCCAATACTTAGAAAGCACAAACCAACACATACAACACACTGCGCTTTTAGTTGCATTTTAGTTAAAAAATGAATTAGTGGATGACAAATATTTGAGAACCGAGGTGGTACAAAATATTTTTTTAGTATTGAACAAACTCATCTAGTTTTTAAAACATTACTATTGTCAAGACAAGTCTTTTTGAATTCTTAGAAATCCCACTTGATTTTTTTCTAAACAGCAATTTGGTTTGCATTTGGCTTAAAAATCACACTTTTTATATCCTATGACATCCAAAAAACAGTAGACCCAATGGAAATAAATGGTTTCCCCACAAAACCAAAGACTTTCATCGATTTTTTCCAACAAAAATATATCTTATTTCCACCGATACCAACTAGAATATGGATATTTTGTTTACCTCCTGTAGGCAACGAGAATAATTAATGTCCTAGGGTATCTTTTCGTAGGTTTTGAAAGCTGACCAATCACATTATAAAAAAAATAATTCACTGTGACCCCCATCCTTTGCCCGCTGCCCATTGATGATAAACTCAAAGTCTTATTATCTGCATTTGATTCTCCCCAAGAATCTCTACAATTGCCTAACCTCTCAATCGATCTTGGGTGAGGTTAAAGCACTTCACCTCGCTGGCGCATGAGATCTTTAGGGTGAACTCGGCTGCCTGCCTGCCTGCCTCACCAGTCACCCCAACATTTATGTCAACGCTCATCGCTCTTTGTGCCATTATTTTCGTCCACTAACCAAGAGCCAATTATTTCTTTTCTTGTGCTACTTTTTCTCAAATCAGCAACATAAAAATTGAAGGAAAAGAGTTCAGCTGGAATTAGTGTTAGATGTGGCGGCTATAAATACACAAGCACACACTTTATACAATCATTTTGGGGTATTTACTGTAACGGCCTCGATGTTTTAATCGTGATCATAACAAGCATGTGTATCATTTCATCCATCATATGCATTATTCTAGTCAAATTCTGTGTTTGAACATTGCGGTTTGAATGTTGGAATTGAATCTAGAATAAACATCCTCGAGTAGGACAGTACAAACTAGTTTTCTGAAAGTTCCAACGGCAGACTGTGCAGCCCTTGGGTGCAGACTGTCCGCAGTTCTAATTGGGAAGATCTCCAGAACTACCTGGAGGTTCAATTAATTTTATCCGGCAACGGCGGACTGTCCACGCCCAGGGGGCGGACTGTCCGCGGTTGTATCTAGGGATTCAATCAGAACCAAGTTAGAAACTGCCGGTTTTTAGCCTTTAACGGCGGACTGTGCGTGGTGGGCGCCCGGACTGTCCGCGGTTTTTCTCCAACTCGTTCAAAATCCTTAGAGCCGCTTGCAGCATGTTTTATCTTATCATCTTCCCTTTCAGCTGTATCATGTGTCGGTTCATGTGTAGAACTCTTAAGGTCATGTATTGGACACATTTTTGTATAATAATTTTTAAAACCCTTTATCTCCCGTGTGATCTGTGTGAACTATATGTATATCTATGTCTAATTTATACTATTAGCTATGTGCTCGTCTTTGTGACTCTTTGTGACTTCGTGGTTTTGGTTTGGTCTGGTGCAGACTGCAATCACCGGACTATCCGGTGAAGCCTGCCGGACCATCCGGTCAGGTATACCGGATTATCCGGTGAGTGGGCAGTGGCTGCACGACCAATCATCCTAGTTGGTTTACTTTGTGTTTTTCCCTCTTCCTATGTGGTTTTGGAATGCTGAGATATAGGGGAAGCTCTCTTGGCACGAAATATGTGCTTTTGGGCATATATGGCTCAAATTTCGAGTTTTTGTAACTCAAGCACATATTTAGGGGGAGCATACCAAATATCTGAGGAATCATGCATTTAATTTGACTATCTCTTGTAAGCTTTAATCGGAGTTGTCATCAATCACCAAAAATGGGAGATTGTAAGTGCAACAAGGCTCCTTAGTGGTTTTGGTGTTTGAGTGACAATGCGATTAAAGGTTTAATCTCTTTGTGAGATGTTTTGACATGTTTTTATAGGTATATATTGTCAAATGTAATAAAATAAACAAAAATGTATTTGTATATGAATAAGCATGAATCACTCATTTGTTGAGCGAGGCATTGATCATTCACGAGTGCATACCATGACATTGGCTAAGTGCTGGACATCACTAGTGTTGATTTATTAATGCACTTTGAGACACTTGGCTTTCATATTGAGAAAAGTGACTTTAAATGGTATCTCTTCCATTTGGACGTCATTATCTTAATTGGATTTCTCATATATAACAAGTGGTTGATCATGAAGACACTCTATTGCATATTAAAGCCAATAATGATCAAGACAAATTGAATAAATGGATAATGAGCAAATGTGCTCCATGTACCTATCGAAGAGGTTTCTAAATTGAATTCCAACTATTTCGCTCAAAGAGGATTGCTCACAAAGGAAGAAGCTCAGCTTCGCTATCTCTCTTTGTGGATATATTTTAAGACGGCATTTTTCATCAAGACAAGACTCAAGTGGATTTCATCTAGATTTATATTTATCTTGAGTATAGGTATGCCGTACTATCAAGAGGGAAGCGAAGCTCGGAAGTCTCTAGTCAACATGTGCTCACAGCTAGTTCAGAGAGTGTCGAGCCAAAACACTCCTCGTGAGTTGTTCTTGTGCTGAGGGTGGGTTCACCGGATTGTCCGGTAAGCCTCACCGAACTATCCGGTGAAGGCTGAGCCCAGAGCCGAGAGTGATCTCTCTGATCTTTTCCTTGTGCTTTCGTCTCCTGGTTAGGTGTATCTCTAATGGAGACAACACCTACACTTTGCTCATCTGTTAACACAGGCTCAATGCCTTAGCCTCTGATCAGGGAAGCCCTCACCGGACTATCCGGTGAGCTCTACCGGACTGTCCGGTAGAGGGGGTTTGAGCTCCAACCGCTAGTCCGCCTCTACCGGACTATCCGGTAGGGTACATCGGACTGTCCGGTGATGGTCTGACACAGGCCAACGGCTAGTTTTGTGCCCACTCACCTCCAGTTGGGGCTGCTGCTTCCCTCCACGTCCATATTCATCCAGAGGCTCCTAGCAACACCTCCCAACACTCTCTTTGTGAGATTGAGCTCTATTAGTGAGATTCTTGAGTTGGGAGAGGATTTGTGAGATTGTGTGAGCTACATTGTGAGCACCTAGCTTCTGAGCACAGTTGGCAAGCATTTCCGGGAAGCGTTTTTGTTACTCTTGGAGGTTTCCTCCTAGACGGCGAGAGCGACTCGAAGGGCACCCGGCTTGTGGGTGCCACTTCTCTTGTAGGTGATTACCCCGCTCTTCGGAGCATTTGAAGTGAGCACCTTCATAGCCTTGGTGGTTGTGAAGGGGAGGCCGTGTGTTGAAAAAGATTCAAGCTCTTGGTAGGCGCCTCAACGGGGACGTACGGACACTTGCGGGTGTGCCCAAACCTCGGGGATAAAATCCTTTGTTGTGTGTGCTGTGCCCCTGCTGGGAGACCCAAGCTTTGTGCTTGTGGTTGTTTTACTTGCTTGCATTACATTATTGTTTCCGCTACCATTATTATTCGTGTGCAAGTTCTCTTTGTGAGTGCAGGGACAAAGTGTTGCTGATATCATTATCAACATACAAACACATTACACGGCTCCACATAGCTCGATAAGTATTTACTCGCATATTTACCTTGGGGGTTTCAGTTTCTGTGTGACACCGGACTATCCGGTTATACCGGACTGTCCGGTTGTACCCATCGGACTATCCGGTGTGAGTGCTGACAGTGTGTTTTTAAGTAGTGTAAATTTTCGGTTACGCCTATTCACCCCCCTCTAGGCAACATCTAGGTCCTTTCAGTATTCACGGTGAAGGTGAATCTCTCATGCTCATAGTGAAGTAGGGATTCCTAACCCTAGCATGGTGATATAGATGTGGTTTTAGGACGATTTAGTATGATGTTAACTTGTGGGATGATGTAACCTAGGTAGCTTCACCATTGAGTTAAGTGTAAAATACTTCTTGCATAAGTGAACTAGTAAGATTTATGCTTCTTGTGAGATAATAAAATGGAGCTATTTAATCTTGTCTTTGCTTAAATGCATTACTCATACCTCTTGCATAACACATTATTCACGCATCATGAGCATGGCATTGTTCTTACATCTTGCATCATATGCACCGGTGAATCAAGTGGAGCTTGAAACCCCACCGGAGCCCGTGAGTGACATCCCTCCCGTCAAACATCAAGGCAGGCACCCTTATATACTCAATCTATTTTGAATCAAATTGTGATTATTTGGTTGTGCATTTACATATGTATTGAGTAGAGCCTATTCGACATATCCCTTAGGCTTAGCAGAAATTCTAGATGAGTATGCTTGCTAGGTGTCTCGATATTAAATGCTTATTGTTGCTTAGAGTCGATAGAAGTCGAGTTGTGGCAAGGTCACCACTTCTCGCGAGCTTTAGTAGTTGCTTTTAAATGAACTTGGTCTTGGAATGTTAAAATTGGAGCTATATGGATGATTAATATGAAACGGACTTGGCGCAAGGCGATGCTTGCTTAAGTCAAATAAGGTTGCTAGTTGTTGCTATGGTTTTGAGCACCTTTCCGTACTCACCACATACTTATTTATGGGACGGGAAGCTCAGTACCATAAGTCGCCCGAGGCATCCAATGGATTCGGGTGAGTGGGTTGAGGTGTGGCCGGAGTTGCCTGACGTACTAGGGGCTCGGAGCACTTAACCTTTTCCGTCCGTTCAGAGGATGTTTGGGGCGGGTATGCGAACGGTTGAGGGCATGAATCAACCCTTACTCTTGGCCTAGGGTATGAAGGTTCGGTCTTGTGCCTCGTGTGGGAAAAGGAGTACACCCCGGCCGGTGGTAAAATCTATTCGAATACTCGCGCTCTCGGTCATTGAGCACGCTCATTCCAGTCGACTTCAACATAGAGTTTCGTGTGTGAGCTATGGAAGATTGGCTCTTGAACATTGTATTTACTTTCATACATTTGTTTGGTGAATGCTTAGAATGAGGCTAGATGTTTGGTCTTTTGCTTATTATAACTTGCTCAAATTGCGTTTATTATGTCCAATTTAAAATGAATAAGCCTTGCATTCCACCAAATATTTGTGGCTATGGGATAAGACCTGCTAGTGCGAAATGTACTAACGGTGATGCCGTTAAGTTGATTTCAGAAGAGCCGGAGGCCGTGTATGGCTACTTCTATCTTGCCGAGAGCGGTGAGGACCATGAGTGATAGCTTGAGCTATATTTTGAGATCGTGTTGTGGCATGAGACATGATCTTTATTTCGTCGTAGGTCGTATGTGAGAGCAACGTTGAGACTATTCCGCTGCAAGACTCTGAACCTTCTATGTAATATTTGAACCAGGGTTTGTAAAACTAAATGTTATGTTGTGATGATGTATGACACGTAACTTGATCTTGGATGGTCTTGTGCTGGGATTGTGGAATACCGGGGTTGCTTTGATTAAATTGAGAGGGTCAATGGATGACATCTTGATTTAATTGAAGTGATTTGGGCGGCTCCCTCACATTTACTCAATCTTTTCAGGTATTTTAATTTCCAGGAGATTTGATTGATACCAGCTAGAATTAGTGTTAGACGTGGCGGCTATAAATACACAAGCACACACTTAAAAAATTCAAAAAATGTTGGGAAGTAACTCAATCTTTTCAGGGATTCTGATTTCCAAGAATTTTGATTGATAAATTTTTAGTTGGATTTGAAAAAAGCTTGAATTCAAGTCTACACACAAAAAGGTATGGTTGTTTTACATAAGTCTCTCGACCTAGGGATCTAACAAGAGTTGTTTCATAGCGTACTTCAGAAATGGACTTCGCTATGGGTGTGATGAATGTCAAGTACATGGTTGGCTATGCATGGTGACTTATTTGACATGGTTTATGACATATCAAACGGGTGGGTAGTGCAGGAAGAAACAACGCAAGGTGGCTCATGAGTGCTAAATTAGAAGGTAATAGAAATCGTACAAATCCTAACATTGATAATGGTAATTTTTGTTGACCCCTATAATGGACCACGGTGGAGCACTTTTATTTTTCTTATCAACGCGGTAATTTTTAGACTTTTTAGCTGAACGTGGTGACTCTTTAACACTCTCGTATTCATAAAATATACTGTATTTTATTTTTGTTATGCCTTGTGCGCTTGGCAAGCGCGAGCACAGTGTGTACCGTAGATTTGGGTCCATACTGAAAGTGCCCCGTTCGGTAAGGCCCATAGTTAAATGGCCCATTCATGAAGGGGCGTATTTAAATGGCCCATTCACAAGCTCTTGTTCAGCTACACAACCGCGTACGAACTACGATGGAACCACTGTCGAGCCAGTATTCGGGACCGATCTTGGAGTACGCGTGAGAGACTATTTGTTCCATGATACGTATTTGGATTCCACACGCAATATTTTCAGTTTTTAAAACACGTGAAATCTTATATCTATTAGTTCATTGCTAGTCATTGTTTTCCTCACTTTTCAATACATGTAGGAGAGAGAGTGTGTGCATCAGCCATTGCAGAAGCGATAAGGTTGAATCCAAGGGATGCTCCATATTAAACCCTCAAAAATAATGATGGATGGGAGATGGGGGATGGAGATTTGGAGAGCCCTTGAATTCAGCCTAAGAAAAAAAAAAGCCCAAACCTATTCACGCACGCACATAGGTGCAGCTGGCCAGTGGCACAGGCTGTAGATGAATTCAAAGTTCTCCGCGTACATGAGATTCCGAACTCCCAATTAAAAGTGCATTTCTGTTTGGATTCGGACGTTAAAATTTAGTTCCCATCACATCAGATATTTAGACGCGAGTTAGAAATATTAAATATAGTCTAATTATAAAACTAATTACACAATGAGAACTAAACTAGAAGACGAATTTATTAAACCTAATTAACTTATGATTAGAAATGTGACGTTACACTAACCCTTCATTAATTATAACTACTTCTCTTCTCGCCATCACAGCAGGCCGCTGCCGCCGGTGGCCGCGGACGCAAAAGGCAGCCGGGCGCACCGGCTCCATCTGTCTGTCGTACTCGTGCGCGAAACCGACGTCGCGCGCCGCGCGGCGCCGGGCCAAACAACAGGGAGAAACGCGCCGCTGCGTCACGTCACGTCGCGGCGCCAAACCGCGCGCGGGCACGGGCCCCGAGAGGCCGGGCGGGGGAGGAACGTCGACAGCCACGCCGCGACGGGGACAGGCCAATTCGCTCCGGCCTGCCGCGCGCGCCGCACCTTTCGTGGCCCCCGAGGCGCCGACTCCGCCCACGTCGATACGAGGCGCGCGGCACGGCCGGGGAGAGGACCGGTGACGCCGACGCAACCGAGGCGGGGGCCCCCCGCGGCCGCCGTAGGAGCACCTTGGCCGCTCGCCTTTCCCGTCGCGACGTCGGCTGTCTCTCCTCGTTCACCCTCCCCTCTCGCCTCGAGCCCCAAACGCTGTTACCAGACGAGCCAGAGGCCCAGGGCTTCGTCCGCTGGCTCGGCTCGGCTGCAAAAGGACGCAGGCGCGCGGCATGCTCCCTGGGCGCGAGCGTGCACCCCGCCACGGCGCAGGGCCGGCGGGAAACGCGCCGAAAAGCCATCGCCTCGCCGCGGAACCCGTGCTGCCTCCCGGCTCTCCCAGCCCCACTTGCGCGCGTGGGTCCGTGCCCCCCACAGTCCGAGGTGTCCCGTGTGTTGCCGACTGGGGCTCCGTCCCCGATGCCCCCCCCGCACAGCGCTGCCACGCCCCTCGGATCCGTGCGCAAAGCGTGACAAGGATTAAAGAGCCCCTGCCCGCCGTACCGCAATGAACTCGATCCGCGGCAGCGCATGCGCACCACGTCGCATGCCTGCCTCCCCTGCCTGCGTCCGGCTGACCGGCGTCATCCGTGCCCTGCCCTGCCCGCCTGCCGCCCCGCCTCTGACCTGACGCTGCAGCCTTTACTGGCCCGCCGATCGAGAGACGAAGCCTGGGTGTCACTGGCGCTGTCGGCGACGACCCATCAAAAGCGGGGCTGCCGCCTGCCCCGAGACGATCTTCGTACAGGCTAGGTGCATCGCCGTGGCAGGGGCACGCTTCGTGGTACTGTACTTGTTTGTTTTGTCGTGGCGGGGAGGCGTCGTCAACGTTTTCTACAGTGGGCAGCAGCCCAGAAAAGAAATCACCAGCAGTCGACGGTGGAGTATGATGGACGCCTGCCCGCGCTTCCAAAGGCGATCCGTCTTTTCGACCCTGCCCCACCGCCTGTGGCCGCAGGCCGTCCGGATCACATGCGGTCAAGGTCCGGCCGGCCGGATGGTCCGTGAAATCGGAGCCCTCGGAAGTAACCCATCTCCATCCAGCCGGCGTGGCGCCGTCCCGTCCTCATCGCGATCGGCCTCGCTGCCTGCTGACCCGCAGTCCCCTCCCCTGTCAGTGCCGGCCAGTGTCGCCCGGTCGCCGTGGAAGGCGGCGGCCGCCGGACGGGCGAGCGGGTGGCGCCAAACCCAGGCGTCCTCCGGCCGC
The DNA here is from genome assembly GCA_030272315.1 of Paspalum vaginatum. Taxonomy (NCBI): domain Eukaryota; kingdom Viridiplantae; phylum Streptophyta; class Magnoliopsida; order Poales; family Poaceae; genus Paspalum; species Paspalum vaginatum. Next base: position 5,742,269 of record CM059014.1, on the reverse strand, counting down.
AACCGCGCTGCCGACTGCCGCCGCGCCACGCAGAGAGACTTTTCGTGAGATACGATCCGGCCCCCGCGCCGACCCGCCACGTGACCCCAGATCCGTGCTCCGCCACGCCACGCCAGCCCGGGAAACTTTGGCGCGCGCGCGCGACCCACCAGGCCAAGCCGGCAGCCGCTATGAGCTGTCGTCGCCTCGCCGCGCTGGAATGCCCGTGGCCTTGCCTCCCGCCCGCGCCGCCGGCGCGCTGCCCGTCCGCGTCCACCATCCGCGCGCTGCCCCGGCGGCCGGCGCGGGCCGCTGCAGGGCCCAATCCGTCCCACGACAAAACTCCTTCCTTTTCACTCCCTCCCCAGCCTTCCCCTCCACCCGGCCAGCGCGCGCGGCGGCCGGCCGTGGTCCACCCCCCGCCGCCGTGCCCGTGTCGTCGTCCGGCGCCAGCGTCGCTTTCCGCCGCTGCTGGTGCTGGCTGTGGTGGCCAGTGGGCAGTAGGCGGGGATTTCCTTTTCGGAGGCGGGCCGGCGGCAGCGCGAGACGACAGCGTCGTTTAATGGTGGCTTGCGCGGGCACGGCGCGCCGGGCGGGCGTCCGTACGCGACGGCGTGCCTGTGGAGGCCGTAGGGATGTATGGTTACGTGACGCGCGGACACGTCGTACTCGTACCACCCTGCCGACACCGCGGATTCGTCGTCGCGCGGGGGCAGGCGGACGAGATCTTTGGGCGCCGGCATCACGTCTCGCGGATATGGCCGCGGCGGGGGGCTTGCCGGCTGGGGATGTTGACGGGCGCTCTCTTTCTCCCCTCGCCGTGATCCGAACAGACACCAATCGATTCCCGGCGGCTCCCGGCTTTATCCTCGGCTGCATCTTATCGGATCGAGTACTCGTGTCTAGCAAGAGAAATGGACCATGATGGTTGTGGTGTGCTTCTGCTTCTCGTTTCCGGACTTGCCGCTGTCGTTCGTTTAGACTTTTGCAAGAACCTCGATTCTCTGGCGGCCGCTGGGCCCACCTGCTAGAGTACAGTCCAACTAGGAGATTGGTTGGAAATTACAAGCTGGAAAAGCTGCGCAATCTCCGCCGGAGCAGGCCCAATCCCGCTGCTAATGATTGGCAACAGCTCGACAGGAACCAAACAAACGACCGAATCATCAGTGACCCACCGGCCACCGCTCCGCTCCGATCCCCACCACCATATCTCCCGAGAGGAGCCTGCCAGGCTGTTAAGGGCACGCTCTGTTTAACTCGAGTCAAAGGGCCAGCGAAAAGCTTTGGGTTGCCCGTGGAGGAGGGCGGCAGCGGCCAGCGCTAGCGACCGACCGACCGGCAGCACCGCGCCGCACGCAGCAGGCAGCCCAACGTGGGAGCGGGAGAGCGAGCCGGAGACCCATTATGTGATGCGGCGTGCGTGTGTGACCACCGGCGGAACGGGCACTGATGGCCTCCTTTTTCGCGTGTCGGCGCACCCGCGCCGCCGGTTTAACTCCCGGCCGGCCAGGGATCGCAGGCAGACGACGGCTGCTCATCATTTGTTGGAATAATAATACTGTACTAGAGTGGAGCGGCATTTGTTGTCCGACCACCGCCGGTTGTAGTGCCACGGGCGCGGTGTGTGGAACGCGACACGAGCGCGTGGTGCCACTACAGGCCCCAGCCGGTACGCTGTACCGGCAGCACGAGCGGGTCACGTCACCGGCGGCAGCGACGTGCCCAGACGCCGCAGCTGCCGACCGTGCGTCCGTCGGGTCGAGGTCGACCGCGCGCGCTTCGGAACAGCTCTGGAACTGGCGCGCTGCCGCGGCACGTCAGTCATCAGTGGAGAATCCGAGGAGATCCGCCTCGGGTGGCTTGCTCGTCCCGTACGTCCGCGCGTGCTGCAACAGCGCCGAGGCCACGCCGACCGCGCGCCGGGATTTCTGGCGGCAGCCGACGTACACTGTACCAGCGATGGTAAAACTGCTCAACACTAGTATGAAATAAAGATGATCAAACGGACGGTTTTGTAAAAATAGTTCGAATTTTGACGTGAGATAGGGAAATGATTAGAAATGGGCATCAGAACCGAAAGAAATGTGTTCATTTACAGCAATATCTCCGTTTCTTTTTTCAAATTTTAGACTCATTTTCACTCTATTGTTCAAATTTCAACCTCCAAGTGTTTGCAGTGCCAAAACAGTGTTTAAAGAATCCAATTAGACAAATGCTAGAGATAAACCCCGTGATTATCCAAAGCCACAAAGCGGCAAGAGCGAGCTCTTGAGCACTGCTCTGATCCAGTGCCGACTTGGTCCATCCATGTGCGAACCAGCTCGTGCCAAACGGCCATAAAAATACAAAATGTAATTTAAAAGCAGTACATAAGCAATTAAATGTTTATTCTATATTAGCTGAGCTATTGTGGGAGTAGCTCACATAGTAATCCATCATAGCGAGGCCATCTCTAACACCTTCCTCGTCCCACTATTCAAATTAAAATTCCACTATGTCTACACACAACCGTTACAGTCATTCTAAAAGCCACCCACGTACATATGGATTGCACGTAAGGAATAGAATAATAGTTTCTATCTCTTCTTCTCTCCTCTGTTATGGCAATAATGAATGAATGAATGATTTTATTTTGGTCTACTTTATTTTATTTTGGATCCCACATTTATAGAGCAACTAAGCTGGGCATTATGCAGAAAGAAAAATAGTTACGTATTGCTACCACCGGACCCATCCGTGTGTACCAAGTAGTCCATATACATTAGAGAAACATTCAAGATCCGCAAACCGGAATGAGACTAGACTAAGGCTATTCTAACTAGTTTGTCCATAGTGCATAGTGCAATCGGCGTCCATTTGGATGGACGGGTGAGCCCAGTCTATAGGGATGTTCGTTTACCAATGGGTTTTAAGAATCTAGATAGATAGTGTACATTATCCAATAAAATATAGATAACGATAACTGGTAGTATACTGTGTCTTATAGAACACAATGAGACAACACTTCAAGGAACCAAACACCTCCCAACGGAAAAACACAGAAAAACTTGTTTGACGAAACCTGCGATACTACTGCATGACAAGAACAAAAGGTCCGAAAAGAGAACCCCCACCCATTATCTTATGCCCATTGTCGTTTAAGGGACAATTAGCAGCCAAAATTTGGAATCGCAGAGAAAGAACCAACTGATTCGGTACTTTCCCCGTGTTTAGGAGAATCAGCAAGAACCACGGTGATCCATCAACTGTGGCAAATAATGGCTGAAGGTGATAAGACCGATGAAAACTGACGGGATATTTTACAGAATATAAAATACATTACATACTACTAATACTGTATAGTATGATGCCGAAACCATCTCGCTCGATTATTGGACAGGGGCCACTCCCACTATCTGGGCTACGGCATTTCCACAATTCCACCGAGAAACAGAAACCCATGAAAACCTACAGTTAACCGGCTACAGTTAACCGCGAAATGCAATCCCGTCACGCACATATTTTGCCTGTTTACAGCACGAGCTACCAAATTTTGCTGGGTGCTTACGAACATTATCCTGCAGGTGTTCGTTCATGTTTGTAGGTATTTGCTGCACAAGCCAGCATGCGGAGATTGCTCGCACAAGTCGCACCGAGCCATCAAGAACGGGAGAGACACGGAGCACGATGAATTGGAGCAACGAAGAGCACTTGGAATTTTTAGCATCATCGCGACCTCTGCCTGCAAAGCATCATCTACTGGACTACGGAGTACTAGCTAGCTACCTCGCCTACATACCCTCCACCTCCACCTCCCATGCCGCGGCGCCACATTCGCCGTTCCTGTACGACAACTCTGCCCCTCGGCCACCGGGGGGCAGAGCAAGACGAGCAGCAGAAGCAGCACCGGCTCGGCCACCCTTCCGGCGTTCACCAGATGCTCCAAATGTCGTGGTCGAAGGCGGCCACCTCGGCGTCGCCGGCGCGGCCTCCCGCGCACCGGAAGTCCTCCTCGACGAAGGGGAACCAGCCGAGCAGCTTCTCCTCGTCCACGCCCCACGTCCACCACGCCGCCGCCGCGTTGAGCCCCGCGTCCAGGTCCCAGTCCACGGCGTGCGCCGGGCCCGCCTCCGCCTCCGCCTCCGCCTCCGCCTCCGCTTCCCCCTCCCCGGCGACGCCGCACGCGTCCGGCACGGTCGGCGCCATCTCCGCCGCGGCCGAGGACGCGGCGGCATTTGCTGCCGCGACGACGCGCGCCGCGGCGGCGGCGGCTGGCTTCTTGGCGGCGTTCGCGCCCGCCTTGGGCTGCCTCGGCTGCTTCGCCCGGCGCTGCGCCGGCTTCGGGTTCGCGGGGTCCTGCTGCGGGTCCTCCAGCTTGGGCTGCTGCGCTCTGGTCCGCTTCATGGCTGGCGAGGCGGGGTTGCTTGGCTCGGGACTCTGGAGTGTGATGAGAGGAGCATGGGGGAGGGGAGTGGAGGCTCGAGGCGTTTGGGCGCGCGGCCTTTTGTAGGAGGGGAAGGCGGGTACGCTGGCTGGCCCCCGCGCGCGAGGCTTTGGGGGGCAAGTGGGCTGCGGGTGCCCGGGTCGCAGCCGCCGCGCCCGCGCAGCGGGTTTGCGCGACCAGTTCGCGCCGCGCCGCGTCGCTCTCGTTCTCGGGTTTCTCGTGCGGCGCACCTAGGCTCGCCGACTGCGCGAGCTCCGGATCGCGATGGAAAGGGAACCGGTGTGGACGGATGCGACAGGCACTCGATCGAGCGCATTGTCACGCATCACTGCTGGTAGTGCACGCCGTATTAGTTAGCCAAGAATTACTTTTTTTAAAAAAAAAAGAAAAAAAGACGAGCCGTGCTCGGCTCGTGATCCTCGTGTTCCAGTTTCGTGCATCGCACCGTTCGCGAGCTGTGCGTGTGAGAGCGTGAGGCGACGACCTCTCTCGCTTTCTGGCCCGGTGGCCGGCAACCGGCGTGTCACGTCTCCGGTTGGTCCACCGCGCGCTCATCAGTCGGCAGCTCGGTAGCTCACGATGTGTGCATGCACGTACCACTGAACATGGGGTCGGCACTCTCGATCCCGGCTCGCGCCCCTGCATCTGCATGCGTTCACGTGGAGACGCCGGCGGCTCGGGGAGGTGCGTGGGCGTGGGGGATCGCGTGCGCCCGCGCCGATGGACCCGCACGCCGCCCGCCGACATCGTGAGCCGCTCGGCTGGACCGTACCAACAGCCGCGCGGCGGAGGTTGACAGCGCCAGTTCGGCGCTGCGGCATGAGCATGATGCGTGCACGGGAGGCTGTGTGTGGCATGCATGTGGGCCGGCGGCTCTCACCTCTCAGTGGCTGCGAGTGCGTCCCAGTATTCTATTAATGCGTTCGTACGGTACCGAAGGAGGAGGAGTACTTGTATTGCACGCTGGTTGGTCCACGAGCGAGGTGGTGTACGAGTGAAGAAACAGCCATCGTCGGTGCCGTGTCCTCTTATCAGAGGAAGGAAAGCGGTTAGAGCGTATTTAAGGGCCGACAGGTCGTGGACGTAGATGTCGGCAAACCACGTCCGGTGCTGGGAATGCAATGCAATATGCAAGACGGGGGTACGGCACGGCACCGCACGGCGCGGCGGGCACCCCCAGCCCGCCGCTCTGACTCTGACATGCGGGGTCCGGGCAGGGTCGGTGGCCGTTCCTGGCGCCAACCAACGTGACGCCCCCCGCCCGCGTTGCGTCGCCTGCCGGCCGGCCGAGCGCCGCTGCCCGCTAGCCCGTGTCGGCCCAATCGCCGGCGCGCGGCGCGACAGGTCCCCGTCCGCGCGTCGTGCTCGGCCACGCGACGCTGTCCGCCTGGTGGCGCCGGGGGTCCGGGAGCTTCTCAAATAGAAGGGCGATCCTTGGTTTTATTAAAGAAAGAGAGAGGGAGAGAAGACGACGGCTGGTGGCTGACGCTGACGGTGTGGCCGCGAGGTCTCCTGCCGGTCCGCTTCGATGCGGCGGCCGCGATCGCTCTCCGGTGGTACCGGGTCGAGGCCAACTCGGCAGAGCAGTGGTACAGCCGGGCAGGGCCACCCCCCGTGCACGTCCACGTGCGGCTGCGGCGGCGATCCCGGCGCAACCGTGCTAATATGATATGATCGTGCTTTGCCCAGTTGCCCGGGGGGAATTAAACAAGTCACCGACGTTGGGTCGCGGTCGCGGCGCGGGGCCGTGGGGTGAGTTGGCCCACAGCCTGGGATCGCGTCACGCCCGCGCGCGCGCAGGGGCTCGCCGACCAGCGCGGGAGAGTCTTGGATCTGGGCCAGGCCGCCGCTCCCGTACGGCTTGAAGCCCAGCTGATTAGGCTAAACCGAGGCCCATGAGAACAGCGCCGATCATGGGTTAGCAAGCCACAATATGGGGACGCCCGTTGGGCCGCGGCGTGTACACAAAATCTTTGGTTCCTAGGAGAGAGCGACACGTCCGGTGGGTGGAACTCGAAGAAATGGCACGGCATATACGTACATAGTAAGACACTGTAACGCGACGAAGCCGAGGACGGTCTGAACCTCACCCGTCACGTACGCCTGCCTTTCTCCTCGTGCCGAAACAACGGGGCACGGCATCAGATCCAGCCGAGGCCGATGGATGCCTGCGCGATCCATGTCAAACACAGTGCGCCCACCGTATCACATCAATACCATATATGTGCGCGCGGACCACGCGCGGCACGGCCCGGTCAGTGTCACGTCATGTGATTTGGTGCCCGAGACATTCCTCGCTCGGTTGTGTCGTACATGCAGCTTTGTTCCCCCATGCCGGCCTGCTTTGCCCCGCCGCTCCCCAGCTTTTCCTCGCAACTTGTTGCTTGGATTGGGGCTCCCCGTTTGGTTTGGCCGTACGAGCCACACGACAGAGACTCCTGGTTTTCCTTCCCTTCTTTAATTAATGCATGAATAATAAGCGAACAAAAGGTGTTGTTACGCCTTGTTGGCGGCGTGTTATGTTACGGGTGTCTGACCGACTGAGCAACGCACACGCACCGGTTGTTTGCTGGAGGAGGATTAGACGCCCGGACAGAAAGGGAGAGGGTTGGTCTACCTGCTCTCGATTAATTTTTTTTTGTTTTTGTCTCCAAAGAAACCTGTACTTTGTTCTCTCTCATTTTTTCTAATGCATTTCTCGATGTAGTCGTACTATCTGTTTGCGAGGGACGCGTGTTTCCTCTGAAGAAAATGGGCGTTTTGGAGCGTCCGGCGTCAGGTCAGGGACGACACCGATCACACCGAGCGGTGGGTGCCACACCTCACCTGTCGCCAGATTGGTGGCCGGAGCTCTGGGTTATGGCGGTGACACGTGAATCACTCGAGTAATAATATAGTAGCTTCATGCCCGACGTTACGTCGATAGACGCTGGCGGAACACTGCTAGCGCCTGGCTGGTTTTTCCACGGCTACCTCAATAGATATCGCAGCTAGCGCCGGTCAGTAGACGGCGTCCGTGCGCGCCAGATGTGGAAGGGCTCGATGGTTGCCGCTCCCTCTAGATAAGTTTCCAGTTTTTGGAATTGGTTAAAGAAGATCGGGAGATGTGGGATCTCACTGTCGCTAGATCGCCATGATCAGATTCGTGCCACGCCAGTAAACAAACGGATGACGGAAAACGACTCCGGAGCGAGCATATATATATTATGCTTTTCATCAAAAACTGAAAAGGGGAAAAAGTGATCGACAAAAATTTTACCCATCAATATCTCGTTTCTTCTTCTTCGTGGACCGAGTAAATCAACACGTATGCTATGGACTAGCACACTACGGATCAAGAACAAAGCAGTCCCTTCCGCCATAGCTCGAAAAAGTAAAAGCCCGGGGGTACTAAAAAAAGGGCAGTGATCCAGGGCCAGTTCCGCGAAGAACATCACACGGGAAGGGGAACAAAGCTACAAGCAGAATCGTGTGCAAGCCGGACGCGGCATCTTCTCCCTTTCGATGCAATGCAACCGCGCGGCACCCCCGCGATGCTTTCCCTGATCTGGTCTAGTATTCCTCAGCTAGGAGCAGATCGATCTTGCCGTAGTAACCCAACCACCAGTGTGAGAAACGCTGGCACCGAAGTGGCGCTGACGCGGCTTGATTCGCAGAGGTCCGTCTCATATTGTAAAAGGGTTCAAGTCTTTTATTCTCTATGTTTATGTTCACACAGCGACGATGAATCTAAATAATACACAAAAGGCACATATAGACCATCTCATAAATCCATCTATTATAGGTTACAACTCCTTATAATTATAATTCAAGATGGAGGGAGTACCATTTTGCAGAGCATTGTTCCAGAAAAGAAGAGCTTTACCTAACTTAGGATCATCAGTCTAGTCTGCTAGAGATCAGTTGGGAAACTCAGAGGAAACTGTGGGCAGTGTCCCCCTTGCGCAAGTTCGCAAGAAAGTGCAGAGAGGAGGCTGCACTTTCTGGAGTAGTAGCTTCCAACGCTGATTATATAAATAAAAGCAAAAGGGCATGTATGCCATGTTGGGAGGCAAAAGTGGCGAGAATTCATGGCCGTGCTCTTCTGGAACTAGATCTTTTCTATCTTGTTCAGGTTCCCATTGGATCATGGATGGCATCAGCACCAGCAATTCCCACGCACTAACCGAAAATGGGTTTCCTTTCCTCAGGAGGCCTAGCTGGCTTCCGTGATTAACAAAAACAAATAAAGATATGGTTCCTAGTGCAGGCTTTATTCCATATCAAAGGCAAGCTAAAGCCATAAGATATGGTCTGATTGATCGAACCCTAGCTAGTGCTGGCTTCAACTTCTGAAACCCAAAAGAATTTTAAAAGACTACTGGAGGAGGCAGGCCGAGCTAGCGGCAGATATGGATACCGCTCGTACTCAGCGCAACACTGCAGTGGCAATTTCTGGTCTAGGCAGCGTCCATCTTCCGGTGCTGAAACTGAGCACATCATGCTGACTTGCTAGTTGCTACCCTGCTTTTGGTGCCAGAAACTGTGGGGAAATGCCTGGTTGATGCATCGACGACAGGAAATGGTGATCAATGACAGCAAAAGCGCGGATTGAAAGTAGTGGGAAATGATGCTGGAAATCTGGCTGTCATGATTTAGGGGAAGGGGCGGGTATGGAGGGCCACGGTAATGTTGTGTATTAGGTCAACACCATAGGTTGGCGGTCATCCATAATCTCTGGTCTCGTTTGTCTACTCTCGCGCTTCAATTCCACACGCGACAGTGCTCTAGTCCACTCCTTGCTCAAGCATACAGCACTCGCAAGTAGCAGCACTGGCCAACGTTGCCGCCTGAATGCCTGATAGATGATGAATCATCAGGACAGCCTAGACCGATCGAGAATTCATTAGGAGAACATGGCTTTTTCAAGTGCACATACATGATTGCCTGCATAAACATGAGAAAAGGCAGGTTCCAACATCATGCCTGGAAAGTTATCGTTTTCTTACTTTAATCAACATATAAATGAACTCGGAATTCAATTATATCTTCTAGGATTTCTAGATATTTTTACCCCTTTTGTGTTCTAAATACCCTTTTCTTGAAAGGTGAAACACCATTTTCTTTTACATAAAAAAATACGCCACCAGTCACCACGACGAGAAACATTGTTTTACACACCATTTGTATGGTGAGCTAGTCCACATGTTTATCCACTTATTTAGCTTGATACCTAATGAAGTAATATAAAGATATATTGTAGTGCTACTAAAGATTATGCGGCCGCATTTATTAAATCAACTAGTAGAATAGGTGTGTTAATTATTCCACTGCGTTATAGATTGGGTTAGATTTCTTTCTAGACCCAAATACTGCATAAAGGCTTCGAATTAAAGTAACAAAAGTGGAATTATCCAAGTTCCATGCGGTAGACATTTAACAAGTAGAAGAAGCTTTGCATAGATTCTTCAGCATGACAATACTGGACCTCATGAGATAATATATTAGATTGTCGTCCTCTAGCAATTTTCAACTAACACAACCGTAACTCTTCCTAGAAATACCATCACAATTCACAACCATAATTTTCCCCTAAAATACCCCTATAAGATGAGCCTCAACGGTAACCTTCAAGCCCTAAAAAATGCCACGTTAGTTACATAAAAATTAGCTAGTCTATATAACACCTTAAGTTTGAATATAATTACCCACCTATACTGTTATTGAAGAAATAAGAAAATAAATGTATGAATTATCAACACCTTCTATTATAAATAAATTGAATAAATGCAAAGCATGTTCGCAAATTTCTACATTACCCATTTAGAAAGCGAGCTCAAAGTGTTAATTGATAACTAGAGTCTATCATCATTGACTGAGAAGGGTTAAGAAGTATTTATATGAGTACTCTATTATTAGAGTATTGACAAATAAGAGAGTGAAGATTATAAAATTTGATAGGCGGATCTCAATTATATATATAAATTTTTAACGTTCATATCTCTTAACATTACTAGAATATTTAGAAGGACTAGGTTGATGTACTACTTGTTGTAAAAATGGCAGTCGACACATACTCGGAAGAAGATGTTTGAAGTTTTGAAATATTTTAACCATTATATAATATAAAGGCACGTGAAAAGTAGAGAATGGATGTGCATTATATGCTAGTACTCCAGAGAAATCAACTACTGGCGTATTGTAAAAATATAAGTATAATACAATTTTTACGGTGGTTGGAAAAAATAGTAGCCGTCCATCAGAAGAGATCTAACGGTTTAAAAAATAGGCGGTACCACGGTACCGGTACTCGATGGTACCAAATAGTAGAGTCCGGTACCAAACATGATGGGACCGATACCCATATTTTTTAATTTTTAATTCCACACAAAGCCTTTAAAAATTGAAAAAAAAAGTGGTACCATGTGGTACCAGTGGGTTCCATTGCAACCACTATAAAATATCTCTAAGTATGATGCCTTGTGTATGGTTATCCTTGAGAAACACTGAAACCTGAAACTGTAAGTCATTAACTATTGCCTTCCTCCATAATTGCATGGTTATATGATAGACCATTAGAATAGCTAATAATGCTAAACTGATAAATAGCACTACAAAGGTAAAATTGTAGTGAGTGGTCGGTCGCGGACCTAAATAAAATTGCACACTTTTTTTTATAATCAAAATTGCACACTTGAGTTGCGACAATTAGACAATGAAAGAATGTTTTTAAAAAAATGCTCTACCAGTCCAAAGGTGCTAATAAATCTAGCTTCGAAATTGCGTGAGCCAACTTGCTACTTGGGGATTTATTGCGTGCGCCTCTATTTCTCTCTTGAAGAGCTACTCAAGATTGGGGTTGAGACAATCCACTTAAGCCGGCATCTCATTGTGGGCTGAAAGAGCACAGCTTTGTTGTCCAATGTCCACTACATCGCCGGCATCGGTCGATCAATATGAGCACTTTCACTTATTATTGACACTTTTACCTAGTCACGCGAATTAGTTCAGGGTGCCTATCACTGTCTATAGGGCAAGTGCCAAATGCCAACACCTTGCTTCAATTCTCTTGTAGATAAAGCTAGCTAGGCAGCTGGCCACATCACTACTACAATTATTGGAGTAGGCGTACAAACGCAATATCAGTATATCACTCCCTGTTTGGGATCGGAGCTTTATTGCTACGGAGTAGTATTTCTTTTCCTCTCAGGATAAGTAGTAGAGGCCCTCAAACTGCCAAACATGTAGACCACTCTTGCGATTCATTTGATTAAGAAAACGTTCTCCATCAAGAGAAGAGAAAGGAAATTCAAATCTACCTTGAAGTAGACTACTTTTATAATATTATTACGGTCCTTGTCTAGAATTGAACATACTACACGGCAATAAAAACACAACAGTCAAAGTCATACCGCTAAGTACTATCAAATCCTACGGTCACGAGAAGAAAACGTCGCATTTCTCATGGGAGTATATACATACATACATCTCGGTCGACTCATAGACGCTGCTGAAGCGCTAAATTACGAATTGATCAAATCAAAGTAGTAGCTTTGCAAAAGCCTGCCGTAACCTCATACGCACGACTAGGCAGTCTTCAGTCAGATGAAGCTGTCGACGTAGCATTTGCCTTTCAAGAGATAAAATCCCCATCTTCTTCCACTTTCAATAACCACCCAACGTTTTGTTTGTGGACGATTTGGTGGCCTGCTCAAGTAACATGTGCCGCGTGTGAGTGTGACAGGGATGGCATTATTATTGGAACGAACCTGCAAGAAGCCGTATGTGCGACCTCTGAACAAAAAAGGACAATAGATTATTCTGCCCCTTTTCCGACGTCGAGCACTTCTGACCGAGATGAGTGGTAGAGTAGTTGGCCTTTTGCATCTGGCCAACGTATAGACTATAGGGTGTTTATATATGTCCGCGAATACGTACATGCTGGCCTGCGTATATAGAACGGAAAATATCAAGTTTGATGGAGCAACCCGGTTGGCTGGCAGTCTTGCTGCTGAGCTGATTAGTGCGTGGATGATACGATTAGTTTCTGCCTGTTTTATATATTTGGTGAGTGGACCTGCTTCCCTGATGTGTGCCTGCAGCCCTGCAGCTCAGCGTGTTTGATTTGGAAGGGACACGTGATTTTTCGTCTGTTTTTATCGAATCAGCTTTGGAGCTTCTCCTGCTGAAAGTGGCGTCGATTTGTTTTGTGGATCTGGTGAGCTCGGGACCCATCTTGTGTCAAGTGAAAAAAAATATATCTTGAATCATTTTCAAATGCGTGCATTATTTGGGTGTGGTATGTGTGGAAGTATGGAACTGATGCCTTCTGAACATCTCTCCAGATGCTTGCTAATCCGTGAGAAAAGGAAAGCTGAACAATTCTAGGCAATAATAGCGTCCATACGTGTGTGCCAATATATTGTCGTGTCAAGCTCAAGTCTATGGAGTCAATTTGTGTTGCCGTAACTATATCAGGCAGTATTACGAATTTATGGTGCTGTATACACTACAAGAATCCTGAACACTTTAGGCGGCTAAAATTATTTTCGACGACCAAAACCTAGCTGCCGAAAATTACATGATTACTTATCGGCGGCCACTTCAAACCGCCGAAAATAAAAGATAATTTTCGGCGGCCAGTTTAAACCGACGAAAATAGGCCTATTATTTTCAGGCGGTCCCATACAAACCGCCGAAAATAGACATAGTAATTTTCGGCGGCCCATTAACCCCGCCTGAAACCAAAAGGCCCGTAGAAAACCCTATCCGCTCACTCCTACATCCACCACCCATCCCCCACACCATACACGCCTAGCCGTCCGCCCCACCGAGCCGCCCTGGCTCCTCCGCCGCCACCTCAAAACCCGTCGCCGCCACCCTAAGCCGCCTTGGCTCCGCCGCTGCCACCTCGAGCCCCGTCGCCTGCCTCCCCGAGCCGCCCCGGCCCCGCCGTCTCGCCGCCGACCCGGAACAGGACGCCGGGCCCGCGCCGCCGCCTCCCTGAGCCGCCCTGGTTCCGCTGCCGCTCCCCGAGCCACCTCGGCCCCGCCGCCTCGCTGCCGACCCGGCGGCCACCCCGCGCCGGCTGGGACACCGCCCTGGACGCCGAGCCCCCGCCGCTACCTCCCCGAGCCGCCCCAGCCCCACCACCGCCTCCCTGACCCACCCCGCCCCCCCACCGCCCCGACAGCCACTCCGCGTCGGCCTGGACGCCGCCCTGGACGCCGGGCCCGCGCCGCCGACCTGGACGTCGGGCCACGTCGCCTCTGTGACGTCGCCGAGGTGAGTCACTTTCCGTTTTCGCCGATGTGCTCCTCCACCCCGTGTTGACCGAGCTCTATATCCTTCCCTAGATCTGCCTAGGGCGCACTCCGCCGCCTCACGTTTCGTCGCGTCGCTGGTTTGGCTTCCGCCTCGTCTCACAATAGAAAAAGAAGATACGTGTTGAACCTCGATTCCATTGGGTGCATAACTGATTTTCCATATGAATGGTTCCTTTTTAATACGGATTTAGATGAACTTTGATGTTGATGTTATTGCAATGTTGTCGCTTGAACTCAGAGTGAGGCTCAAATCTAGAAATCACAAGCCGGTGGTCCGAAATCACGAGCCAGCAACAGCGGCTTTATTTTCTCTTTTTTTTCTGCAGAAAATGCATATTTTCGGTGGCGCTATAGTGCCACTAGCTATTTTTGGCGGCCGAGGCGGCTAATTTTCGGCGGCCACCGATGCCGCCGGCAAACCTCTTTCGCCGGACAAATACCGTCGAAAATAAGGCTTTAGCCGCCGAAAATAGTAATTTTCGGCGGTTTAGCTACTATTTTCGGCGGTTTTTGGCAGCCGAAAGTATCTCAGATTCCTGTAGTGGTAGTTGTTTATTTGTCTGTCAAACAATTTTTGCAGAGTGAATTGCATACTAGGTTCCTAAATTTATCCTACAATACCATCTAGGTCACTGTGATCATCTAGGTACTTTAACTTTTCAAGTGGTTCTTTCAAGTGTAAATTTAGGTCCACAATTGAACCTCAATGAACAAAGAATGTAAAGTTGATGGATCTAGATGATCATTTTGAAAAGTAAAAAGATCCTAGATGATTACTTTTAGATTTCATGGACCTAGATGGTACCACGAAATAGGTTTAAAGACCTAGCGTGCAATTCACTTTTTTTTTAGATAAAGAAATTCTATTTATCTCGGGCAATTACGTCACGTCGAGACGCTACTATAGTCACTTAGCATGCGTTTGCATGGAGGGGTGAAGGGAATGTGATGGGATGGCCTTTTTATTCAGGTGTTTAGTTGGAGGAGTGTGGCCGGCGCCATGGCGGCCGCGCAATAGTTGCATAATGATGGAAGGCTAGCGCAAATGAGACTCATAACACAGTGAAAAACGACCAGCAATGCAGGGAGAAAGAATGAAGCGGTGGATGTGAATAGTCGAAGCTCGCATGGCTCCTTTTTAGAGTACTCATTGGTTGCTGTTAACCTTGCCTATTTGCGGTGTCCGCACTAGACTGTGCGAGGAAATTTAGACCAAGAATGATTGTGGGTTCTCATCGTGGAAAATATTATTAGATGGCGTGACATTCTATTTATCTATTCTTTCAGTTCCATTCTATTTTAATTATACCAATTTATTGGTCTTATTCCGCGCATGAGCCTCTCTCTGTGTGTTTTCATAGAAATGGGAGTAGCCGAGTAGGAGCGCCTTGGGCTATCTCCGGCCGTTCCACCACATTCCATTCAAATTCCACTCTGGTAAATCCATCGGAATGGGCAACCGTTGGATCCGATCTTATCAAGCGCTGGAGCGCCGGATTCGTCACTCATCTCGCCATGTACCAGTTGCGCGAGGACCGATCCGGATGCCGGCAATGGCATTGTCAGTTGTGGACCGCCTGGCAGTTGGCTCGCCATCGGTTTATGCATGCTTCGAGAGACAAGAGATTAAAGAGCTGATCTGAGCAGTGTACTGTAGCCAAGCCTGCCGTGACGTACTAGTACCACCCTGGCTGGCTGGCTGCTCTCCGCCGCTGAAGCCGCCGCTGGTCCACAGGTTCGGCTGCATGCAGCCCACAGGCCACAGGACCGCACCCACCACTTGTTTGTACGTCGCATTGGCAACTTGGAACACGCTCTAGCCATCCAAGTCATACGAGTTGCATGTCGTACCTGCGAGCTGCAACGATCGGTCGCTAATGCTAGCTAGGTACGGCGCCGCACCGCTCGCACTTGCACAAGCACGGGCCCTGACGTCTGCGATGGCGCCGGCCGGCTTCTGGAGCCTGCCTGGTACTAGAACAAGATAGAGGTGTTTTTTTTCTCCTTTTGTTGAAACGGGAAGACGATGGGAGGTTAGGCACGTCTCCTCGTTCCCGTGCAACCTTGGAAACAATCACTGGCGAGGCGAGCTCACCACCGCCAAAACGTGCGGCCGGCCAGGCGCGCTCGGTGGGCAGGCAGTCGTTCTCGCGAGCGGCGCGGGTCGCCGTCGGCGTGGGGGGCTGCCGGGTCGTGCCCGCCGGCATGGCAGGCAAAGCTACTGCGGCTTCTGCTCCGTCGTCCCGATCGGTGGCCGGTGGGGGGGGGGGGGGGGGGGGGCGCTCGAGCGGCGGCGTGGCGCGCGTACGTGCCCGACGCGGCGCGGGGCCGCCCGGTGCTACTCGTCGTGGCGCGGCACATGGGCGCACGTGACTACGTGCGCGCGCGATCTGGGGTTCTGGATGGATGGGTTGGCTGCGTCGTGGGAGCGCAAGGCAGGAAAGGCCGTCCGTCCGTCCGTCCGTGCATGCGTTGCGTTCATGCACGGGAGCCAGGCCCAGGGAAGTACAGTACTAGACGCTGCACAGTGCTACACCAGTACAGTACCCTACTGTGCGTGGTGAGAGAGAGAGAGAGAGCGTGGCATCCACCGGCCGTCGTGCTGTCCTCCGCACTGCACCGCACCGCACCTATCGACGAGGGACGGCAGTGTATTGTGTATTTCACCGTGAACGAAGCAGGTTTGCATACGAGAGCTTTGCGAGAACCGGGGTCTGAACGATCAGCGCTGACTGCCTGAGCAACGAGCACTAGAGCAGAGGCAACAAGAAAGGCATGTGAACCGTGATGCGAGGCCACACGCCAAAAGAAAAAACGCGAAACCAAAACGAAAGGCGTGCCTAGACGGACGGACACGGTGGGGCACACCTACTGCTTCCTTGTAGCAGTAGCATCCCATGTCTGCACGAGGCGACGGCGAAAAGAGAGAGGAGAGAGAAGATCCCCACCCCACCACGCCTCTCCGCGGATGACGTGGATGCGCACGACGCCCCCTCCATTCCTCAACCCCTGCACCCCTCACCCCTCTGACCGACATGGGCGCCCCACCACCACCGGGACCCACGGCGCGGTGCGTGGGCGCCCCCTCCGCGACGCCTGCCCCGTGAAGGCGCGGTCACGCGATTCCATGCGGTGGCCGGTGGGACCACGCCCCCACTAGCGCCTCCCACGGCGGCCGTGGCGCGCGAAATGCCCGGACTGCCCCTCCCCCCGCTCCTTTCCCTGCCACGTACGTACTGTACTGTACGTTACGTAGTCCGATACGGCGCGCCCGGCCCACCATTGAATGCGCCTCGGCGACCCCACCGCGCCGGGGCTCCCCTCCCCTGCGCCCGGTTCACGTGCACCTCGCCCTGCTCCACCGCCGACCGCCCCGCCCCGAGCCAGGCAATGAAACCGCCGGCCGCCGCGATTAATTAACAATAACGATGTGCCGTTCTATTGCTTGCAACGGCCGTGTCAATGCGGTTGGCCACTTGGCCGCGCTGCTTTCGTGTTCCCCGGAACACCCTGCCGCCTTGTCATGCGTCCGTGGACCGCCGAATCAATACTGCGCCTGGTCCCCGATTTTAATCGGCGTTCGCCTCGCAGCACAGGGCCTGATTGGATTGGCGCCACGGTTGGCTGGGCGAAATTTTAGACAAATTTGATCACGTTTGAATTTAGAAAAATATTTGGTTAAACAAAAAACGTTTTATTTGTAGAGCTTGTTTGGTGGTCAAATATGGTTTACAAATAAAAAAAATTATTGATTGATAAAATTTAATCAAATTTTGAGACCAACGTTGAACTCGAAACAATGAGACGGACGCATACGGCGATTAACGCTGGGTTATTTTAGCCCGCGGCGCCATGTACTGCCACGCAACTGCTGGCCGTACTAGCGGCAGCCGATTACGAGCGGTACAAGCAAGCAGATTGACAGAAACGCCCCCAAAGAAGCAGCGCGTTCCGATGCTGGTGTGGCGGGGCAGAACGGTAACATCCTCTCCACAGCGAGGGACAACACCGGGGGCCCACCCGGGAGTTGGTCTCCCCTCTTAAAAACTCTGTATCTTTCTCGATTCATAAAATATCTCTTTTTTCTATTTTCTACTAGATTCGCTTCTATTCCGGGGGCGTTTAATCCTATTTTATCTTATGTGTCCGGGTACATTCCCGAATAATGGATGGACCAAGCATCCCTTTAATCATCTATACGCGCATGATTTCAGTTGTAACCAACGTGATTGATAAATAGCACCAACACCTGGGTCATTTCTTCCTAGCCATTACCACTATTATATAATTATTAAACAACTATTATTAATAGTGGTCTTCAAAGCATTAATTTTGAATACGTGGGAAGTACGGATGAGGCAGCAAAGCCCACCGCTCGTGGCGACGTCGCCGACGGGCCCACCCACTGCCATCACAGAGAGACAGGTAGTACGCGGTGACGAAACCGGCGCGGGGCCACATGGCAGCGGCGGCGCGGGGGCACGCGCCTGCCCGCCCGGGGGCACGCTGCCCTGCGATCGGCGGCTTCCGGCGCGCGCGACGCGAGGGGGCCGACGCGGCGAGCCGATGCTAGCCGGAGCCGCGGCTTGGTGGGCTAGCTAGCTAGCCGCTGGCCGGGAGCCGCGGCCGCTGTGGTGGTGGTAGGCGGGGGTCACGTGGTAAAGAGGTGTGGGGGGATAGGTACGGGCACCTAACCTAACCTCGCGCCGGATCCGGTCATCCATCCACCGCAGCCGGGCCGAGCTCAACCGCACGTCCAGACTCCAGACCCCGTATCCTATATCCTTCCTTCCTCACCTTCCTGCTTGGCTGATTCACGTGCGCACGGCACGTTAAAACGAAGGGAATAAATGCCAGCACCCATGAGGAGCGCATTTTTCATAGTATTTTCCTCATGTTTTTCACAAATTTACATTTAATTTCACGTCCGTCATTTCGCTTGAGACTTTTTCGTCCTGGCGTTCTGATTCCTTTGGATAGCCAACAAATGTTCGAACCGTATTTTTCCCAATAATTTAGCAATTTCTATTGCATTATATACACCGAGTAAAAGCAGATGAATAGGTTCCCAAAAAAGTTTCTTTAACCTTCTACTCGCTAATCATTCTTAACCTGCTCAAGGCTTTATCCGTGGTTTGTATTCTCTTCTTTTGACGCCGCGAGGAGGCACTCAAAGCATGATATCATGTACCAACCCGTATGGACACCCACACATCATTTGACTTGAGCCCTTTTATTCTAATGTTTTGGTGCCTTTGGATAGCCAATAGATATTTGGATGGTAGCTCTGCCCGATAATTTAGCAATTCGATTGAATATATACCAAGTAAAGCATATAAATACTTTCCAAAAAAAAAACTAACCTTCGTTCCACTTGGTGATCATTCTTACCACTGATATCACATAGATAGAGCTAGCTCAGCTCAAGCTATATCCATGGTTTGCCTTCTTTGTCTTTAATTTTTTGACTTGAGCCTTTCTATCTTAATGTTTTGGTGCCTATATACCAGGTAAAGTAAATGAATACTTTCCAAAAAGTTTTTTTAACCTTCCACTTGGTGACCATTCTCACTGTTGATGTGACAGAGATAGAGCTAGCTCAGCTCATCTATGGTTTGCCTTCTTTCTTTTTAACTTTTTGACTCGAGCCTTTCTATCTTATTGTTTTGGTGCCTTTGGATAGCCAATATATGTTAGGATGATAGATCGGCCCAATAATTTAGCAAATTGATTGCAATATACACCAAGTAAAGCAAATGAATACTTTCCAAAAAGTTTTCTAACCTTGCACTTGGTGACCACTCTTACTGTTGATGTGACAGAGATATATGGGCATGTTTGTTTTTGCTTTTTTTAGCATCGCATAGATTCTCCGTATCACAGAATTTTTCTCGATTCTCGCTTTTCGCTTATCTAGTTCAACCATAGCTTATCGTGTCCTTACAAAAAATCAGAAATAATAAAAGTGTTTGGCAGGATTCTCGCTTATTTTCATTGATAAACCAATTATAAGCCGAAACAAATAGGGCCATAGATAGCTTTGCTCAAGCTATATCCACGGTTTGCCTTCCTTTTCTTTAAACACCACGAGGAACACTTAATAATATCGTGCAAAAACTCGTATGGGCATTCACATTGCCTGTGCACTCAACACACAGGTGAGGCTGCCTTAGGTAATCTTAGAATGTGATTGAATGTGATTAATGAGCAACTCGTGCCCTAATAGATACCAAAATATGCTCAATTTCCTCTGGGAAAAATCCGCGGCAAGACACCTGGAAACGTCACAAGCCAAGTCTCAAACCCGAGGAGGCAGGCAGCTCGGTGGCAAGCTGTACCATTTGAGCTAGGCTTGGTTCTTGTTTTTCCTATTTTTAAATGTTAGACAATGGGCTATCCGCTATTGGACAAGGTGATCGGTGTAGGAAGGATAAGATAAAAAAATTTAGACATTTGAAAGAAGACGATGTGATGATGCTTTTAACGGTCCTCATTGCCATTCTCTTTAAAAGGTGAGCCATACACAAACTAATTTGTTGATGCTTAAAATTATAATTGATGGCACACATTTCCCCATAAAATTATATACGTATAGGCATAGGAGTGGCACATATTAGAATAATCGTGGATGTAACTTAAATCTGAACTTTACAATTATCTCATGTGTGTGTGGGGGGGGGGGGGGGCGCAAGAGTTTTGCATTTTTCAGCTATATGCCATAGGAATATAGAGTACAAAAATATGGAATAGAGTCATTTCACCGAAACTTATGGGCATAATGTTACACCACATTTTGGATGGAATAGCTCATGAAACCAAACAATAGACAAGTCCATAGCAATACTCCTCTTATTAATGAGGGACCTAGTTGCAAAGCAAAGTTTTCATGTGGTGTAAATTCATTCCTTTTCGTTGAAAAAAAAACACAAAATGTGTTGAGGAATTCCGCCTTTGGCCCGATAAGATGAGCCAAAGGTTTTGTAGAATTGTTTTTTTTTTGTGTGCACAAAAGAGATAGAAGTCTCTCTATTTTGGGCTCTAGATAAGACAGCCGCGACCGACGGCGTTTTCCTTCGCCCCTCTGGACTCTGGCGAGACACTTGCCGGTATACCACCATTTCTGCCAGCTCGTACGTTCTTATCCCCCCGCGCGCTGTATTCCCGGCGGACAAAATGCCGTCGCCGGAAACGCAACCGTGCATGCAGCAGCCAGAAAAAGCACGCTGCATGCTAGAGTAGATAGCGAGATAGAGCCTGTGTGGACGAAACGAGCGCGCGTGCCAAGAAATCCGGTGGTACAGCGAGGAGGTGGTCGCACCGTTGTTCCCCACCCGTGTCGGGTATCAGTCACCGACCGATCAGAGCGTCCGACCACGGCCACGGCGATCTCGAACTCGAACAGACAGAGAAGGCCGCGTCGGCGCGTGTGGTCTCCTTTGCTTCGCGGGGCAGGCAGGCACGCCGAACCGGCGTGCAAAGCCGGGGAGAACCAGGTCCGGATATATTCGAGCGGTACGGCGGCCGGCCTTATTACGTGACGTGACATGTGGGTCGATCGGCGAGGGAGGGCGAAGTCCAAGCGGAAGAGACGAGACGTGTATGTGTACGAACGGTTGGTGTTCGATCGGCTATAGCTTTGCGTGCCCCGCCGGGCTTGGTACGTCGGTACGTGACGACTCGCTCCACGGATCGACCGGCCGGTTGCGTTCATGCCTGCCGCGTTCGTTGTCTCCAGCCGGTCGCGATTGCATCGGCCCGGCTTAGCCGTCGACTTGACTAAGCATGGATGGATTTCGTACCGGCGGGGCGTCGCACGCGAAAGCGACCGCGCGCGGCCGGCGCGCGTACGTCCGCGACCAAGTGACACACGTTGATGATGCGTGTGCCCATCGTTTGACCTGCGGAAGCCACATACAGCGGCACGGCAAGTAGATAGGCAGTTAGGAGAAAGCATATGTGTTGTTTTCATTGCACGGTTTAGCTGCGAACCCTCGCCCCTCGGGAATTTGCACGGATACGGACAAAGTCTTGTGCTGTTTTAATCGTATCGTGCATCGGCCACCGCGCCAGCTGGGTGTTATTGCGTTGCTCTCGTTCTAGGTAGCGGTCAATACGATTGATGTGTACGTGACTCTCGCTGACAACGGGAGCTGGACCTACCCGGAGAGAGATCGATCGAGCTATTAGTAATTGCTGATTTCGCTTGGGGGTCAATTTACGTGGTTGATAGATGGTCGTCGAATCAAACTCGCAAGATTAAATACTGGAAGCTGCTTCTAGCACCTCCAACTTGACCTTTCTCCGCGGGGGGGTGGGGGTAGACAAACCGAAGAAGGGCGGGCATCTTCACCACTTGTATCCAGTTCCGAGTGAGTCCGCGGTAGATTTTGTCGGTCTTGACACTCTCCTGTGCAAGATCACGAAGCGCGATTATTATGTGCGAGACAGTTGGACACATCGTCCATGACCAGCGGCTCCACCCCGACCCATAAAAAGTGTCAATTTTACGCGTACAGACCGCGTGTGTCACGGTGAGAATAAGTAAAGAAATTGACCCGGGGCGGAGTAACGTCACTGCCTACGGCCAATGTTGTTTTTTTATAAAGGCGGTGAAAATAAAAAAATGATGGAAACTTAATGTTCTGCGGTGAAATATTTGTAGAAAATCATTTAGCTCAATGTTTATGAAAAAACTCAGTTAAAAAACTAAACAAGTAAAGTAGAACCCTAAAATCTCCCCCTCAACACATCACTGTAATATGAAACTAGAGTTCAAACCCGACCACCTCATGCGACGTCGCTTCAAAATTATCAGCTCTTGGATTTGCATTGAACGGCCAAATTAGCGAGGCATTTCTAAGAGCTTCCACCGTACCCAATACTTCAATCGGTGGACCATACAATTAAGTGGAGCTAGGAGTACACATATCGTCTCCGTTTGCTTTGGTCCACCAAGCTCACCGGAAGGCTACAACCATTCCCTTAAACAACTGACCGCTATGCAACTAAAGATCAAATAACCCATCACACTAAAACAACTCGACTCAACAAACTTCATCTCAATGAAGTCGACTTGAACCAGCACATGGCATCGCACAAAATAACTCAATTAAACAAATTTTCGAAAAGTTAGACCGGAAGATCGATACAAACCGTGTAACACCATCATATATTGCACGGGCGAGCAACCACCGGACTCAAAGTGCACCGCCAAACCACCCTCCCTTGCCCGCATAGATAAAGAAACTCTCTCCCCGTTTCTCCATTTAGATTCGATCCGAATATAGAAATTTGCCGCACTACTTTCACCCCAACTAAAAAAAATCATGTTAATGTAACTCAAGGTGTGCATATACTTAGGGCAGGCACATTGGCTAGCGTGTCATAACATGCTACGTTTTCTGTTCTTTTTTATTTGTCGTATTTTAGTTTCAATAATGAATCAATGGAGGACAAATATTCGAGTAGCCACGGAGATAGTATTTAATTACATGGCTCATTTGTAGTTTATGTCTCACTGGATTCAATTGATCATGCGCAAGGCCCTGGACAACAATGTAAGACGCGTTGTATTAGACGTGAAGCTTGGATACAGGCATAAGACTGCTACAATAGATATGATTGTGAACCCAGCCTCTGACGGCCTGTCAGAAACACAGGAAATTTTTCATCACCTTACAATTTTTTTTATCAAATTTAAAGTGTGAAGCTCAAACACGATTCAAGTGAAGTGAAATGTATACGTTGCAAATGTACACCGGCAAATTGCACTGTGTGAAAATTTAGCGCCAAGATTAATGGGTCCCGCATGCCAGCTCTCTTCCTTTGCATCATGACATCCTTATCCGGTCCACAGCTGCTTCAACGATCCTTACGCTCCGCCGGACGCCGCCGCCCAGGGAACCAGCGCCTCTGTAGTCTGTACCGTGAGCCCGAGACCTTCCTCTCTCACGGCCTCATCTCGCACTCGTCGTCGCCCTCTCCGCGGCAGGTAACCCGCATCCTCACCGGCCACGTGCTCCCCGCGGCGGCGGCCGGCGACCGCGAGGCACGGGCCCGGCCCCATGCCCCTCCGGCCTCCGCCCAAGCGCGCCCGGCGCCCTCCGCGTCCGCTGGCCCGCCTCGATTTCCCGCCGCCTGCGCGCGACCCGCAAACGGAAGCCGCGGCTCCGGCTAGCCAGCCAGATGCCGAAGCTGCAGCCGACGTCCACCGGCTGAAGCCCACGGAACAGGCGTCGCTGTCGGCTCGGCTCGCGGACCTGAAGCGCGGGAGGCGCCGGACTTGAAACGCAGCAGATAGCGGACGCAAGCGCCGAATTCAAACGAGCCGGGGAACCGGCGCAGAGGAACGGGGAAAAGCCGACGCACACGCCCGTGACGGGTGGGCCCACAATCGCCCATCTCGACGCTCCCCAGTCCCCACGACCCCTCGGACCGCTCCCGGTTCCGCGTATTCGCAAAAGCGTCCCTGGGGGACGGGCGGGCCAGCCCGTTTTTGCGCGGCGCACCCTGGGAGAGCCCGGTTTCGCAGATGCCCCCCGGAGCCCGGAGCGGG
Organism: Paspalum vaginatum; assembly: GCA_030272315.1. NCBI lineage: Eukaryota > Viridiplantae > Streptophyta > Magnoliopsida > Poales > Poaceae > Paspalum > Paspalum vaginatum. The sequence continues at coordinate 5,718,007 of CM059014.1, read as the reverse complement.
CGGTTGGGTGGGTCACATGCTTGGTGCTCGGCTCTCGGCTTTGCTTCGGGGCGTGGCCTTGCCTTCCCAGAGAAAAGGTGGGTGGGTGCGCCGCCGTACAATCGCCCCGGGTCGGGGCGTCGGGCTTGGTTCCTGCCTGCCTCCTCGTCCGAACCCAACTGGCGTACGGCGCGTCGAATCTCGGGAGAAATGACTAGACGGTCAGATATAAAATTTTATAAGTCCTGGGGGGCCGTTTGGCTACGGGTGAGAATAGGGATACGGAATGGAAAATCCTATCCCATCCATCTATTCTCTATCCTATTTTATTAACTATTCATAGTCATTTTTTTATCTTTTAAACTAGACACGGTATTAGATTTATTCTACCTTTTATTTTTTTTCTATCTTTTATTTCCCTATTTCTATCCCAATTCCAAAGAAGCGCCGCATATATGCTTAAGAACCGATATAAACTGTTGCCTTCGAAAGGTAGAACGGTTATTTTTGAACCCATATGATTTTTTTTTCGACAACTGTACATGCCACGTAAAAGAATGGACAATAATTACATTATATACTACTTTTGCTTTGTTGCGAGGTTGAAAAACACACATAAGATTACTCTTAACGGATATTGACCGAACCTGAGGTTCGCATCGAGGACGCACGGCACGTTGTCGAAAATCCTCTGGAGCCGGAACCTTTTCAAACAGTGGAGCTGGATCCAGCTCCTCTTCCTAAAGACCACCACGAACCAATGCATGCAGCCAGATGGCTTTTCAAAGCAGGCGAGGCGGCATGGCAAGGAAAAAAAAAAACCAGTGGCAGAAATATCGACGGACGGGAGGAGGCCCGTCGCCGTTCAAACAAACACCACACACACACGCCCCAATCCAGTCCAGGGCGGCAGGGCGTGGACAAAACAGGCAGGCGCGGGCGGAGACGCGGCCACGCCCCCCACCCCATGGGACCCGGCTTCCAGATGGCGCGCCCCTCGCGCGGGCGGCACCGCACGCACGCATCACCCACCGTCCCCGTCCGCCCGTCGTGGTCGTTCGTCGCGGCGCAGGCGCAGCCCCCCCCAACCAAATAAAGAAAAGCACGCGAGAGGAGTAGAGTCCTTGGCCCGCTCGCCCCACCGCACTCGCGCACGCGGACGCAACCAACGAGTTTTGCGGAAACCCCCCTGCGAGAGCCGTCGTGCGCAGAGCCGCCCACCCGCGGGGCGCGCTATATAAGGCCGCCCCCAACTCGCCGACGCTCCGCAAGACACCTCGCTTTTTGTAGTCTTCCGTCTTTGCCCTCGCGCGCTCCCATCGTCCTCGCCCCCCTGCTCTCCCTCTCTTGAGCAGCGTACGTGTCGTGTCCACGACGAGAGGAGAGGAGAAAAAAAACACGAGCCCTTGCCGTTGAGCACCAGCTCATTCGTTCCCCCCCCAATGGAGAGCTCCTCGCACAAGCGGGCGCGGGAGGCGGCCGACCTCCCCGCCGACGCGGCCCTGCCCGAGGCCGACGCCAAGCGGCTGCGGCCGGAGGACCTGCTCGACCTGCTCGACGACGACACGGACGCCGCGGCCGCCGGCGACCTGGCGTCCGTCATGCGCAGCCTGGAGGAGGAGATTGCCAGCTTCGACGAGGCCGGCGCGGCGGCGGCGCCGGCCCCGGCGCAGCAGCCGGAGCTAGGGTTCCTGCTCGAGGCCTCGGACGACGAGCTGGGCCTGCCGCCGCCGGCCGCCGGCTCCTCCTCGTCGGAGGAGGACGCCGGGCTCGCCGCCGAGCCCGCGCTGGACGGCCAGATCTGGGGCTTCGAGGACGAGATCGACGGCGCCGGGTTCGGCGGATACTCGCCAGAGGCGGCGGCCGCGGCCGCCGCCGCCGCCGCGTGGGACGACGACGGCTTCGACGCCGGCCTGTTCGCGTTCGGGGACGACGCCTGCGGGCCCGCGGATCTCGCCGCGCTGCGCCAGGAGACCATGCCGGCCGTCTGATGACCACGGGCCGCCGCGGCCCAGTGGGATTAGCGTTTTCGTCGTCTTGTTTTTTTTTTTACCTTTGGCTAACCTTAGCGGGTACTACCCTTTTTTTAACCGTGGTGTAAAGTTTTTAGAAGGGTAAGGCAAAAAAACAGCGGCGTGGAAACTTGGGAAGGTTCTCGAGCTGGGAAAAGAATCTGGAAATGGTTTCCCCTCTTGCCCCTGGAATTTTTTTGTTCTCTTGCTTGATGGAGTATTATTATTAGAAAAGATGGAATGAGCGAGCGAGGAAAAATGGAATTAAAATAAAATAGGCAGTGGAGTCAAAAGAAAGATGCCGCCACGTTGGTTGCGTGGACGGGGTCGATCTGAAACGACATGTGGCCGCCGGATGGACGCTGACCTACCGACGTGACGGGTCCCTGCGTCCATATCTTGAGGGGGAAAAAAAAATCTGAGGATGATTATATGGACTGAAGGAAATGGACGGAAATGCTATGGAAAATTCCGGTACCCCAACTTGGAAGAATCCGTGAACTTTTTAATTTTATAATAATAATGCCCAATCTATAGGATGGAGAGGATAATTCTGGGTGCGGTACGATTGACCAGGAAGCAAACAACTGCTGATGATAAGTCACAGGAAAAAGAGCGTGAGCCACCGGTTTGCCCTTCGCCGTCGTCGGCAGGCAATCGCCGGTTGGAAACGCTGTCCGGGAACAACTAGGTGCGGGTCCGCCCTACCGAATATCGTCTAAACCCGTGCTGTTTCCTCAACGGCCGGCCTTGATTTTTTTTCGTCAGTGGTGGATGGAGACGACCTTTTACCGAGCAGCGGAACATCTCATCGTGCATTTTCCCCATCTTCCACGTCGAAATTGCTAGACGACTGGTCCACAGAAATATTTTTTAGCGTATTTTTGAGAGGGTGGTGAAAAGCCAGATGAGCAATAAATATTACTAGTGTTTCGTCGTCAGATTTGTCGTGCACGACGCAAACGGGACATCCGGACATAAATAAGTCCGTGAGGTTTTATTGACTGCGGTTTCTATTGTGCGCATCGACCAAGTATCTACGACGTGGTTTCTTTGTCCACTCTCGTGAGGGTCGGTCAGGTCACTGTAACTTTGAGATTTTTTAATATATATACTGTATTTTATCATCGGGTGAAATGGAGTTGATCTGAAACGGAAGCTTCTGCCTCAAAACCAGCGGAACCAAACGGCCCGAAGAAACCCCGACACGAATCACACGAAGTCACGAACACAATGCCGCGCGCCTTGAAGGAGACGGCCGCTCCGAGGCAGCACTGCCCGGCACGCCAGTGGACCGGCTCTCGGTCCGCGGGCCGGGCATCGCTTTTCCTTTCCCCCCGGGGAGACGAAACGGATCCAGTCCGGCACCGCCCGTCGGGCGCACCGCATCCGCATGTGGCACCCCATGTCGAGCCAAGTTGCCGCGGCGTGCACGGCCGATCCATCCGCCGGTAGCTACACCGCCCGGCGCCATCCGGGGCCGGCCGCCAATTGCGCCGCCGTTTCGATGCCGCTGCGCCTGGTCAAGTGGACGGGCACGGGAACGTCTCACGCTGCGAGTGCGGGGAGTGCCGGTGGCGCTCGTCTGGGCGCGTACTCGGCGTCGGTTGGAGCCTTGGAGAGTCGCCGCAGTAGCTGAGCCGCAGAGGGGACTAGGGAGGCTCGTACGCGCGCGCACCGGCACCAGCAGCGTCGGTTGGAGCAGGTGGTTGGATCGGGGCAGGAGGCTGTCGAGCCACATGCGGGGGGCACGGCTGACCGGCCGCCCGGGGCCTGCCTGCACGGCGCACGCTAGTGCGTGGTGGTGGCGCTGCAGCGGCACGCGGAGACGTGGCGAATGGCAATCAATGTGGGATCGGAAAAGGTGGTGGTGGATCGGAGGTGGAGTTGGGGATCTTTTGGGCACCTGCTCGCCTGCCGCCGAGATCTCGAGTGACGAGGACGTGCATGGCCCGGTCCCCGCCGGTGCGCCGGCAGAAGCATCGGCACATGGAGAGTGGCGCTCTCCTGAAGTGCTGCCGCTGCTGGTCGTTGGATCCGAATTTAACCACCAACGTGCTCAACGACTACTCCACAACATCTTCCGACTACATGGTAGGTCCTGGTGCGCTCCTGCGTGCGTCAGTTCCTAACTCATGGATTCAGCCAAAGGGATTGGCGCTGTATTTCTTCTCCCCTTCTGTACACGCGCTTGCCGTAACATGGTACGATTCTTCGTCCTATGAGAAATATATACGCAGTTCGTGCATAAATTTTCCTTGCAAATCAAACTTTTCTAGCCAAGAAATAGATTGTAAATTTCCGAACAAAACTGCTGGAAATACATTGCCTGTCCTAACTGCAAACTATTTGTAAGACACAAGTGTTTTTTTTGTACTTCTTGTAAAAAACTATTTGTGCTATGGCTGCAGTGAATGCTTGGCCAATGGTCATGCCTGTTGTCGCAACTGCACACTGTCCGCCTGGTGCCATTAATCTGCCGTGCAATCAGCAGAAATATCCGGTGGCAGCCCGACAGCAAAGCCATCGGTGATTCACACCACCCTGAGGTTCCAGAATGTAGGCAGCTGAGGAAAAATCATGACAGCATATATTTGGATTCGTTCACACCACGGATACGGGCCGGCCCAACACACGCGGCTCTCTCTTTTCGTCCACTGGGGCCTTCTGGCCCACACAAAGTTGCCGCCGTGCGTGGCCTTCCACGGCCCGCTTCTCTAAACAAAAACACACTCTGATTTCGCAGACGCAGAGAGAACTCGTTCTCCCCCGATTTTCAGACAAGACACAGGAGATCCAGCAAAGTAAAATAGTAGTAGTACCAGGCAAACAACTGCCCCACGGCTTTCACTTTTGACGAAGCAGAGCGAGCACCATCATCAGCGCATGAGTTTACCGCGCCCCTTTGTCGGCAGCACGATGGCTTTATTTACTGTTACAGATAACGGTAATCGCCGCCTGCAACGAGGCCACGAGCGGACACGCCGCCCCATGCCCTGGCATTTTTTTTTACAGCCGCGCACATGCACGCACGTTGCGTGCGCAGTCGGAGCACGCGCGCGCCGGGGCTGGACTTTGCGCGGGAAACAGCGAGGGTGCCTGTCCGTTGAGGAGGTCGGTAAAAGATCCGATACGGTGATTTTTTTTAAAAGCCCCCATTAAATGACGCACGCACACACACAAGGACATGGTTTTCGCTTCGTCTGCAATTCTGTTGCGAGAATTTTCTGCCTTTGGTCTTTGGGTATTTTTCGCACAATAACACCCAGAAAGTTTGGCATGGTTCTGATGGATGAACTTTCTCCGTTTGTAAAATACGTGTATGTTAGCCAGCCGCCGGTCCGCGGCGACCAGTCCAACGACTGGACGACAAAAGGGGATCTGAACCGAGCACCAGCACACTAGTGGTACGTTGGTGATGTTACTAAATTGTCAAGTGGCCTCTGCGAAAGAAAGGCTCGTGCACGGGAGCCATGAGCCATGAGCGCGTCCAAGTGCGCCGCAGCTGGGCCACGTAACGTGGCAGGCATGCCACGGCCGCGCGCACATACGTGTAGCCACGCCCATGCCTTTCGGCAGCACAGCTGTGCCATACCTTTGCAGCCACCGCAACAGTAAGATTCGAAAAAAATCATTTTTTCCCACAGAAAAAATATCTCACCGAACTAAGTAGGAGTATCCCTCTTCCATAAATATCGCACGAGCCGCTCACGTGCGGCACAGCCACGGGCCCAGCCCACGACGGCAGGGCAGGCACGCCTCGAAAAAAGCAAGCGGAACGGAAGGGCAGAAGAGAAAAAATACGAGTAGTCAATTCGGGCGCACCAACCGACAACGACCCCCTCGCGGGTCCCTCATGAGTCCACTGTTGTTTTCGCGCCAAAACGCTCGCGTGACCGCCGGGGCGGCCGCACGCGCCTGGGCCTGCGTGGCGGCCGCGCGGGAAGCGTCCGCAGTCCACACCGCGCGCACACACACGGGCACGCATCTCGGCGTGCCAGCCGGCGCCCCGCAACGCTCCAAAGCGCCCCAGCCGTGCAATCCGCTGGGAGAACGTCCGGGCTGTTTGCTGTTCCACGTCGGCGGTGCCAAAAAAGTCAGTCGTCCTTTCGGCGGCCGCGCGAGCGCCGTCTTCCGGGCGCGGTACATAAATAGTGCCCGTGGATTCCAAATACTCGTACGGGGAAAGAGATTAGCTTCAGCAAAGCCATCATAAGATTTAGTTAGGACTGCTTTTTTTTTTCGTTGGCACGCATCAGTTTTTGTTTTCGTGATATTTTCTCCTTGTTTCCTTGTACTCCGTACTTACCAAGATAAGGGGAGGAACGCTGACGGAACCAGATCGATCGAGTCCACGAAGAGAAAGCGTCAAACGGCGAGATACCCGCACAAAGACGTCCACGTGTCGGGTGCGGCACCTAAAAAAAGCCCAACGGCACCAAATCTCCGTGGCCTTTCGTTTGGTTTTCGCTTTTTGGAAAACCAAATATTCCGTCCCGTTTTTATCGCTCCTTTCGGCTTGGCTCCCAAGGAAGCGTGAAACCTACCCCATCTCGGCCGCACCCCACACACACCTGTGGAACCGGCGCACCGTAACTTTAGCGGCAGCGCTGACATTGGGGCCGTGCTGTTAAGATCACGTAGTACCATTTATTTCGATTTACCGGCGTGAAATGGGGGCCTCCCTATCTCAATGGCGAGGAGTAATTACTATTTGTACAAAACTGATTCTGACCGACTCCGGTTAATGCCGTGAGCGGGTCACGCGGGGCGTGTGGGATCTCACGGCCATGGAATCGCAATCCCATTCCCCTACCCCACCTCTCGACCAACGGGAAGAAGGGCATCGCTGGACCTGCCCGTCTGTGCCCACTGCGTGCGGAAGCCGTGGTGGGCCCCCAACGCGTGCGGGTCCGGCTTGTCAGGGAGAGGGGGCAGGAGATTCATGCGAGGCGTGTAGGCGAAGGTTTATCACTAGCCATAGCCGCCGCCCCCATAAACCCCACCCAAAACACTCACCGCCATTGCATCCGGTCCTTGTCTCGATGATACGTGGGGACGGGGGCCGCAGACCCACATGTCAGGTAAAACCTCAGCATGTCTCCGGGTCGTCGCACGGAATAGTCGCCCACGGGGAAACCTACACGTTCCGGTACTGACCGTGGGGCCGGGACGCAGCGGTGGCCCACGAGTCACTGTGTGCGTAATACACGGCAGCGGATGATCTTAGTACGTCCAGAGCCAGCGCATCGCGGCCGTCCTTTCTTCGCTTTGCCGTTACACTCGTGGTGCTCGATGACGCAATGGGTCCGGGTTTCGCGCGGGCCCGCGCATCAGTGCGGGAGGGTGGGTGAGGCGGACGTGGCTCGAGGCGTCGCGTGGTGCGGCGGGCACTACCTCGTGGATGGGGAAGGGGATTAAATATCCGCGGAGGAGGCGTGGCCACCCCCCTTTCGCTCCTCTCGCCGCTTTGGGTTGGGGTTTAAGCGAGTGTGAGGGAGGCCGGAGGCGACGACGACGGCGCCGGCGTCGGAGAAGCAGCAGCTGCGAGAGCTCTCGTATATGTCTTCTTGCCCCTTGTCCGATCTGGTGGTCGTAGAGCTCCTCGTGGCCGTCGTCGCCGTCCTCCTCCTCCGCGCCCTCGCCTGCTCCTGCCGATCTATGCGCCTGGGGCTCCACGGCTGGAACAAATCCTCGTCGATGCTCAGGTCCGTGCGCCGACCCTTCCCCCCTCCCCCCGCGAAAGGTCCTTGTTTTCACCGATCTGGGAGGTTTTGACCGGGTTTTTACGGCCCTGCTCCTCCAGATCTGGGCAGTTCTTGGCTGGGTTTTCATGGGGTTTTGACGGATTTCTCGCTTGTGCTGATGCAGGGACGGGTTCGGGGTTAAGTATTCTGGATTCCTCCACATAAGGCCGTGTGGTTTCTGTCGAGGAGACTGACGGATTCGGTCGATTTCCTCTCGGCTCCGTCGAATTTTTGCACCCAGAGAAAGTTTTCTTCTTTTTTTTTTTTAGAGTTTCCCCCCTTCCAGTTTTTGGAAGTTTTTGCTAGAAACTTTGGTCATTCTCTCCGGCAAGAGAAGAGGGATGGCTCCGTTGAACCACCGGCAGTTGCTCATCAAGAAGGCGCTGGCGAAGAAGCCCAAGACCAAGATGGTTTCCGGGCTCGGCGGCCTTAAACCCTCCGGCTCCCTCTTGAAGCCCCGGCCGGCGCCGCAGCCGGTCCAGCCGAGGCGGCGCGTCCGCGTCCTCTTCGAGGACCCCGACGCGACGGACTCGGACTCCGACGACGAGGAGGAGCCGGCCCGCGCCCCGACGGGCCATGCCAACCCCAAGCGCTTCTCTTTCGAGATGTTCATCGGCAAGGCCCCGCCCAAGCCTCTTCTCCCGGCGGCCACTGTGGCCGCCTCCACCAGCGGCGGGACGCCCGAGAGCTACCGCGGCGTGAGGCTGCGCAAGTGGGGCAAGTGGGCGGCGGAGATCCGCAACCCCTTCACCGGCAAGAGGCAGTGGCTTGGCACCTTCGACACCGCCGGCGCGGCCTCCGCCGCCTACCTCTCCGCCTCCCGGAGCTTCGCCGAGGAGAAGCGCCGCCGCCGCGGGCAGCCCGTGCTCGTGTCCTCTCCAGCTACTTCGGCGAGCGCCACCCCGACGGCCTCCTCTTCGTCGTCCACCTCGGCTGGTCCATTCGCGCACCCGTCGCCGTCGCCCTCGTCCGTGCTGGAGGCCACCAAGCCGGCGGCACAGCCGAAGCCGCTCTCCCCGGAGCCCGTCGCCTCGGCCCCAATCATCCTGCCGCCCGTCGAGTCCGCGCAGCTGCCGGACGACCCAGAGTTCTACCAGGACCTCCTGCGCGGGTTGCAGCTCCCCGACATCGACCCGATGGACTTCCGCGCGGGGCTCGACGCCCTGGACGTCTCGGATGTGCCCTTCTGCCTGGACGACGACGAACAGGACCTTCTGCTCGGGGACCTGGGCGACGAGGAGCTGGAGATCGACCTCGACCTCGACGACATCAACGACGTCTTCCCGGAGATGCCCGGCTGCGACCTCGGCCGCGGCATGGACGACTTCCTCCAGACCGGTGGATTTCTGCGTGTGAATTAAGAAGTGGCTTATAATGTTAAAAAAGGAGTTGTTGGTGTGATGATGGGCCTCTGAGTGTGCCTGTGGAGCTCGAGATTTCTTGGGTTTTTTCCCCGGGCGTTCCAAATCCGCTCGCGCCCAAGAAATCTTCTTCTTCCATGGCTTAGCGTTTGGAGAGGGTAATTTTGGTAGGTTACATTATTATTATTATGGTAAGCTAATAGTGGTTTTTGTCATGTTTTGAGTGCTATTTGGTCGTAATGCTTGTCAAGACTTCATAATGGACAAGGGAATTAAAATCTTGGAATACTCGCCCGTCTCGTTTGCTGTGTTTGGCTCGAAGGCCATGCCTGTGTGGTTCGTCCTTGCGATTCCAGAATGGAGTTCGTGCAGCCAAGTGCTCCGTCTGGCTGACGCGGCTGGATACTCATGCTGTGATCGTGGTGTTAAAGTCGTAGATTCCGTTTCGGGCAGGCCTTGGTATTGTTTAACAAACGGATTTCAGTATTAGATCCGATGTGGCGTTGGACTGGCCCGGTTTTTGGTTCGTTGCAGGACTAGTTAATGCGCTTGAAATCGTTTGTGCACGGGAATGGGTGTAAACAAATCGAGTTGATAAATACAGTACGGGGTAGTATACGTGATGCATCTGGCTAATTGTCGGACTGTGCTGAGTGGTTGAACTCTTGTTATAGTGCTCGTGCTTTAGCGAATACGCCCATCAGACTGTGAGTCACCGGGCAGCGGGCACCCAGGCTGCCACCTGCGCTCGGCAGCGAGTGCTCAGCGCCGCCCACGCCCACGCCGCGCGCTTGTCTCTTCCGCGGCGCGGCGGCCTTTCGGCCCCTGCGCTGCGCTGGGAGTGGGAGAGGAGGACCGGTGGGCAGCCCCGGAGCCGGCCGGCACACTGTTGGCTTGCGGTCACGAGTCCCCGCGCTACGCCGGCACGAGACCAGCGCGCCACGGCCAGTGACCACCCCCCCACCACGCGAGTACACGACGAGGGCGTCGGGTACGCGCGGATACGGTCCGCCCCCACCTCGCGGATCCCTCTCGTCGGCGCGCTTTTGTCCCACCTACGGGGCATGCCGTCACCCTTGGCGGCCGATGTGGAGATAAGGTTCCCGATGAGGCCGCATCCTGTGGCTCGGTTCCGCCGGGACCCCGCCCCCAGCCGCCGCCGTGGCCGCAAGTTGCGCGCGGCGAAAAAGGGCCGATGCCCCCGCCTGCCGCGGTGGCGCTATCTGACCCGATCCCATATTCCCATGACCCCATATGATATCCCCAGCGCGACACGGCACGGCGGGTGGAGGGAGTGGCTATCCTATTCTAGGACCGGGCGGGCGGGCGGCCAGGACGCCCCGGCGTCTAGGCTTTGCTTTTCGCTTTTTTTTTTTCCCCTCTCGGTCGCGCCTGCTCTGCTGCCGCCGGCAGTCCCGAGCGTTTTTTTCTCTCTTCTGTTTCGGCTTTCCGCAAAGCGCTCGCCACCGGACAGTGCAAACTCGGGTGCTGGCGTGTGCTGCTGCGACGCTTGCATTAGCAATTCTGCATGCACCGGCGGCGGCGTGGAGTGTGGTGTGGGGAGCGGCCTCGCCACGAGTCATCGGGACAGGAGTGGAGTACTGGACGGGGGGCACGCGAGTACGCGACGGGCACAGATAGGGGTAGGGAGGGAAGGGAAGGGAAAGTGAACGCGGCAGCGCGGCTGCGGGTGGGGGTGGGTGGCGACTCGGCCCCGGCCCCGGTCGGGGTGGGCGTGGATATGGGTTCGGATCTATGGCGTCGCGGCCACTGGAGGAGAGCGCTGAGCGTGGGCTGCCCGCGTGGCGCTCCGCGCGGGATGGTGCATCCATGTCGCTGTGCTCGAGCACTCACTCCGGACATGTGGCGCCAGAGGTGCGCACGCGCGCCGCTCCGCTTCCGCTGGGGCCGTGCCTAGCAGCCTCAGCCGCCTAACCTCGAAAGCTATTCGTCGGCCGACGTTGACAGGAATTCGTTTTGGTGTGTGTGTGTGTGTGTGTTTTTAATTTTCAGGTGACCTTGGTCACTTGGTGAAGCTGCCGTGTTTCTCACGCAGCACGCAGCGAGGCGTTACAGCCGTCGCTATAGTCCCAGTGGCTGCTGTAATCCACAATCGTACACTTGGAACTTTGAATCTCGGAGTACGGAGTGCGTAGATTTGAGTTGACAAGATCTCTGTCCCGTGGATTCGAAATCCTCAGAACGGATGGTGTCAAACATTGAAAAAAAGAAGAAGAAGGCTGAGTTGAAAAAGGTAATTGTATTTTCCGCCGCGAGGCTGGCTGTGCCTAGTCTCAGAACAACACAGTTCGATGGCTCCGATAACGACCGGCCAGTGCGCAAACCAAACCACAGCCGGAAATTGGGCGCAGCAGTTGGAACCCTGAGAATGACAGGCACGGAGCCCAGCTCACGTTCCAGCCGCTCCCGAGCATAGGGCGACGGCGACGGGATCCTTGCGAGTGTCAGGTGAATCCATCGCGCGTATCGCCGCTCCCTGGCCGGCCGTCGGCTCCGCTCCGCTCCGCCTCAGTCCTCCTCGCACCGGCCGAGCGCGCGTGGAGTGGAACGGATGGACGGCGCGCCTGCCGCAGCCGAAAAACTGTTGCTGGCGGCTTTGCGTGTTTGACGAGCGATTGCCAGCCCTGTACGCCGATGGCGATCGTCGCAGGCCCCAGCCGGCCAGCTCCCCCATGAACGCGCGTCTGGCCGATCACTGCTCGGCCGATCGACGGCGCCTGCTCGCATCGTACGGGTCTCGCTCAACAGTGGGAGCGGGAGCAACAGCAGCTCCCTTGCAGTCCCGAGCCGCCGCCACCTGCTGGCGCCGGACCAAAATCCGATTTCGAGGGATCCATGCATCGGTGTCCCCGGCCAGTAGACAGTCCCCATCGCCGGTGACATCCGTCACATCGCGCGACCACGGAATTCCACACGAACCCACGCACACCTTCGAAGCTCTTTCCACCTGTCCGCCGAAGGACGAGTCTGCGAACTTTCGTCCTTTATTCTGTGTATGTGTACAGTGCATTATTATTATTATTTTATTCTATGTGTAATACGTAAAAAAAATTTTATTTTATATACAGTACGCAAACAGTATTTTCTGTATCTATTTTTTACTCTCTGCGACCGACGCATCACGCATGACGGGCCGGCAAAGTCGACCGCAAACTAATAATGCAAGCGGTTTTTTTTTGGGGGGTAAACTTTAAACCAGTGGTGGTGGTTACCGTATACGGCGGCGTTGACAGGGACAGGAGGCATCGGAACCCAGCAGCGTGCGCTATACAGGCGAGGAAAATTGGAAATGCTGCCAAGAGCCGTATAGTCCCGGTGCACCGCACCCTGCCTGACGCCCAGGTCCGGGGACAGAGACGACAAGGCCTGACCGGGGGGCAGCTGGCGACTGGCGGGCGCGGTGAACTCCGCCCGCCCGGGTTTCTCAACGTTTTGCCTGGGAGCGCAGCGCGGGGCTCGGTACCTGTCGCTCTCTCGCCCACGGCGCCACCGCCACCACGTGGGTAACTGAGCTGGGCAGTGACACTGTGACAGTGAGCACCGGATCCGGGGGAAGGAAGGGTCAAACGACGGGAGGCCAGGCCGCGCCGGCCAAGTTGGACGGCAGGCGGGGACGAGTGGCTGCCTGCCGTGGAGACGGTGGACGCCCTGCATTATTGGCTGTATTTTACAGCCGTGGCCGTGTCGTGTCGTGTGACACGGAGCCGATCACTCTTCTGTCGCTGGCGGCTGGCCCTCTGCCTCGCTGGGCCTTTGACGTTTTTGGCGCCTGTCAAGCGAGGTTGGTTAGGTCTAGGTTTGGTGGTTGCTTTGCTTTCACTCCTGCTGCGACAAGCTTCTGAAAAGATCAGCGCTGCTGCAGAGGTACTGGTGCCCGTGATGATAATTTCTTCCATGTTTATCCCTCCGTCGCAGCTTTGGGAGGACGCTTATTCTTGTTCTCAGCTTTGACGGGGATGGATTCAGATTTGAGAAAAAGAAAAGATCGGACACCTGCCAGATTTATGTCAGCTGATGATGCATGGCAAGGGATTCAACTGCTGGCTGACTGGCTTGGGCCTGGGGGATGCTGGCGGCCGTATGGACTCGGGGAAAAAGCTGGTGGGTGGTGGTGGTGGCGGCGGCGGCGGCTCAGATCATCGGATGCCTGCCTATGCCATTGCCATCCGTCCCCGCGAGTGCGATCCGGCTACGCTCGCTGCTGATGGCTGCTGATAGCGAAATTTCACGTCGTAGCTGCGCGGGTGCCATGTTCCAGACTCGAGGACGGCAGTTATTTTTTTATACGCTCAGTTCCACGAATCCCTTGACAATTGACAGCGTACTTGTAAATAAAGAGTTGTTAGTGGGTGCAGGATTATATCTGAAAGCTAGAGTTCCAAACTTCCAATATGGCACTGTGCTGTAATAGAAGTGATGAGTCATCATTCATCAGTCACGTCAAAGGACCACCCACAAGTTGAAGTCCCTGGTTCCCAGCTCCCATGTCATGTCCGGTACATGTCATTTCGAAGAATCGGGAGGGAAATCAACGTATTCTTGACTCCGGAGTTTGCATTCTTGAGAAGGCGAACTCTGTCAGTTTTCAGTCAGGAACGGAGTAAAAAAAGCGTCCACGCAAACACTGGTCGATTCCGTTCTTTGTTTATGGCAGGATGGAATGGGCCTTAAGAACTAACCTCGGTCTATGCTCGGCACGATTAAGATCCATAAGCAACAATTGCACACGACGCATTTGAAAAGCAAACATGATGCGTCCAAACTCCAAAGGTGTTTACTTACCCGCCTCAGGAATCTGTGCTACAGAGTGCCAAGAAATGGCAACCATCCAGCAGGGCTTCTGCTTGTATTCTCAGTATCCTGGTCTTGTTCTGCAGCTGTCCTGGGGACGAAAGGAACCAATGCGTACCATTAGGACAGCAAATCAATCTGGGATATACTTTGCTGTGGTCGATATAAGAGTAGGTCAGTGTTGAGATTCTATTGCTGGAGAATGGAGACGTTGAGGCCCGGCACGGCAGCCCGTATTTACTCGGGAAAAGGACTATGGTGGCATCAGATGCCTGCCTATGCCATTTATTCCAGATCCCAAGTGCGATCCTGCAACCGTGCTGCTGGTGCTGGCTGCTGCGGCTGCTGACAGCGAAATTTCGCCAGTTACTCAAATCCACGAATGCGTTGACATTTGACAGCGTACTTGTAAATAAAGAGTTATTATTAGTGGGTGCAGGATTACCATATCGGAATGCTAGCGTTCCTTCCAATATGGTACTGTGCCGTAACAAAAGTGTTGAATCATACTCAAGTCACATCAAAGGACCACCCACAGGTTCAGCTCCCACTACTAATAGTTCCCGGCTCCCACGTCCCAACAACTTGGGAATCGGAAAGGGAAGTCACCGTATTTGTGCCATCTCTCCCCTTGACTGCAAACCTGTATTCATGACAAGGTGAACTCTATCAATCTTCGGTGGAAAATGGGAGTGGCCGTTGTGCCGCTCGATCACGTTGTTTGCTTGTACTAGGGTCAAATGGCCGTTGAGAACTAACGGACATGCCGACGTGCAGGATCATTCCTTGATCAAATCACCCCACGGCTTAAAAGATGGAAAAAGGAAATAAAGGCCAAGTTCGAGGGATGCTAGTACGTCAGCTTGGAACATTATTCTTCAGAGTTCAGGATGGGAATGGGTCGGCCCGGCCCCTGGCCTCGGACCCGGCCCTATGGCCCCTAATGCCAATTTTAAGGGCTATGGGTCGATCCAATTTAAACTTTAGCCATAGCCTTGTTAGCCCGATGGGTAATATGGGTCAGCCCTAAACATTAATTATCTAGATTTATTTGCTTATTTGCATGACACAATCAATAGTGTGGTAGGACACATGCATCAAAATAACAAAAAAAAAACTTTAGGCGCCTTGTTTTTTTGATGTTACTAAAATTATTATACGCTTTATTTTTCATGAAGAGAGTAGATTACAATATATTTTCATCCTCTACTTCTTAGTTGTGTGTTGAGATAATAATTTGGTCGACCCACGTTACTCATCAGGGTCAAAAGGTCTTGGCTCTAATGACCCATTTTCTATTTTGGGTCGGTCCTGTGGCCCATCGGTCTTGCTTGAGTGGGTCAGGGTCAACTAACTAATGGGATCGACCCGGCCCGTTCCCATCTCTATTCAGAGTTCAGAGAGTGCAGATGGAGAGCTCGCGATGCTCCGGTACGCAATTAGCAGCTTTGGTGTACAAACTTATTTTATTTGCACCAAATCAACCAATTTTGTGGTCTCTGAATAGTTGGATGTACGTACTCCAGTAGCAATCGCCGTTGTAGTGGTATAGAAGACCTGAAGCCTGAAGCCCTGAACAAGACCAGAAGATTTCCTTTCGCCGGCCATCGATCCCCAATCGGACGGCCGGGAGACTTGGAGCATCCCCCGCGTGTCCACTTCTTCTCAGATGAAAAATCCGCGTAGTAGTCCGAAACAAGAAGGGGAAAAAATAGAGAAAACACTGGCAAAAGCGATGCACAGCTGGACGCAGCGCCTGATGGGCGCGGCGACGACGGCCGCCGTCCTCCTCGCCGCCGCCTGCGCCGCCGCCTCCGCGCTTGACGCCTTTCCACGTCCCCGCTGTCCAAGCCCAAGCCCATGTATCGATCTCTTCCTCTCATTCCGATTGTTTAGCTGTTTCTGAACATGGGGGGCGATCTGCGACCCAAACCCTTGATGTGGCCAAGGGTTTGGGGCCGACTGGTGTGGTAAACTGTAGTGGATCGAGCGATTCTATGACACCGGCTGAAACTATCGACTCAATTGAGATGCTACTGTCGACTGGGTCATGTAACTTCTAGCTAGATCAAAGTATCTAGGCACTGATTTCACCAGATAACCTTAAGCGCTGCTACGTTTCTGGGAATCGTCAAAACTGCTAAAGCTATCACAGTGTTATTTACTCTAATGTAGCTATGCTCACCTATAAATCCCTTTTTTGGGTCGCAATCCTGCATTGACGGCATTGAGAAACACGGTCGTATCAGCAGCCATGCTTATTGTGTTATCGATGCGCTTATGCATGTTATCTTGTAGGTTACAAAGATTAACCGGTTCCACAAGCAGATCAATGGCAATGACAAGGTTTGTGCCTGTAATTCACTTCCTTGTTCTTCAGCAGATTTAATTGCAGCCATATTTGTGATCTAGAAAGATCATGGTCCAAGCATGCTTCTTTCCTTAAGTTAGCAGCCTAGCAGGTTAGGTATACAGATAGCCAAATTGATTTATGCTGCTATGGTTTAGCTCTCTTGTCATTGTGAAAATGTGAAGATCTAGTTAAAAAGGACTGACTCGATGGCATTTTATTGGGAAAATTCCAGATTACAAACTTAAATAAAACATTTTTCTTCCATTTTCGCACTGATAATTAACAGAGTTTGCTAGCTCAACCAATGTAAATAAAGCTTTATTCTTATTTTCCTAGAAAACCATATTGGACTCTGGAAACATGAAAATATTTTGTAGTTGAGAAGGACAGAAACTTTCTGCTGCAATAGTAACCGGTGCTTTTGCTTGGATGGATGGGAACCACTTTTTAGTTGTTCCAACCAACTCCTGAATGAAATCTGTCAAGTTCCACTGCACGAATCTACTAGATGTCGTATGGAACAATAATTTTCAAAATCATGTAGTTACTCTCAAGATAACATTATCTCACATATCAAATATAATATCATTGCAATGATATATCTCGTGTATAATTCATTCCACTCCAAATGCTTACAAACTTATAAATTTGTTGTTCAGGTGACATTGACCTTCAATGTATCTGCAAATTTGGAGTCATTATTCACTTGGAACACGAAGCAGGTGATATTTTCATTCCGATGGAATATGTAATAGCAACCTATGCCTTGAATGTTTATAAAACCCAAGATTAAGTACTCTCTGCAGGCCTGCTAAAATAACTTGTTTATATCACGATAAAAAATCATTTACATGCCTACAATATGTTTGTAATGATTTTAACAGTGAATGCAATAGACGCATGTTGAAACTATGCTCTTCAAGTGAAAAACATATACGGAAAGACAGTTCAGTACTTAATGATGCATGTTACTAATGTTATTCTATAACATCAGTGTCACCCGATCTCATGTAGTATCCGTATTATACTTGAACTGTGTTCACCTTACACGGATCAGTAGATCAAAGTGCTGGTATGCTGGAGGGAAGATCATAAAGAGAGAAACAAATCTTCTTTTGGTCCTTGTATAACTGATTGTGGTGCCATTATAAGGCCTTGTTTCTTTGCACAACATACTAGGGTTTAAAAAAATGTACTGGCAATATCTTCCTATACTAAAGTTGATGTGCCTAATGATGCATAAGCATAAGAAAATGTATCCTTTGTAAATGAGCAGATAAGGTAGAGTTGATGCAGTTCGTAAAACCTATTCCTGAATAATTTGTGTGCTATATTCAGAGACACTGCAGAAACCTATATCATTATAATAATCAATTCATGCCATCATGAGTCATGAGTATCACCTCTCTGAAACCAACTGGTACAATGGATGGGATGGTCACTGAATAACCACTGAATATCAACACATTTATTGATAATTGGTAAATCACTGTTGTACTACCCTCTATAGACAGCCAGCATTTAAGTTGTTTTCTTGATACAGGTCTTCGTCTTTCTGACAGCTGAGTATGAAAACGCGAAAAATTCACTGAACCAGGTATGCTTGTATTTATGTTTAACCATGTTTGACACAGTTCCGTTTGTATTAATATTTTTTAGAACAGAGAACTGTTTGGAACCAATGATTGTTTGAGTATTGAAATCTTTCCTTAGTTACCTTAGGATAAATCAGTAACATGTACCTGGGCTTCCATCTGTGTATAGTGAAAACAGTAGCATCTCATAGTTCAGTAGCATCTAATAGTTATTGTATTACAATACTAGCTAACGCTTGGTCTTTCTTAAATGTTACTGGCATTTTTAAGAACACAAATATTTGCTACCCAAGTCAGATAAAGTTTATTCTGTAAACCTCCTTAACAGGACTTGGATAAAATTTAAGCTATTTCCTTTATCGACACTAGTAGCGTCTTTGGTGTATAATTTAGGAGGATCTCGCATTTCCATTACTATTTTTTTGGTGGAAATTGTGCTATTTTTTTAACATGCCGACAGTTGGCACACTACTAAGGGTTTTGTTGCTAAGCTCATGTATTTAGTTTGCTGTGATACCTTTTTCTAAACAGTACAATTTTCTATTGAATTATCTCAGCAAGCAATTGCTGAAGTTATTAAGTTTTATGGGGCACTCTGAATTTATGCAGTTGAATATATCCGGTTTTATGTTCAAATGGTTGATGTATGCATGCTTATGTCAAATTACCATATTTGTCAGGTTTCCTTATGGGACCATATTGTACCGGACAAAGAACATGCAAATCTGCAACTGGAAGTGAAGAGCAAGTATCCTCTGATCGACCAGGTAAAGGTCTTGCCCTTTACTCCTTCGGTGGGTACTACAACCACAGCATTGAGTATTTCATGACAGTTGAATGAAATTCCTCACATCAGGGAAGCAGTCTGCGTGGGAAGAAAGTCCAGCTTGTTCTCCACTGGCATGTTATGCCAAACGCCGGTGCCATGATCCGTAATCGCATGATGCTCTCAGAGTTCAAGCTGCCTGACGCTTATTCCTCTTGAAAGGGAAGCTGTATTGATGTAGGAACAACCCTCTAATGAAAACCCCTTTCTAATTTGGCATCTGCGGTTGGTCGTCAAATGAACGGAGATCAGATTCATCCTACGCACTACTGACAGATGCACATGAATGTTTCGATGAAGCCTCCAAGCAGTGAGAACTGAGCATCGCAGGACAGTTCAGAGATACAGATGGCGTTTATTTTTTTTATCCATTCATGCTCGATTGAGCAGGACGCACATAGATAGCACGTTAATACATACAGCAGATGCAAGCGGCTTATTGATGTGGTGGAAGTGGAATACATGCGTGGGCTCAGGGTCAGGGGCTGCTGAGCCTTTAGTTCTTCTTGCACGGTGGTCCGCACATGCCGAGGAATGTGTCGGTGCACTGGAATTGCTTGACGGGGTACTTTTTGACGACGGTGCAGACCTTGCAGACGGGGTCGCACTTGCTGACGATGTCGTCGCAGGTGTAGAGCCCGGAGAAGGAGAAGTTGCACTTGGTGCAGCACCCGAGCTTGCCGCCGTTGGTCTGCATGTTGCCCTTGCTCTCGCCGACGGCCGCTGTGCCCACGCACGCAAATTGCATACAGATAGATCAGTTTCACCTCTCCGGGCTTGGGCCGTAAATATTTTATACTGCTACCTACGAGGCAGATAGCGCAAGATTTGATTTTTAGGCTACAGTATTATCCACTTCGCTTTCTGAGTGATGCATATGCAGATTGCCATCCACATCCAGATTGGGTTTGTTTGCGCACAGCAAGTGGAATGGCAGTGAGGGTGGTCGACCCCCAATATGCTGGCAAGATCTATCTTATCTGCCTGACGGGGACGTCAGAAAATGTGGTGACCATGTAGCCAGAGAAAAATCATGAGGGTAGCGTCACTTAATTTCCCCCCCATCAATCCATCATGATCCCTTGAGCTCAAATACAGTGCATCAGTCAAATGGGCCGTCATTGCCTTGTCCTTTCCGGTACAGTTGGAGAGTGATTTACTAAATCTATTTTTCAGAAAGGAATCTCAAAACATAACATCAAAGGACCCTGACACTTCGAATACTATGGAAAGAAGAAACACAGGGGAACCATAGGAATGTCTGATTATTTGATGATGTGCTGCAAAATATAGAAAGCAGAAGAACACAAGGCAAATTTTCTCCAAGGTGTTGGACCCTATATGCTAGAAATCCTTCGAAATTTCCATGGAGCAAGCTGTCATTCCACAGCAATTATAGAGGTTCGATGCCTATCAATCATAGTTTAACTCAGGGTGGTTCCATTGGCATCCCTCCTATAGATAGAGGGCATCTGATGCTATCTGTTTCACTTGGATCGGCTACATTGCCGAAACGCACGAATCTGGGAACCACTGGCATGAAGCCCTGAACCTTTCAGAAAGACGAGCAACCTAACCCCGGCCCGATGAATACTTCCAGCACCTGATTGAAGAGAAATGCACGTACCGTTTTCTTTAGCCACAGCTGCGAAGATCCCCATGACCAGAACGGCCTGGAGAACCAGGATCACCAGCAACGTGCTCTTTTACTACCTGTAAGACGTTTTACGCAGAGGTGTCGACTATAGCTAGCTAGCTGCCTCTGCTCAATTGTAGAAATGCTCTGGGGTACACCTGCTGGGCATAGCGCGATAGAGCATCTCTACTATATAGGAGTAGGCACGGGATCAGAACATGGCATGTCGTCGCCATGCTCTTCTGATGGGAATGGGATAATCTTTTGGAAGGCATGTCACTACGTCCAATAGAAGGACCATAGCACGTACCGAAGGATGGAATCTGCACTGTAGTAACACTATACATATACTTCGTTTTTAGAAAATGAGGCAAAACCCTACGTTGCTCGGTTGATTCAGGGATGCCCCCCCCCCCGAATTCTCCCCCCCCCCCCCCGAATTATTTAATGCCGGCCCTACCGTCCTTGTCAGCATAGTCCAAAAATGCACAAAATTGGCGTTTCCACGGTCGACGCCTTATACATTCTGTGCTGTGTGGTGACCGGTTAGAATCAGGGGTTGAAGAATGCAAGTCCATGGTACTAACTTCTGATCAGAAATTCAGAATCAGATAGGTCAAAAGGAGCTGTGAAAGCTGAAGTTGGCATGACATATGTTAATTGTGATAGAGTCGTAATTACATTATCGAAGAATTTGTTGCATGGGCGCCGGGCAAAACGGGCGAAAACTGAATAATTTACCCGCCACTGCGGCAGTAATATACATGTGCAGAGTCCTTTTTCACTTGAAACTGAAAGCCAAGTTAACTGCAAGCAAGTTTAGGTTCAGCTCCACCGATCGAGTTCATACGTGGGGTGAGGTGTCAAAATGAAGTACAGTATAGTGCTTGTTATAAAACTAACAGGATAAGTCGACAGCTAATTAAGCAGGCTGGCTTCGTTACCTGTGACTGATTGAACCATCGTTTCGCACGATCCCTAGATTAGTCGACTGCTAATTAACACGTGGATAGCAGGATAAGTGTACCATCACAAGTCCCCTCTCCTCCCTTAACCATTTCTCTGCTTTTACTTAATTGTCGATCCCTGTCTAACTCTAACACATTGCGTGAAGCATACTTCTTTCTGTTTTTTTTAGCTTGGCCTCTCGCCACATCTTTATATTAGGTACTACTAGTAACAGATTAGTCATGTTGTTGTCATCAGAATCAAAGCATTGATTGTCACTGTTATGCGTAGACTCGTTCGGTCCAGCGCGCATCTGCTTCGTTGTCGATTCCGCTGTAGCACGTGACTGCGGCAGCTCGTGGCTCCGTCGCCCGGCCGCATCACACGAAGGCGACGGCCCGAGAGGCTGCCGAGCGCCGACAGAACAGTATGGGTGGATATCGTACCAGTTCGGCGCAATTTAGCTTATTAAGATAATAAACTAATGAGTCAGAATTCCATGTCCATCGGCTCGTCTGCTAGCTTGAGACTCAAGATTACAACCAAGGAAATACTGCTAGATCAAAATCATGCGAAAATCTAACGTCGAACGAAAATACATCATGGACTCGATAGTTGATTCAGTACTGGCGTACTGCTGTGTGGGACAGTGGGATAATAATCGTCCTTCGTTATTTCAATACATTAAGTTGTATAAATAAAGAAATTCCATACATGCTTGCCAGTAGCATATCACTTGATCACCGGCTCGGGTAGCTTATTGTTTGGGTGCAACATCGAGAACAAACAACAGGTACTACAAGCATAGGATACCACTGCACAACACAAACTCACACCACGCAGCCGCATGCGGCCAGAGGAAGGAGCAGCAGGCGCATGCATATATACGCAATAATTCTTGCTTGGTTCTAGCACTTGGGTCCGCAGATGCCGAGGAAGGTGTCGGTGCACTGGAACTTGTTGCCGGAGTATGTCTTGACGGCGACGCACTTCTTGCAGACGGGGTCGCAGTTGTTCTTGACGTCGTCGCAGGTGTAGAGCCCCGAGAAGGAGAAGTTGCAGTTGGTGCAGCACTTGAGGTGCCCCGGGTTGATGTCGATGGCCTTGCTCTCGCCCACCATGGCTGCTGCGGCTGCGTGCATGCATCAAAGAACACTCAGATTATCGATGATTCAGATCATCAACCAACGAACATCATGCATCATTGAAAGAAATTAAGAACGCAGGATATATCGGTGGAGTCAGTGTATGTGCCGTACCGTTTTCTTTAGCCACGGCTGCGAAGATGATCCCCATGACCAGAGCGGCCTGCAGGCACAGGATCACCAGGAGCGTGCTGCTCTTCATGGTCACCAGGCCTTGTTGGATCTGCGACTGAACTGCTACTTGGTGGGCGCTTCAGGTCAGGCGTTTAATTGCTCTACTTCTTTGGAAGAATAGATCTTGTGGTCGGTGATGCGTGCATGCTAACAGTAACAACGCAGTGGAGTTCTACTGCTTATATAGGCTAATTAATAGGCGACGAGATGTGATTGTGTCAACAAATGCATGCATATTTTTCATGCATGGTCGATAGACGAATGCTTGTCTATATCCATCCATGCATGGTAGGCGAAACTTTGACTCACGGCTGCGGTCGTACGTGGTAGGAGAATACACCGCATTTGTTTGTGTTTCCATGCATGATATCATGTCCAATCATGCATGCATGCATCCTCATCATCCGATACCGATGCCCCGCGGTCCAAATTGGATGACGGAACGGAAGTGACGATGACCTTATCATATACTCCTGTACGTACCTGTATAGTTATAGAACCGGACATGGATTAACCATCTGATGATAAGAAGCCATGCATCCTGTACGTACGTCTCCAGGGCTGCCCGGGCTGCCGCCGGAAAATCTTGCCATATTTTTATTTGACGCGCGCGCGTCCTGGGCGCACGGTTCCGGTCACTAGCTGTCGCAATGAAGAAATCCTCAAGCGCTGCAGCTTTCTGAAAGATAGAAATGAGAGGAGCGGTCTTTCGTTCGCTGCAGCGAGTCACGACGCACGCGCGCTGAGCAAGAGAATCCAAAATCTTGGGAGCTTTCACACCGCTGCACTATGGCACGTGGACGAGCCAAGATTCACGGCGACACGCAGAGCAGATGCAGCCGCCGCCAACTGCGAGTGCCACTGCACGGGCATGTTCGGCCCATGTTGGGGTGTGGCGGGCAGGCGGTGTGGTTGGGCCGATGAATCCGCGCGGCAGGCCAGACGACTGGGTCATTGGATTACCCAACCCAGGCGGGCTCGAGCGCTACCAGGGCGCAGATGTCCGCATAGGCCGCAGCGGTGGGCTTCACATCCACTCCTCGTTTTTTTTTTTGCAAAAAAGAAAAAGAAAGAAAACTCCAAAGACCAACTCCAACATTTTCTTTAAACGAGTATATCCATAAACTGTGTTTTAAAATAGTCTCCTGTCTAATCTATGCACGTTTTTATCCTATAAATCTGTATTTGTTATAACTTGTGAGATTTTGATTTTTGCTTAGGATGTGACACGCGGTGTCATCGCTGGCGCATCAGTACATGCGGCTTCTACCTGTCTAGAATCAATCTAGCGAAGCGTGGAGTACAGCGTACAGGTGGCCGCCTGTCTTCGGGTGCACAGAAACGCTAGTGGGCTCAGTCGTTGGGCCGCAAAGATGATCAGCCGGGCTGCGTTTATCGGCAGCGACAGATGCGGCGATGTATAGTATGCATCAGCGCTGTAAGTTTACAGTTTCTCTTCTGTATCCATTGTTATGTTTAAAAAACAGATCAAGCCAACGACAAAACATGTAACTAACACATTTGTGTTCTAACAAATACGCATTACTGCATTTAAAAAGTCTAAATATGTTACTAACATGTTTTTCGATATACAGAAGAGGCTCTAAAGCTCTCCCACAAACACATGGGCAAACTTTCAGCACACTCCACGTTCCGGCAAGCAACCAGTAATCAACAGCTACGCAACCGAAAAGCGCCTCCGATCCCATGCCAAGCAAACAAAAGGGATCTTTTAAAGAAAAAGACCACTGCTCTATCATTGGCATCTCGTCTTTCCGGTCCACCCATTCTCCCGTACAGTACGTAGTTAAAACGGTCACAATTTGCACTTGCAGGCCAAATATTATTCTTACTGGCATGTATATATACTGTATATATAAACATGTTTAGAATGCATAAGTAATCTACAAATAAAGCTCTTAAATTTGTGTGAGTTTCGTTGGGAATTGTTCGAGCTCAAATTCATCCCATATATAGCTAGGTAAAACCCTAAAACTCCCTGCTCTTCTTGGTCTTGTGGCCACAGTCACAAAGCAAGTAGCTGAGCACGTTGGCCACACTGGTGCCGATGAACGGCACGTTGAGCACCGGGCTAACCCTAACACCATGCCTACTGCTGCTACCTTTTCTGCTGCCTCCATAGTAGTACGCTCTTGATGAGCCACCCCCGTTGCTGCTAGCTCCCGCTGCACCGCCGCCGAACTTGCTGTAGTACTGATGACGATGAGGCCGGTGGCCGGCGGCGTCCGACGACACGGCGCCATGATGCCCTGCCAACCCATCGTCGTCCCGCGCCACGGCCGCCGAGCCGGCCGACCAGCTGCGCATCAGCGGGAACGTCGGGCAGCCGAACCTCCCGGCGGACCGCGGCGCGCCTGCCGCCGTCGTGGCGGAGTTCACGCTGCTGCTGCGTGAGAACAACGGGGGCGCCCACGAGCCGCCCGGCCGCCTCTGCTGGCACGCCGCCTGCGCCTTATTGATGACACGGCCTCCGACGCCGCCGATGCCGCAAGACTGCTGTTGCTTGCACGGGCCGGGCTTCGGAGCGGGAGGCAACGGCGGCATCGGCAGCAGCCTGCCGCCGGCGAAGAGGCGGTCGGCGGGGGCGACGTCGGCGGCGGCCGCATTGGCGTTGGCGAAGTCGAAGTCCGGCTCGGGGAGGCGCGATGAGCTCGAGTCGCGCGACGCGTCGTCGTCGGACCGCCGGCTGGGCGGGGGCGGGGCTGCTGTGGAGCTGGCTAGGTCGTGGGAGAAGGAGATCCTCGGGCTGACCAGCTCCAGCTCCAGGGATGATTCTTCCATTGTTACGGTGACGTACGTACGTACGTGTGGACGATTGGCTCAGTGTGTGTGTGTGAGGACGACGGTGAGAGGCGCCGGCCGGTTGGTGGAGGAGTTGGGAGGGAAACGGATAAATAGAGCTCTGCGTGCGTGCGTGCGTGCCTGCCGGTCCCCGGTTGGGAGCTGGGGCCGCGTGGTGTACAAATTTCGCACCCGATCGAACCCCAAGTGTGTCGAGCGATCTCACTCGGGCGCGCCTGGTCCCTTGGTCGGTCACCCAACCCACCTAGTTAATGGCATGCATGTTCCTTTGCCGTCATCTCGTCTAGCTCGATTCGACGTGAAACTTTGGCAATCTACTTGGCATTTCCAGCGAGACGACGACAAGCCTTATTACCCTTGATCCACAGACTTGTCCCAGGCCAGGCTAGCTTGCTTTACCGTGTATGGGCAGTATGGCCACAGACATGCATGTGCAAGTAGGTACTGTAGCTAGTAATCGTGCTGTTAGGGTCAAGAATTCGAAATCTGCTTTGTTTTTGGCGATCTCTTTGATCTGATTATTGCTTGGAGTAGTAAGCAACGACGAGGTGATGGATTTAGCATCGTACAAATACATAACCTCCAGTTAGTTAGACAGTTAACTGACTTGAACGCGAGAGTTTTTTGGGATGGGGAAAAAAAGAGCTGATGATTATAGCAGTGTTAGATTGCTTGCATACCACTGTTCACGCTGTATGGAGACGAGACGTCGACGGGGAAGCGGAAGCTGAATTAATTAACCACTTGCTGTTGGGATTGGGAGCAGAATCTGATGGGAGGGTCCTCTGTGGTCACTGTCTCAATCGATGTATGGAACCGGCGGCAAACACGGGGGGATGGGGAGCCTGATGCTGCCTCAATCCCTCATCAACGACATTCCGATCAAGACCTCCAAAATCATGTTACTCCATCGTCCAGATAGCCATGAGCCCATGACAGCAAGAAGATCCAGAAAGCAAGCTTAGCTTTGCCCATTCGGCCATTCCCCTTCCTTGCCTTCCGGGTGCAATGGGGGTGGATCACTCAACTGAAAAAAACGGCGAAAAGGCGCACCGGATCAAACCTGCTCATCTAGTCATCTTGATTATTTTTCCCTACCCCAATCACTGGAGCTGCTAAATTCTGCAATGGAGCCTCTTCCGCTTTCTGAATGTGACGTGTCGTGGAAATGCGCCGCACATCATCGTTGCTGCGCCCATGGACACACGCTCAATTATTCGTATGTGCCTTCCTTCGCTTTTTCTGCAACGCGCTGGTCCAGAACGGACTGCGAATTATTGTTGCCCGCTGCAGGCAGCTGCAAGTCTGCACGGTGCATGCAGAATGATTTGCCCGGCCTGCATCGATGTCACAGGCAACATCTTGCAGTCAGAAAGATAGAAAGAATGTCTCACTGGCCGGTGTAAATTAAATCAAATCCAGGTGATCTGTCAGGCCAAACAGCCAGAGTGAACGCGCACCTGGCAGTAGCATACTAGCCCGGTACGTCGATCATGTCGATAGGTCTCTGAATTTGCCATGGAGACAAGCCTGGCTAGGGCACCAAGTGGTAGCGGTCAAGGAGTAGGGGGCATCTGGAACAGCGCCGCCCCCTGAAATTCAGGTTAGGCTGAAAAAAACAAGGGCTCCCTCTCTTCGTCCCTTATCACTGTTCCAACCACTATTTTTCTGTTTACAGTACAAAACAGTGTTATAACAGTAAAATATTTAATTTTTAAAGAGTCCAATAAAAGAACCGTTGGTTTCAGCCTTATTATTACGCCAGAGACGGAGCGTGATCTGAAGCGATGAGCGGATAGTTGGTTGTGTGGTGCGGTCGTTAGACCATCTAATGGCATGGGTAAAATGGATGTTTATGATACAAATAACACTGTAACGCTACTATATATAGAGAGATAAATAGTTATAATAGTAAATAGACATCCATTCTATACATGCCACTGGCCATTGGGGATGGTCTTGGGCTCGTAGCCAGGCTGTTCCTCCTCTGTGTCGATACTGTGTCACCTGGCTGGCGTATCTCGTCAGTGCTGGTTCTGAGCGTGCATTGCAGTTCATGCTCTGTAGTTACTGGGGTCCCGTTTCCTGAATCCATGGTATGCGGTCTTTGGCACTCTGTACACGAACCCTCACTGTTCAACTTGTCACGTAGTAATCCAGTAGGGAACAAGCTAGGGGGCTAGGGGTTAGGGAGTGAGTGGTTGGATGAAATGATTCAAGAGATTAGTCTTGCAGATCATCTGGCCGTACCATACATTGATGGTGCGCCAGCGAATATGAGATGTTGGCAATTTTGATGTATAACAAATCAAATGGTAGCAAAAATAAAAAAAGACTCCAACCAAGCAGACTCATCCCAGTCAAAACGTAAGCACCACCTGGTTCCAGGAAAAAAATTATTATATGACCCGAACGCTACTAATTCTGCCAGTTTTTCTGATCGACCAAATGTACTAAAGCAAGTGCACATGTCAGTCGGGCAACAACAGAGCAGCCAATAAGCTGAGACTATTCGTGTGATACACCGGGCCGTAACAGCTTGGCATACACTTTCATGTTTAGTGGAAGGGAAGCAAAACAGTACAGCTGTTTCTATCCAACCTTTTGGAAATTAAAAGCACTCTGTTTTCATTGAACAAATAATGATGTAATCATGTAAATGACTGGCGAACCAACTCGTGAAAGGCAATGGATAAAGATCCATACATTGCCAACAGCTAACTCCAGACTGGGTGACACAGGAAAGAGTATATAGCTGTAGATGCTATGCTTAGGGTTCCACTGCAGCAGGGTCTTTCTGGAATACTATATACCTGTGGCTTCAAAATTTGAAAGCTCCTAATTCCAACCTGTCTATAGTGATTTCTACCACTACACCACTAGTGGTGTGTCCTTTCTAACATTAAATTTGTCTAACTAATTGCTGTACATGTAGTTTCTCGTGGACAGGAGGACGGTCAAATGGCCTAGGATCTGAAGGGTGAGCAGAGCTAGAGTATAATCGTCGAGAGCTCTTAAGATGATCAATTCCCTGTCTTATCAGAGCATTTGGATTGACACCTGCTTTGTGAGCAGCGACGACTCCAATTGCTTCCCAGTAGTTCTGGACATTCAGCTGAGGAGAAAACATTCAAAGTTTCATAATTGCTTATGATCACAAAGAGTCAAAGATAATTTGGAGGATGATTATGACGTATGTCGTGTACCGATTCTATCCCGAACTTGTCTGGAGTATCATCAAGCACTGTCTCATTTTCCTGTACAGTAATGATTAAGGGCTGCAAAAAAGGAAATAATAATTTAGTCGACCTAATTAATTATGGCTTACACTTTTCGCGATTAGATCCAATCATCATGTTAGCATAACGTGCATTGCTCAACTTACCTACGTTTCATGTAATAACAGACTAAAAAGGCAGTCTAGGTGGATATATTTAATCTTTCAGAAATAATTAATATGGACACTATACCTTGTGCTTTCTTGCAGCTCGAGCAAAAGCAAGAATACCATCTCCTCCACAAGAGTCTTTCGGGAGAATAACACTGTCAACATCACCAGCCACTACGCAACCACTGTCGAAGGTTCCTTGCCTCCTCATGACATACTGTGGAGCATTGCTTAACCCAGCAAGCACACAAGGCAGGAAGGTATATCCAATCTGTTTGATAGACATCGGGTATGAATAAACAAACAAGGTACATATGTAATAAGCAATCAGCTTCAAATCAAAGAAAAGAAACTACTAAGTTTGACATAATATCCATATATCCAAATAGGCAAAAAGGCTGCTGAAAACCTTGTAACTGGAAATTGAACACATATCACTATTCTAAATATAGGTATTTTAATACCAGTTTCATTGTTAAAAATATCACTAGTAAATTTATAACTAGTTAACTAAGTTATACACGAGTATACAAGGACATATACCTCTTCAGCAGCAGATCTAGGGCATACTAATGGGCTGAGTGGTGGGGGTAACACTGCAGGAGCGTGGGCAGCAGGGATTCTGAACTCTTTCACAATTAGATGACTAATAATTGCTTCAACTCCTGCCAGCAAATCAACACCCTGCAATTGTATATCAGCCAAGAACATAAATGGATAAAAGTATAAGAACGTCACACAATCTAGGAAAATTGAAAGATATGCCTGCCAATAAATGATAACCTCAGCTTATTTGTGCTAAGTGTCATCGACTCAATAGAAATGAGATCCATCAATATAGATATGTTGTGCCAGAAAGGGGCAATCACTTCCATACTCTAAGGGAATGATGACACTAATTCTCTATTCACTGGAGTAACATTTAGACCAGAATCAGCGCAGCTATCAGATTTCTAAAGTCAAATGTCTTGAAACTTGCCATCAAAATTCTCGATGGTTCATATCACTATCAAAATGCGTTGCTGCAAATGTTAATGGTACAAGACCAACATCGTACAAATAAAAATAAAACGAACTACTTGAGCAGACAAGAGTTAGTTACCTTCCCTTCCCGGTAACAATCTGAATCTTCTGGGTCATCATCTGGAAAGCGCGCAACAACTGCCACAGCATTCACATCTGACTGTTTCACTAGTGCATCGACTGCTCTCAGAAGAGAATCAGAGTTACCAACACTGCCTGTCGACTTCCTACACTTGGGATCAAACCATGTTTTGATCTACACCAGACATGGGCACGCCAGAAGTAAACACATCAAGGCAAAATAATTATGCTTACAACTACCACTACCACTACTAATATCAGAACAGAAGGTGCACCTCCAGAGGAGAATCTGTGACAATGTACTCTATTACAGGCAGGCCAAGAGAAGCCCTCGTGGCATCTGCAACCTGCAAGTGGCGCAGCCGGAGGTCTTCCTCCATTCCAGAATCCAACACCAAGCCTACCTAGGTGGTGACCACTTACAATGTGTCATTGCAGTGCGAGATGTCCCCGGAGCCAGAGTCAATGCAACACTAACCTTGTTTTGGTGAACGGGTTGGAGTGCCCATAATCCTTCTGCGAACCTGTCAAGCGCGTACCCTTCCACGTAAAGCGTATTGGGCATCGGCCAGTACAGCATTGCCGCGTTCAGCACCTGCCATGTGAAAGCTTCGAGCAGTGAGCAACCAAATTCAAAAATGGAGAGATAGAAACCGAAGTACATCGGCATAATGCTGTGGGCAGGCGCCATGATGTTACGTTTGGGTGGGATATGACGCAGTCGGATACGGCGGCGAGGGCACGCGCAACCGGAAGGGCGTCGCCGGCGAAGCCCCCGACGGCCGCGCCGACGCCCGTGGGGACAATCAGAACGGACGTGTAGGGCCTCCTGAAGCACGCGGCCCTCCCGCTGGCGGAGAGGGTGAAAGAGCGGACCCGGGTGCGCCGGCGCGGCGCCGCCGCCGCCTGCGACGGCGTGAGGCCCGAGGCGAGGAACGGAGCAGAGAGACCGAGCGCCATTCCAGCTTGTCTGTTTGCGCCTTCGCCGGGGCAAGGCGAGCGAGAGTGCTCGCTGGGAACGAAAGCGGATAAGGCTACGCGGGGCTCGACTGGGCTAGGCCCACATAGATCGGCCCAACTAGGCCCATATCCAGTCCTGAGTGGGCCAGGCCGTCCACTTTTCTTTTCTGGCCCCACCCGTCGGCATATTGGATTTCTCCTCGACCCTCACGGCCACGAGCACGAGGGCCGTCCGCGCTCCACACAGCCCGCACGGCGCCGCACAGCAGCCAGTCGCGGTAGGCAGGCGAGGAGAAGCTTCGCCGACGCCATGTCGTCACCGTCGCCGCTGTGCGCCGCCTCCTGCTCCACCCCGCTCCGCGCGCCGACGCCTTTCCTGCGCTTCCGCCGCTCTGCTGCGCCGGTATCCGCCGCCGTGGCGCGCGCGGCGCCGGCCGTCTCTGACGACCTCGTCCTCCGCATCGCCGAGCAGCTCGAGGACTCGGTGACCTCCTCCTCCCCGCTCCTCGACCCCCTCCGCTCCGCCTCCGCGCTCTCCCTCCTCTCCACGCCCTGGCCCACCCGCCGCTCCAACGAGGCCTTCCGCTTCACGGACATCTCCTACCTCCGCTCCCTCCCCATCTCCCTCCCCTCCCGGGAGCCCGCCCTCCCGCCGCCGCCCTCCCCTTTCTCCTCCCGAGTCCTCTTCTCGGATGGAATCCTCGTCTCCACCTCTGGCGCCCATGTAAGCGCCCTAGCCGATCTCCCCCCCGGCCGCGCCCGGGACCGCGCCGCCGCCGCGCTCGAGGCCTCCGCGGAATTCGCCCACAAGGACCTCTTCTACGACTTCAACGCCGTTGGCGCGAGGGATGTCGTGGTCGTGCACGTGCCCGAGGGGGTCAAGATGGCCGACGACCCAATACACATCATGTTCACCTATACCAATTGCGGTGCTGACAGTATGCTGATGTCCAACCCAAGGGTTCTGGTCGTGGCCGAAAAGGATGCGGAGGTGGCCATAGTGGAGGAGCACTTTGGTGCTGGAGAAGAAGGTGGATGCTATTGGGCCAATCCAGTGGCAGAAATTGTCATCGACGAGAAGGCAAGAGTGCTTCATTCATACATACAGCGGCAATCGTTTGCTGCAGCGCATACTAAATGGACAGTCATCCAGCAGGTGAATCTGCATTCTATTACAGTCTTCTGGATGAATGAATGTTTAAGATACTTGAATTGTAGCTATGAATGTGAGTTTGAGTGTAATATGCTCTTGAAATCATATAGGATTCCTGGGCCATTGGACACCTTATGACTCAAGATAGTTGCCTCTGAATTGTCAGTGTTAATAGTGTTCGTTAGTATTAGTTGGTGTTAGGGGAGTTGCCCTTTCTCTAGTGGGTTGGACTGGGATTGATCATTGAAGCTTAGTTGTATAGGGAACATCAGTCTTTTTTGTTGCATAGTTTGATTTTTTTTTTAATTTTTGCAGGACACATCTAGTAAATATGAGTTTGTTGAGGTTAGCACTGGAGCAAAATTGAACAGGCACAATCTCCATATCCAGCAATTAGGTCCTGAGACAGAGACAGAGCTATCAACACTTCACTTAACATCTCAGAATAAGCAAATACACGATCTTCATAGCAGACTGATACTTGATCACCCTAGAGGTTTTTCACGACAGCTCCACAAATGCATTGCTTGTGGCGCGGGGAATAGCATATTTGATGGCAACATCAAAGTCAACAGGTATTTTTATCAGCTGCTTTCTTTAAGTTGTTTTGTTCTTCCACGTGAACTTTTATCTATTCCAACCATTTTCCTCACCAGCGTCACATGCATTCTTGTTTCATGCCTGTGCCATACACCTTTTGTTACTCAATATTTGACAGTAGATCTGGAATATAGCATAGTAGTTGTATAACGTGTTTGATGTATTCATGTCATAAAATATTTCTAGTTGCATGCATGTGCCATATATATTTTTGTTGCTCACTATTTTACAGTAGCTGAATATATGGCATTCCAAGATACTTATTTGTCTAGAATCCATTTAAGTTAACTGGAAGTCTATAGGACAGTAGTTGTATCAGATGTTTGTTGTGTTTCATGACATAAAAACGATAAAATAATCGAAAGAAAATAAACAGAAAGCCACAGAAACATTAGCTGTTACATTGCAGATGTAGCACTACAAAGCTGTTTCTAAGCATTCTTCTATACTTAAGAAATATCGACTTTTGCATTTTGTTTCACCTATATGGTTACATTGTTCTACAGTTATCTGATTCCTTGGGTGTCCTGAAATGTTTTACTCGTGATTGATGACGCACAGTTTTGTCTGCAGCTGCAATCCTTTATTCACATCCTAATATTTTGATGGTCTTGCACAGGTATGCACAACAAACTGATGCAGGGCAAGAAACCAAGTGTCTTATCCTGTCACCAAAGGCGATTGTTAATGTCAAGCCAAACCTTCAGATTATAGCTGATGATGTGAAGTGTACTCATGGTGCTGCCATCAGTGGTGAGCTTGATCCAAATGAGCTCTTCTACTTCCAGGCTAGAGGCATCAACTCAGAAACTGCAACAGATGCCCTACTATACTTCTTTGGAGCCCATGTGATAAAGCGCATACCGTTTAAGCCTATAAATGAGAAGGCATCAGCACAGTTCAGAGAGTTGCTTGCTTCCTCCAGACAAACAACGAACGATGTCCTTCTTTCATGATTTTGCTTCAGTTAGTTCGACGCATTTTGCTGAGATGAGAAGAAAAGAGAAGTTTAGAAGTATCTCAGCCAAACATGGGAGGCTCTGTATCCACATTTTTGAAATGCTGTAAGCAATACTACTGTAGCTTGCAAATGCAG
Source organism: Paspalum vaginatum (assembly GCA_030272315.1). Classification (NCBI taxonomy): domain Eukaryota; kingdom Viridiplantae; phylum Streptophyta; class Magnoliopsida; order Poales; family Poaceae; genus Paspalum; species Paspalum vaginatum. Next base: position 5,684,295 of record CM059014.1, on the reverse strand, counting down.
TTCATTTGCAAATGGTTTTTTCCGTTGGTAGATGGTACCAAGAGAAGGTGCTGTGAACATCAAAGTAGATTATTGTTTTTGCAAATGCGACGTGATAACTAGAGTCGACTCTGTACTTGGAAAATATTTTGTAAAGAAATATCACGGATTGAAGCAGTTCGGTGGAATAAATAAATCTTTCTTTTTCTAACGAGATTTTGTAACTATATACATACGGAGGGTACTTTGTTTCTTCCTAGGTTCCGGTTATACTTGAAAAAGAATTGTAGCAACTCAGTGTATTCTATAATTATACACGATGAAGGCATTTTTGTTTCATCCTAGGTTCTAGTAATTCGATTGTTTCATTTCATTCCATCAACTTTTCTGTACTTTCTTGCTCGTTTGAACACGATATCAAATTGTATTTGTATCTCGTGTGATGGATTGATTGTTTGTTGGATGACAAATAGTCCAAATGATTGTTTGCAGGCTAGCTTTCGTAGCTCAGTTGGTTAGAGCACCCGTTTAGTAAGCGGGAGGTCTTGAGTTCGACTCTCAACGAAAGCATTTTGCCATAATTTATTTTTATGTTTTTAGATATTGAACACTTACACTTACATTCATGATTCATCCTTCCAATTCATGGTAGACATTCAGAAACTGCAAAGGTACAAGTTTTAAGACACACAAAGCCTACAGTCCCATTTCATTTCATTCAGCATTTTGTCATAATTTGTTTTTTGCACACTTACATTCATGATTCATCCTTCCAATTCATGGTAGACATTCAGAAACTGCAAAGGTACAAGTTTAAAGACACACAAAGCCTACCGTCCCATTTCATTTCACTCTACTCAAATCTCTGAAATTTCATTCTACTCAGCTTCTGTACACAGTTACTGTGATGGTTCAGTTCTACACTCCCATTATACTCACCAGCACTTTTCCCGAGAACAATGAGCTGCACTTGTCAATATGGCAATATCCAACCCAAAAGGATTTCACATTTTCACTGCTTCCATACAGCAGCACATGAGCAGAAAAGCCACTACATAGTCTACATAGCTATGCTATGGTTCGCTGAACGCTGAAAAGCGGGACCATTTAGGTGGCGCTCTGAAGAACGGCTGAAGCCGAAGGTGACCATCCAGACCACATCGCTCACTGACGAACAGACACATTCCGTCAGAACTCAGGATTGCAGCAGGCCAGCAATATTGGGTTAGCGAGGAGACGCTTATTAGTTATTACCTTCTGCTGGTGCGTGTCGGACTGCCCAGAGCCACTCTCACCAACGATGTAGAAGAGCACGCACGCGATCAAGCAGACTGCCAGAGAAGCGCCGAGAATGGCAACGATAGTGAGAATCGTGGCGCTCCCGTCAGGCCATCCTATACCGCCGCCTGACGCCGTCCCCGAGGCATTATCGCAGCGCTGCTCCTGGACGCCAACGTCGTCTGCCGTGAGGTTCCTCACCCACTCCGGCCTCTGCTCCGGCGAGGCGTGTGTGCGGCCCAGGTAAGTGAAGAACCTGTCCAGAGCAATGTTGCCACGACGAATCTTGGCGCGGGCTGCGGCCTCGGCTTCCTCTGAGTCGGAGACGAAGTGATCAGGGCGGCGCTGCTTCCTGCTGCGAGAAGGTAGGCGGTCCGCCGCTGCCGCATCCTTGGTCTTGCCGCCGCTCTCGCGACCGTCGGAGCTCGACCTGTGGAGCGCGGCCTCCAGGTCTGGCGGGCTTGTTCGATCAGATGAATCGGAAAGGCATCCATGGACGAAGACGTTCGGGGTTAGAAACCTCACCAGAGCGTATGGCCGTCGAGCCCATCGCTTCGCTATTGTCGCCATGGCCGGCGTTGGCCATTGCAGAGACACCGGCAGAGCGCGACGCCGCCGACGCTGAGGCGAGGCTGGGAGAGGGCGGCGGGCCGGCTGCTGCTACCGGCGCGCCCGGCCCTGTGGCTGCCAAGACGACGAAGCGACTCGGGTTGTACTGCTTCCTACCTCGGAGCATCAGGCGGCAGAACGACGATGGCGGCATCGCGTGCGCGATCGCTCGCCTGGCGGCTCGAAACCCTCGAAAGTCTGAGGAATTCGTGGTTAGAACTCGATCAGGAACTTGGAATCGAGATGGCAAACAAGAGCTGGGGATGTAAGCCTTACCGAAGTAATAAGCCGCCAGAGGGTTCTCATCGGGTGCCTCGTGGTTCTCGTTCGGGGCGCTCCCCGGCGCATCCCCATGAACGCCAGAGCGCGACGTCGCCGACGCCGAGCCGGGGCTGGCAGAGGGCGGCGGTTCGGTTGCTGCTTCCGACGCGCCAGGATCACGCGCATTGGCGCCGCCCGGCCCTGTGGCTCCCACGACGACGAAGCGAGTCGGGTTGTACTGCTTCCTGTCCCGGAGCGGCAGACGGCGGAACGTCGATGGCGGCATCGCGTGCGCGATCGCTCGCCTGGCGGGTTGAAACCCTCGAAGCTCTGAGAAATCCATGGTTAGAAGAACTCGATCAGGAACTCGGAATCAAGAAGACAAACAAGAACAGGGGAGCACTTACCGAAGTAAGCCGCCGCAGGGTTCTCATCGGGTGCCTCGTGGTTCTCGTTCCCGGCGCTCCCCGGCGCATCCCCATGGCCAGCATTGCCCACCGGAGCGCCCCGCTCCTCCGCCAAAGCTTCCTGTTAGTAACGAACCAAGAACGAAATCAAGAACGGGGCATTCCAGAATTCAGAACCGTCGCTCGCCTCGCGGAAGCAAACATCACCTCAAGATCCTTCTCCTCGTTGCTCCCCAATCCCGCAGCGGCAGCGCCCTGGCCACCGGCATTTCCAATCCCCGGGACGGTCTCCTGCTCCGAAGAAGCGTCGGCACCGGCCACCCCGCCCGGAACCGGAGCATCGCCTCGCTGGTCAGGAACCTCGCGCTCGTCTTGGTCCATGGCGATCGCGTCCTTTGGATCGTGGGGTCGGGTGAGGCTAGGAGGGAAAGAGAGGAGTTCGAACGAAAGAGATTCACAGGGGCGGAGGAGGTGGTGCCGTGGCGGTAGTGGAGGCCTGGAGGGACAGGGCGCGACGGGGGAGCGGTTATGAACTCTGAGGCGGTTGCTGCTGCGAATTGCGATGTACGTTGTCTAGTACAGGTAGTCGGGGACCGGGTGGACGCAGTTGGCACTTGGCAGGATGAGATGGTGGGACCCTAGCTTCGATCTGCTTTGAGATTCGTATGAAAAATCTGCTCGGGTGGAAATCGCTCCAAAATCCAAATACATATTCATGGCACTGTGCGCTGTCATAATCACACAAGTCTCGTTTAGTTACGGGCAAAAGAAACGTTAAAGCTATATTACTCAAGTACTCAACTCAAAACTAGTGATTTGGAGCATTTCATCACTAATCTCCGGTGAGGTTAGAGTCTCACTGCTTTCAGCTTATGCTCCTCTATCCGTTTTTTTATTTGATGACGCTTTTATTAAAAAAATCATTGCTTATCATTTATTTTGTTATTACTTGTTTTATCGGATAGTTTGAATATGATATGCGTTTTTATAGGAAGAAATGTACGTAACCCCCTAAGGTATAAGAGAAAGTCCACTCCACACCTTAAGAGTCTGTTTGGGAACAAAATATTTTTATGGTTTTCAATACAATACGATGGTGTTTGAGAATACTATGGTATTTGGATCAAAAGTTGTTTGAGAACTCTATGTATTTAAAACCATGGTATTGCCAATACCATGGTATTTTTGGAGCACTGTAAACTCCACTCTATACCAAAGTTTTTGTCCAAGTGAGCAAGAGACTAGTAAAACTATTGTATGGCTATGGAACCAAACACTTTGTAGAATACTATGGTTTTGGTAGGGAGGAGAAATACTATGGTTATATCATGACCAATATAAAACTATGGTATCCTAAAACCATGGTATTGAAAACTTTGCTTCTAAACAGACCCTCATCTATAAAACCGGATATCGTGCACCTCAAACTATCTAAAACCGTTCAAATTACCCCTTAAGCTGGTTTTGTGGGTACTTTTGCCACATTTGCATTGCCATGTTGGCTTGTTTGTCCAAGTTGGCATGGGCCCGCTCACCAGCCAATTTCCCATCGTCTTGTCCATCGGCCCACCCCTCATCCTGTCCGCCATGTGCTGCCTTCGCCATCCCCATACACTCTGTCACACACTGCTCTCCCTCCTCGGGTCGCCCTAGTTCCCGAAAGACAGGGAGCATGAGAGCCAGCGCGCATGGCTGCCCTCGCGCTGCAGGCGAGGCACATGGTGGAGGCCACATGCACCATATATCTGAGCCTTATGCACCCATGGGCTGCACGCGATGGGCAACCTTGCATGGCAGATGGCGATGAGCACGAGAGTGACGTGCGGAGCCTCGACACACGACGACAATGAACGCAAGGGCGGCACGCGGCGCCTAGCGACAGCGAGCGCAAGGGTGGCACGTGGAGCAGCTGCGCACGACAGTGGCAAGCGGAGCCGCAGCGCCTGACGGCGTGGAACGCGAGGGTGGTGCCCAACCACGTGCTGGGTCGAGCGTGGCGGTGGCGAGCGGCAGCCATCGTGTGCTGTGAGGCAGAGGAGAGTTCAGGAAACCGAGGAAGAAAAGGATAGGAGAAAAAATAAATAGAAATGATGGGGTGAGAGACATGACAGATGGACCTCCTTACACGTGTGCAGTGAGTTGGCACTTATATGTGGGGTCTAGATCTACCAACTAGGTAAAACTACTCACAAAGCCACCTTAGAGGGTTATTTGAACAGTTTTAAGTAATTTAAGATGTACAATATCTGGTTTTGTAGGTGAAAGTATGAAATAGACTCTCCTGTATTTTAGGGGTTACGTAGATTTTTTCTGTTTTTATACGTTTACATGATTTTTTTTAAATATGATAAATGATTATAAATTTTTTTTTAAAAATGTTAACTGCGCCAAATAAGGAGAACGGAGGGAGTAGCAAAGACCACCACCGGCAGCCCTGTTTGGCGCTGGAGGTGGAGTGGTGGACGCAGGTCATGGGGGCGGCAAAGGTGACATGGCAGGGACACCGATGGCCAAGTGGTAGAGGAAGGTTGATGGTTGGAGTCCGGCTATCGGGGTGCAACGGTTGCATCTCAAGAGCGCTAGGTTACCTAGGCAACCGGTGGTAGTGGATCTGGTGGCCGGAGAAAGTAGGATGGAGCGAGGGAGACTGTATTGGTAAAAATTTCAGGTCCTACCCAAAATGACCCAAAGAAAAGGTCCCATTAGACACATGCACTATTTAATTGGTCCGAACATATCACCATCGATCGATTGATTCAAGTGTTTCGTGTTAATAGAAAAAAAACCATTATCCTGAGCATGATCAAGTAGTACGCCCTTTGTACGATAACGCTCGTTAAAATTCCCTGGTCCTGGTATCTAAATCACGCGACGTTTACATTTGTTTGTGGTTGGTGCATAAACATTAAAGTTGGCTGTTGATTTAGATCATCGATTCTGATTTAGCAACTGATCTACGGTCTCTGTCCTAGGTACCAAGCACGAAAGTGGCATCATTAGGCTAACTTTAACGGTTTCCCATCCCCATTTCAAATTAAACTCAGTGTGAAACAATGCCCCCGGAACCACCGCTGAAACCGGCCTTAGTTTGTTACTCAGCCGATGTCTGCAAAGTCTATCAGAAGTCCAACACCTACCGAGCAAGTGTAGCCAAACAAACACCCCAGCATTTGACAGGTGCGTGTGTCTGTCAAAGCTTCCTCTTGGAAAAGTCTGTACGGTACCATCCGGTCCCATGAAGTTCTAAAATGATCATCTGTATTGTGGATCATTTTTTATTTTATAGACCTAAATGGTACCACAAGATAAGTTTGAGTATCTGGTGTGCAATTTATTAAAAAAAAACTATTGTTGTGACAGCAGATCTGCCCCTGCAACGCAAACCTAACATGCAGAAGTACGGTAAGAGAAACCCCGTTTCATGTAATGTAAGGTGTCCAACGTGCCGCATCGTGAAGCAGAGAAGCACGATCGTTGAACGGTCTTGTGCCTCTGCTGGTGCACAGACCACGGACCCGAATCTACGGCTACAGGCAAGCAAAGAAGAATCAACAGTCGGGGTGGTCGCGAAAGCTCCGCAGGCTCTGCTTTGCGTCGAATCGCCCGTCCGGCCGGCCCCACATGGCAGCCGCGGCTGACAGCCACGCATCCGCCCACAACAACAACGACCCGTCCGTTGGCGAGCGGTCACGTGAACGCCGCAGCCCGGAGCACCCGGTGAACATTCGAACCTGAGACCGGTACGTCCAGGCGCCAGACCCGGACGCATCAGACCGGCCCCCGGGGTCCACCGAGACGGGTCCCAGGCGTCAGCCGCCTCGCCCACCCCCACCCGCCGCGTCGCCCGCCAGACCCGCGGCCTTTCATGGGATGATGGGAGCGCCGCTACAGCGACAGAGAGACGGGAACGACGCCGCGGGCCGCGTGGGGCCGGACGGCGCGGTCGCCCTCCTGGCCCCGCACGTCAGCGGGCTGGTCCTGCGATCCCGTCCGGACGCGACGGCGTTAACTAATAAAACGTGCAGTGCAGGTGGTTGCGCGGGCCTGCGGGGGCTCGCGCTCCTGCGTTGCGTGTGGCAGGCGGCCAACTCAGCCACACCGGCGCGCCGGCCGGCACACAAATCTCTCTTTCCCGCTTTTGCCCCTGTCACTTCGGGCTTCTTTGCGTACAAGACCACGGGTGCTTTGCGAACAATCATCGAGGAATCCCCTCGGGGAGCCATATCGCCCCCCCCCCCCCCCCCGCTTTTTTTTTTCTTTTGCAATCGGCCATGGATGCAAGGAGAATGGTGGCGGTATTTCCTTGAGAAAACGAGCGGCCGTTTGCTCCGAATTCTTGCAGCTTCCAGCCTTCCATCCACCCAGGGCCAGGGGAAACTGAATACTACCGCTGGTAGTAAGTAGCAACCCATGTATGCACGTTAGTACATTGCCCCTTCCGTTGTTTTCAATCTTGATGTGGTACGCTGGGCTTCTGCACGGTAAGCGAGGATAAAAAAGACCAAAGATCATGCTACGGTCATGATTAGGCTTTCATGTCTATGATGGCACACAAGATAAATCCCTTTGTCACACAAGAACTCGCCGGTTGTTGTGAGTATGTACCTAGTGGATGAACAAAAATATCACACTAAGACTAAATACACTTTCTTATAACCTATAGCGTGAGAATAGTAGAACATTTGATAAGTAGGGAAACAAAGAGGAAATGGGAAGCATCATACGTCCAAAAAGGGCATCCGTGACGTTGAATGGAGCTCCACGTGTCGGCTTCCGTAACACCATCTAATCTAGCTTAATCGCCATCTTCCGTCTCATCCCCCATCCTTCTCCCGACGCCACACTAAACACGCAAACGTTTCGATCCTACCGCCAGACTCCCATGTTGTTAAACCCTATGTTTTTCTTGCCTCCCACGCTAACACTATTGCATATTGTTCGTGCTCCACAACCTGCTGTCTCGATATCTAGCTCGCCACATTGCCTTTTATTCCCGTAGCTGCCAAGCATGTCACATCTTTAGGTGATCTAGGGGCACAACGTGTGATCGCACCAAAGAGTGGAAGTTCACCGGCGATGTGGCTAACAGTTCAATATCATAGTGTAAAAATCAGTCTTTACGTCCCACATGGCCAAAGGGATGAAAAAGAACAAGGAAAAACATGTGTTCCCTCTTCTCTAGGCTCCTCCATTTATATCCACATTCACCTTGATTCGGACCGTCAACCGCTACCGAATCTAGAGATGGCTCAATTTGTGTAACATCAGAGGTGCTCTTAAAGCTCCAAAGTACTGTATAAAGAATAGAAAGACAAAGATCTAGATTGTAGAAAAAATAGTACTTCTATTTTCAAATATTTAGTGTCGGCTAGTCTGCACTTAAAACTAAAAGTCTTTCGGAAAAAACAGGAGACGGTATAGCTTCCCACAGCTCATAGGCACGCGGGCGTTGCATGCAAATCGAACGCAGCACTCCGTCGTGGAGATACAGTTGCTGAAAGCCGTTCACCGGCCGTCGACGTCAATATCAACAGAGGAGGAAAAATAGAAACAGTGAAATACCCGTCAAGCCCTCAACGCACACGACGCCCCCCAATATTTATTCTATCACCAGCACCAACTATTCCATCTAATTTCCTTTTCGCCCACACTTCCATCGCCGAGCCCGCAGCCGCACCTCCCTCTCCCTCTCGCCTCGCCTCGCCTGTCGCCTCCTCTCCTCACCTCACCACCACGTCCCACGCGCTACTCTCGCCGGCCGCCAAGGATACTTAACCCTGTCTCCGAGCGCGTCGCAGCCACGTCGCCCACGGCCATGGTGATCTCGGCCGAGGCGCCCCCGCCGCCTCCCCCGGATCCCGTCGCCGACGCCGCGGCGGTGGAGGCGGCGGCCGCGGCCACGTCGAACGCCCGCCAGGCCGCCGCGTTCTCCTCGTTCCCGTCCCTCAAGACGTGGGGGAGCCACCGAGCCCTGCGCTGCGCCCACGTCAACCGCGCCAGCGACGCCATCGCCTCCGCCGCCAGGCGCTCCCCGGAGACGACGCTCGACGTGGTAGCCGGGGAGAAGGCACCGCCGCGCCGCCTCCACGAGGCGGAGGCAGGGAGCATCGACGCCGGCGACGCGGCGGCGGCCAGGGCCCCGGAGCCCGCCGCCGCCGCGTCGCCACCGTGGAAGCTGCGCACCCGGCGGCGCCCCAAGGTGGCGGCGCCGTCCGCGAGCGCGTCGCCGCCGCCGCCTCTGCCCGAGCGGAGGCCGTCGCGGGCCCGCGCGGAGGCGCTCGACCGCGCGCGGTTCTCCGTGACGCTCACGAGCGAGGAGATCGAGGAGGACATCTACGCCGTGACGGGCGCGCGACCGCGCCGCCGCCCTAGGCGCCGGCCCCGCGCCGTGCAGAAGCAGGTCGATGTGAGTACCTCCGCCTCCCTGCCTCCGTGCCTTTACCCCTGCCAGAGAGGGACCCGTTGGTAATTTCGTAAAACGTGGCGTCCGCAGATGCTATTCCCCGGCTCGTGGCTGTCGGAGATCACCGCCGAGTCCTACCGGGTGCCCGACGACCGGTGAGAGACCGCGTCGCCGGCCCCATCGAGCACCGTCCAGCCGTCGACGACGACGCAGCAGAGCCAGCAGCCCGCTGGCGAATTCGCCAATCACAACCCGGTGCTGTTAACCCTTTCTTTATCTCGTCTTCTGCTGGCGGCGATGCTACCATGAGCTAATCAGCTATCGGTAACTATTGTTAATTGGTTGGATAGAATGCTAGTAGCAGTAGCAGCAAGTGACTAGTATCGAGTTTTATTATTCTGAGCAAGCGTACGTAAGGGATAGTTTGGTAACTGTGGTTTGGTGCGTGCTGGTATATTGCCCCTCCTTGATGGTCCCTTTGCTGTGGACTTCTGGATTTCTTTTCTTTGCAGTGTTTTGCTAATGCTAGTATCTTCCTCACGTCGCTGTTTCGTTTCCATGAAGTAGCAATGTTTGCATACGAAAATCTGGAAAAATGAAACCGACTCATTCTTGCTACGTACTGTACGTTCACCTGTGACGTCGACACATTTATTCCTTCTTGTTAATAGTTTACTGAAGGTCTGATAAGCATAGTTATTCCGCTGCTGTAGTTTTTCTAGGAATGCCGATTAACATGAGAGTGGCTATTCTTGGTCACATACCGGGTGAGCTTTTACCGGCAACGGGATAGGGTGGTACGAGCAGGAAGGGGGAATTCACGGCTGTTCGGCTGACACGCGGGCCCGACCACGACCCAACAGTTTGGAGACTCGGTGTGGGCAGCCAGCGGGCAGCAGGGGCCTTTTCGTTGCCTGTTTTTTTCAGGACCCGGGGAGGGCCCGCCCGTCAGGGAGGCAGAGTTAGTTGACACATATCCAATCCCCCGGTGGTCCCAGCCGTGGACCGTCCAAGGCTGCTGCCTGGTGGTGCTTGCCCGTCTCCCTGCGGCGGTGTCGCCCGGTCCATGCGGTGGCGGTTACGTGCGGGCTGACGGGCTGTCATGTGTTAAAACGAGGCTTCAGTGGTACTAGCAAGAACTACCATTACCAAGTTGTTTTGGGTTGGTTGCGGACTTGCGGCGCGGTTTTGCACCGAGCTGGTCCTCCCTACCGGTTGTGCGAGATGGGACCGTGGGAGGCCCGCCTTGCCCGGTCACCGGAAAAATCTGAGGGCTAGGCTCGTAACCCTTTTTTTTAAGGGATTTGAAAAATAGAGAAAAAAACTAATTTTTTTCATTCCTTTAAATATTTTGAGAAAATAGAGTTGTACGGAATTGGAACTGGAACGGATTTAGGCTTGCAAACCCATCCGCTAATCCCTTCTTGGCCCCTTTGAAAGTGCGGCGCAGTGCTTGTGGTGTGCCTCGCAAGCCTCACTGCTCTTGCGTCTTTACGGTCTTTCCACAGTACGTACGACCAGAGGACTACCCGGTGGCCTGGCTGTCAGACTGTACAGCGGTCAATACTGCTAGGTCTATACAGAATGCGAAAGTATACAGGGTCCACCACGGCAGAGGCGCACGGTGGGTTGACTATCGACACCGAGAACTCTGTTGTGGAATGGTCTGTCGCTACGCAAAAATAACCGGGGTTTTACTTTGTACTTTATTTAATTCTATACTGTAGAAAGGTCAAGGTTGAGTGTGCACGGAAAAGCTCATATTTTAAACCCAAATCGGTTGGCTTTTAATTGGGTCAGACTATGACCGAGACGACTCTGATGAGGTTCGTTCCAAGAGACAGATGACGGGCACGTGCTAATCTCCATCCTGCTGCTCATTTTCCTTTGTTGTGCGTGTACCGACGGTACCGTGGTGGCGGGGCTGACAAATAACACGTCAATTGGCGAGAGTGATTAATCAAGCGGATCGACATGGTCAACTCAACACGTTGGGTCGGGTCCGGTCTCGGGTCGGAGTGCAGCTGCACGCTCGCCTCGTGCTCTCATCAGGACGGCACCGGTTTTCCTCGAGCTCCCGTGTAGCAGAAAACAGTAGAGACGGTGCTTGCTGACCTTGTACTTTCCCTTCTCGGCCTGGCGGTACACGGCAGGAGTATATGTGCATGTGATGGGCCCATGAATCACATGCAGCTAGCCACGCATTTGCAGTTAACATGATCGAACCTTTGGTGCTTTCTGTACTTGTGTACCGAATTCTATCACCAATGGGCTTATCGGTTCTGGCTTGCCCAAATATGTATTGTCACGTGGATAATGGATCGGCTAATACTAATATATGGTACGGAAACGTGACTAGCAGAGCTCTGCTGATTTTTCTCAAGGCTCGTATCAGTGTTATGTGTATCTTGGTTTGTTGGAGCTGCTAAGCTAAGCTCACCGCCACCAGTCCACCACCGCCATGGACCATAAAATGTCTCGGCTTTATTTTGTTGTTGTATCGAGGGACGAGTCGATGGGAACGGTTGCATGCAAATATGAGGGTGCCCAATTAGAAATTCTAGAGCATAATGTTATTAGTCCATTAAATTACCGTTCCTTTTTTAGGCTCAATTGGATATGTTAGACCTTACGTTAGGTTACAACATAGAAAAATCATCATGTTAGACCTTCCCTTCAACCGAGCCAATTACCAAGGGAAAAAGGATTATGCATATCACTTCCGTTCCTTTCCAATACGTCAGCAAGAAACTTTACTCGAATTGAATGGCGATACATCAGCGTCACCGGCAGCGGCAACACGATGGTGGCGTTTTCTGGCATTGAAAAAAAAAAGAATGAACAAATTGCGCGTTGCATCCACAGACCACGCGCGAGCCATGCAGATCTCGAACCAGGCGAGTTTAGTAAAATAGGTAGCCAGGTGAGCTCGCGCTGGAGTCATCGGGCTATCCGCGCTCCCGTTGCTCGAAATATTTACTCCAAAAAAAATATTGCAGTTCGATCAGTAACATCCTTTTTTTCTATACCATCATTCACTGCATTTTTATTCCTCTATATATTTTTTCCATATCCAACTACCAACTATTCTATTTATTTTCTACCAACTGACTACCTCTAATTAAAAATACATATATTCCAACCATGCATTCAAATGCACATGCAGATTCTTGCATGCACATGCAAACATGTACGGGTTGAAGCCGCCCTAATACAGGAGGATTCGCACCATGCCTATTTCCATCAGGCTGCGGCAATTGGTTTGGGTCCATCTTGAAAATGTGGGAATAAATTCATCCTCAGGCAGATTCAAACAACGTACAATCCTCTGCTCATTTTCTACAAGCTACTATAGCAAATACATGCAGAAATCCATCCATGGATGACAAAAACAAATACACGAAGGTGAAATACACGAAGAACAGAAGCTATCAGCAGCTCCAGCAGCGCCCTGGAGGCACGACGGCTGGCTCCCTCGGTGCCGCGTCCGCAGCCTCCGCCACTGTGCCGGCGCCGGCCCTCTCCTGGCGCGTCCCTCCTCGGCACCGCCTCGCCGCCGCCGCCCCTCTCCTGCCGCGGCCCCACCTCTGTTGCAGCTACGCCGCCGCGCCCTCTCCAGGCTCGGCCCCACCTCTGCTGCGCTACCCCGCCGCCCCTCCCCTGCCGCGGCCCCGCCTCAGTGCCGCGCTACCCCGCCGCCCGTCTCCTGCCGCGGCCCCACCTCGCCGCAGCCTCGTCCCGCCGGCCTTGTCCCGTCGCCCGCCATCGACCCTGCGAGCACACGGCCCCTATACCGCACGACGTTAGTGAGGACGCACCTGTGGCTTCGTCGCGCCGGCTTGGAATGGCTGGTGGAGCTCTCCTTCGACGACGTACGGGATTCGCCTAGATCTGCCCGCCGCCGCTTGCCAAGATTCAAGGACGGCGCCGGCAGCTTCTTCTCAGGCGAGCTCCCCTCCCTCTCCCTCCCTTCGCAGGCCGGGACTGGCTCCCTCGGTCCGCCGCCGCCCCAGTCCTTAGATCCGCCGCTGCCAAAAATTTACTCCAAATGGTACCGGGAAGTTTTGGAGTGAAAGGGTGCAGATAGTCTCACTCATGTACCCAGCCGTACCCACTACCCAGTAGCTAGCGTAGGCCTCAGCTGTCGGCAGCCAAGTCGTGGTGCTCCTCGGGTTCCACACGTGACCTTGTCGTCTGCCACGTCGGATTCCCGGTAAATACAGCTGGAAATGAACAACTAATGATCAATTTGGTGATTATTGCCGTCATTAGTGATTGCTAACATCGAGTGCTCTATACTAAGGCCATATTTGTTCACACACTGATTATATAATCAACCTTATAGTCTTAAGTGGCTAGCAAACACCACAGCACAACACGAGGAAGCCACGCCAATGCTCAAGATGACGAGGCAGAGGTAGGGGTGGTAATGGGTGATGACCCCAATGTTTCTTCGCAATCCAAATGATCTCTTGATGTTTTTTTAGTTCAAAAATAAATAGGAATACGTCTGATCTTTAAATTTTATAGCTAAAATTTTAGGGTCCTTTACCACCCCTAGGCAGAGGGCGGTGGTATCAGGAGAGGGATGGGGACGGCGTGATAGGCGAATGGATGCATAGTGTCGACGGGATAGGACTACCTTAAGCTTGTGCATGTGTATTTTGCGCAATCAAAAAACAAGGCAGCAGTTTGGCATATGCATATTGTGAGAGAGCGGGGAAGCGAGAGCATATCCACCGACCGGCGCTGCCCGCCTTAGAGACCCAAGCTCCGTTCCTTTTGGCGTAAAAGCAGTGGAATCAATAAACTAGCATGAACCGAGAAGCTCTCCACTAATCGAACAGCGCAGAGCCAATTCCAATATTATGCAACAACGGTGTGGATCCGCTCCGCGAAAAGGAACGGAGCCTCACGCAAATCTATAAGGCTTACTCAGCCACTATGTCTAATTTGATGTGAAGGGTCTAGAATTCAACATCTTTTACATCTAATCTTGTCAATAGATAAATAGAAATCCCCAATAATTGATCTAAGTAGTTGCTACTCTTTCTGTCCTAAACTATAAGGAGTTCTAGTCTTTATTAGATTCATTCGTTACTCCACGTATGTGTCTAGATCTATCAGCATCAATATGAATGTGAACGGATAAAAAAAGAGCCAGAACCCATTACAATTTAGGATGGAGAGACTACATTTCAACACCAGTTGCACAAGGGCACTTGCTGCAATATCATGTTGTTTTAAACAAATATAAACAGAGGGGAGAGCATCCCAGAAGGCAATTTAGCCAAACAAATCGTATGTGAATACCTGAAAATCTAGCTGAACAGCTCTCACAACCTTAATTACATGGGAACCAAAAGAACATATACGCAAGATTTAGGCCATATTTAGAGCAAAGTGTTTTCATAGTTTTGATACAATATTATGGTATTCTAAACCGGGAGTTGTTTGATTGCTTTTTCGAAATCTCCATCTTAAAAAAATGGTTTGCTAAATACCATGGTGTTTTTTTTTTTGTGTGTGAATATTTGAGCCTTCATTTCAACCTAAAGTTTTTATGATTTTTGCTACCTTCTTACTGATTTCCATTTAAACACCATGGTTTGCAACGTTCAATCCTAAATACCATAGTTTCAACCGAGTTAGACAAAGCCATGGTGTCTGTATCAGGATAATTATAAACTATGGCACTATAGAGTATCTATAACCATGTCTCCAAGCAAGCCATGAATGACCACACTTGACAACAAGGATAAATTAGACAAAACGGGTGAAAAACACTAATTCATTTCTATTTTCACATTTTATCGTAAATAGCAAGAGCGAGAATGGGATCATGATATACATGTATACGGAAATGGACACAACCTAGAAGCTGTGGGATGATTGATCTAGGGATGAAAGCGGATCTGATAGGAGTGGATAATGCCATTGCCATATCGTAATCTTCTTTATTTTGTTGGATTTGGAGCTAAATGGATATTACACTGATACATATATGGATTTGTTAGGATGTTGGAATTGATACAGAGTTGAATTGAAAGCGGATTCAAAAAGTTGGATAAGACATACATGTAGTTTCAAAAAACGATCAATAAATTCGTAGTTAGTGGCATGACTTGTGGATCACAATTAAATAGCTAAATACTGTAATAATCAATAACTATGATGATAATATGTTACAAACTTGTAAGCAAACACAAATTATTACAAGTTCTCGGAACACGAACACAGATAGAAGTACATTGCCGCATGATAGCCTTTATTTAACAGTGGACGTAATTAACATGGCACAATATATAGTTGGTGGCTAGGCTCAGCCTTTACTGCATTTGTAGTGTGTTGCCCTATCTAAACTAATCGGACAATATATAGAATAGTAAAATGCACCGTTAGTCCATGTAGGGGACGAGAGAAGGCGGTGGACAGGCAGTGAGGCAGGACTGCAGGAGACGTTGAGTGGCATATGTGAGACATAGAAAAAAAATCCAAGGGGATAAATAGAAAACAAAACATAAAACGAAGAGTCGTGGACTGTGGTGAACCACATAAAAAATTAATAGACCCCAAAATATACTTCGAAAGTTGATGGACGTAACTGACACAACCGAAAAAGTTAAGTTAATGGACTAACGGTGCATTTTACTCTATTATAAACCATAAACTCCGTATTCAATTATTGGATAATCCACATTCATCGGATTTAATGATTTAATATTATGCTCTGCGTCCGCACACAAATTAGGTTCGAAATAACCATATCTGTATGGATATAAAATTATTTCCTCATATCCACAGTTCCACACAATCTAGATTCAGACCAGATTTGATCTGAAAATTATCCGATCCATTTTCACCATTAGTTCTATTGAATAATACGATGGTCACTACATTTAATGACCAGAATTAAGGGTGTTAATTCCCTCTTCTCATCCTTAGTTAAGTTATAGAGTAAAATCCATCTCCGGTCTCTAAACTTGTTTTGGTGTGTCAATCCGGTTTCTAAAGTCTCAAAGTGACCATCTCGGTCCCTAATTTGTCTCGGTGTGTCACCCGGTCCCTAAAGTCTCAAAGTGATCATCCCGGTCCCTAAACTTTTCTCAGTGTATCAACCCGGTCCCTAAAGTCTCAAAGTGACCATCCCGGTCTCTAAACTTTTCTCGGTGTGTCAACCCGGTCCCTAAAGTCTCAAAGTGACCATCCCGGTCCCTAAACTTTTCTCGGTGTGTCAACCCGGCTCCTAAAGTCTCAAAGTGACCATTTGTACCGGGACCGGTTGACAAACCAAGACAAGTTTAGAGACCGGGTTGAGATACCAAGACAAGTTTAGGGATCAGGTTGATACACCCAGACAAGTTTAAGAAACGGGATGATTACTTTGAGGAGATTTTATGGACCGGTTTGACACACCAAAACAAGTTTAGGGACCGGGATGGTCACTTTGAAACTTTAGAAACCGGGTTAACACATCAAAAACAAGTTTAGGGACCGGAGATGGATTTTACTCTAAGTTATATATATGAATACATGTTCGGGCATATCCCAATAAGTTGAAAGCTGAGATGAGATGGAATTCTATAAAAACAGGTAAGAAATACCCTATTCCATGACCTTCCCATTTCCATATTTTCTCCATAAATAACAGGAGGGCCGAAGGTGGAAAATTTTAACCCTACGTGCTAGTTTGGCAATCCCATTTCTCTAAAGGATTTGGAGAGAATTTGGGAGAATTGAGAGAAAAATGAACTGATTTCCCTCCATTCCCAAATCGTTTGACAAATGGGGTTGCAAAAGGCCTTACTCGACATTGTCCCCTGCTACGTTTACCAAGCATCCGATGTCCCGATGTGCTCATTCGAAGGTATTGTATAAATTTAGCATCCCAAAAGCACAAAGGGCAAGGTGCTCTGTAACTCTCCTACACCAACCGTAGCCTTGGGAAACCAGTTTCAGATGTTTTGCATTCGGTTTGACACTACGCTAGGCAAGGTCAGCAGACTCAGCATCCAGTAGGCCAAGTTCCTGGCTCGTGGCTAGTCTAGCTGTGAAGGATACCTAGACGACAGGAAAAACAAATAACCCTGCGAAGGATTGTTTGTATATACGACACGTTATCATCCGGATTCCCGTCACATACTCACATGGGCTCAGCCCTTGCCTGTTGACAGGACGAGGGCGCAGAAAGCCGTCCCCTTGGCGTCACAGGATTCTCCTCTTCTGAGGGAAGCCTTTTGGGCTATCTTCCACAGCAGGCAAAGCAGATAGACAAAAAATAGCACAACAGTATATGGGCGGATAGGCGAAAAATATCACAACAGTGCATTCGTTTCAGGTGGTCCTGCGGAAAATTCAGTTCCAGTTCAGCAGTGACCGCCAAACCGTGTAGAACCCAGCCACCTGACGAACAACAGAAAGGTACTGCCTCCTCCCCCATTCAATACATGACATTTTTTAGTTCTTTTTAAAATAATATTTGTAGGCACTTTACCACTTCGCCAAGGCTCCCTTCTGTAGACAATATTCGTGATTATATAAAAAATGCATGGTCAACATCTAAAGATTAAATTAGTGTACAAGTAATGCTCGCTGCATTGGTGCAGCTTCCATTATTTTCAGTTGACGAGTTTTGGTTGTGAATTCTAGGATTAGGAACTTATTGTCATATGGAGTCAATGAAACAAAACAAATCTTTATCTGTCAAGATTTGGTTGATTTAAGTTCATGGAACGGAAATTGGAAGCCGTTTCAAAAGAAAAAAAATATTCATCAGTGTGGCCCAAAGACAATCAATTTCGTAGCGAAAAGTAGGTCCAATATCCAAGGACCCAGCCTTCATACTTCCCATGTAAAAGCCATAATAGAATATATTTACTAATGTAGTTTTATTAGGCACGCTCATTGACTGTAAATTTCAGTAGATGAATAATCAAACAGACACAGACTTTACGAATTATTCATCATGCCCCTATATTATATGGAAAGCATGATACAGCTAGCACTATGGTTAAACCATTCCACCAGGCATTAACCCTGCTACAACTTAGTGATACATTGGCCAGCAACAGGTCGACAATCACTGTTAAACCATCTGTGAAACAAGATGATATTTCCAGTTCTGGAAGGCAAGCAATTTTACGTGGGGATGATAATAATAACCTCAATCATAAGGATGGGGATCGCACAACAGATGAGTAGTAGTGTGCCTCTAACTCCTTGAGGCTTGCTGCTGCTTCCTGCCCAATCCTCTCCAGCATTCTCTCTGTTCCCTCCGCTTGCTGACCTAGCACCTCAATCCTTCTATCCACATTCTCACTCAACGAAGCAAGCCCCGAAAAGATGGCTGTCCTCTTAAGTTCTGACACTAATTTCAACAGAGAGTCCGCTGAATGTACCTGAACAGAACGCAATACATAAGACACTATAGAAATTTAAAGCTCGAGTTGATACAACTTTTGCCATTCTCATCATATTTCTAGAATTAATTCCTATTCTAGAAAGAAATCGCATAAGGTAAATAAGTAATTACTATTAGGGTAGAACCCAGTTATGCTGTTTCTCTTCCGGAACCTGTATTGATGCTGGTGTCCTCAGCTCTGTGCGTGTATCCAGACCAAAAACATATATGCTTTCAATAAAAGCAGAGTAGCAGACTCATTTTTTCTAAAAAAAGGTGAATAGGTGATTGTGTTTGGCCAGAGCAATTAATCAGAATATCACAATTCCTCTGTACCAAGATCTACCTTAATGAGATAGTACTCTGTTTGTCTCCAGTTATATATAATCACATCTTGATTCTACCAACTGAAACCTGCTTCAATAATACCCTCATTAATCTAGCTTGCATTTCCATCACATCCCCATGGCAGGTCTCACCTATGACAGTGACAAATTTTTCGCACCTCATATCACCATGCAGTATCTGATATAATATTACAGACGGAAATATCTTAACTTATATATCCTTTCTGATTCTACAGCCTGGTTATCTCAAGCTATAAGATTACATAACCCAATATCTTGTTCATTGTGCATGCCATAAACTGATGACAGTGACACAAACAGGGACCAATGGCAAAATCCAACGGGGACAAACAGGGAAGAACCTCTGTGACTTGCTTTACCGTATGCTTGACTTAATTTACATGTTCCATCAGCATTGCAAAAGTAGAACCAAAGCAATATTTCAGAAACCACAACGAAATAATAGTCTGTTGTTCTTTTTAAGGAACCAAGTTATAGCACTTAAAGTAGGTTACCATTGCTGCAAATTTAGTTCATGTATTTTAGAAAAATAACTATGGTATATACTTGATTCAAACACAAGTTTTAGGACAAAAATCCGCTAAATCGTTGGTGCGAAGCGAACACGTCCATACCATGCGGGCGGCGCGCATCTCCATCTGGAAGGCCTCCTGCGAGTTGCGCACGGGCGGATCGTTGACCTGGCCATGACATCCCGGGCTATCGTTAGTCCGGAGTGCTTCGCGCTGCCAGATTCGAGGAGGGGGAACAAGGGCGCGGCGACGTACTCGGGAGATGTTGATGAGGGAGGAGAAGTTGTCGACGAGGCTGGAGATGTCGGCGTCGGCCTTCTGCAGCAGCGATTTCTGCTTCTGAACGGCGGCCGCTGCCGCAGCGGCTGTCGGGCCCGGGGCGGAGCCAGGGCCGCCGCCCGCTTTGCTCATCACGCAGCGCGGGTGGCTGGGCTATTGGAACGGCCAGGCGCCGACTGGATCCGATGCGCTGCGGCGGCGGTCGGCGGAACCAGCGCCTGGCGGCCGGGCGCCTCCACGCGGATGGGCGAACCAGGCTAACCGTAAGCCTCAATCGGCGGCGCCCCTCTGCCTCTGCGTTTGTGAGTCGGAGGGGCGAGGGCCTCTGCAGCGGGTCTGCGGGTGCGGGTGAGTCCGGAGTTTAGCTGGGCCTTTTCTTGTTGCTAGGCCGCGGCGCCGCGCGTTTTACCTGGGCCTGGATGGGCCGGTGGGCTGGCATATCTCCCCTCCCTTGCTTCTTAAAAATGCTATATAGTTTTCAAGCTGTATATATGAGTGAGTATATCTAAATTCAACTCGGAATTCCTAAGATGGGATCTTTAAAAATGAACAAATTTACTCAATGAAAATTTGTATAACTGTGGAGCATTTTGATTATGAAGCTAGAGCATTTTTTTCGTTGAGTGGCAGAACAATGTTCTACCTCAGAAGAAATTTGTTCCAACGTTCACCAAAGATTGTTTGAGGGTTAGTAGCTTAGAAGAAATATATCTCGGCTTCACAAGAAAGTTGTTCAAAGTTTAGGAGAGAAATACTCAATCTCAACAAGAAAAATGTTCAAATTTCATAGAAAATTATTCTATATTCATAATAAAGATGCTCCAAAAAGAAAATGCTCTAAATCATAGAAGTTGTAAGAAAAAAATTTCAAACTTCAAAAGACAAATTGTTGAAAAAACATCCATTTTACTTACTCTGATCAAAGGAAATGTGCCTTGTTCAGTTGGTTAGATGGGAGGAGTGGTTGTGTACCTGACCAACCTGGGTTCAAGTCCTTCCTAACTTGAATTTAGGTGCATATTTATTTCTGTTAATTGTGAAAACATCTAGGTGGACTCATTTCATTTAATTGGCTCTCAGGTAGAAAAGAATCATGTATTTGTTTTCCTTCCATTCTTTTTTTTCCTGAAAGAAGTTTCTTTCTCATTGTGGTTACTAAATTACTTGTTCATGTAGGGAGCTGAAAAATCTCCCTCAGCATTATATTTTTCACTCCACTTTCTCACGACAACGCTATCTGTTCCTCTGCCTTGCAAGTAACTCAACCTGCATGAACTTGCATGCCAGCTAGCTCGACAGTCCCTTTAGATACCTGTCTGCCTAGCTATCACGTTGCATCACTAACAAACCTACGTACTTATATTGATGCTCTTAAATCAACAGCATAGCATAGCTAAGTAGCGCGCAAGCATGCTGGTGACGTTCTGGCTCACACTATAGTAAAAACTATTACTAGCTCAATTATGAGATACCAAGGATGCTTAAGTAGCTAAGCTAGTGTCTGGACCCCGGCCCTCTAATCGAGCCTCAGACCTAATGCGCTTGGCATGTGACACAGTTGAAATGATATTGAGTACTGACCTGACTCTATCGACATAGAACACTGCCTATTCGGTGTCTAGATTTTTTTTATAGAATTTTTGGGGATTGAGCTCTAATCCTGGATCAGACTGGAACGCGCTCCACCACTTGTATTTTTCTGGATATGCTGATTAGGTGGAGGCCACTGTGAAAGTGCTTCTGTAACTGAATGTGGGAGAAAAAAGAAAAATAGTTGGCCCTTCACCTCCCATGCATCCCAGTTCCCAGGTGTGGACTGTGAGATTTTAGTAATAGTGCTGAAAGGAACAGAAAAAAGAGAAAGTGCTCGCTCTGATCTCCCATCGATCAGAGCTCATCAGTGGTTGATTGAAGCCATCCGGGACGGAAGAGTAGCAGCAGCTGTGGCCTGTAGCAAAGACAAAGAGTACCAGAAAGTGAGAAAACTGGCTAGCCAAGTGAAAGGCGAAGTACAGATACCAATAAAGTGGGCAGGCTTTCATCAGACCAAATGATCAGGAGTCCACAAGAGTGCACTTTTTATCCCCATCTCTCTCCTCACCCCAATGCCAGTGTCACCTTGAGCATGGCATCTTCCTTGTAATCATAGCACTCACTCCTAGGGCTACGACAACCTTGGCTCTACCTGTTGATCTGTGACTGGTTGGTTGGTGCCACAGGGGTGAGACCCACCCCCCAGGAAACTCAGGAGCAGCACTTCAACATGATGCCCTAGGTTTGCCAATGATTTCAAAGGAGACATTGACTATTCCATTGCTTCACTTCTAGGCCAGGGCCCCGCTAAAAGAAGAGGATTGATGAACTCCTGAACAAGAAGCAAAGCTCTTTGATTCCCTAATCAAATTCTGCGCTAATGCATGCAGCAATGTTTCTTTTGGGGGGAAAGGACTATAAAGTTAAATTGTGTCGTGAGACATAAGCAATGGATTTTCTCTATATTGTGTATTTGGCGTTGCATTATATTTCAACCGATTCAATCTAGCACAAAAAAAGAGTAATACTTTATTATTTCATTTCTATGTAACGTACTGTTTTGTTTGAACGTTTGAGCTCAACTACGACTCAATGATTGGCGAAATATAACCACCAACCATTTTGCAATATATATATGGTTTATAACTAAAAGTTAAGGTTCAGCTTGTCCCAACCAATGCACATGTCGTGCACATGTTATAAGTTTGCTGATTTCCTGACATCATTACTCTATTTAACTTCACAACAATAAACCATCGCTTTGATGGCAAAACACTATATATGGTGCATAGGTGAAATGCCTCTGACTCTCTGGTCATGCTGACACGTGTGACACATCTTGACTACTATTTGGCATTTGCAAAATTGAAATAATAGTTGGACCCAGAATCAAATAGGACTTCTAAGTTTTCTCGGGCACTAGTTAGATGTGTATTATTGTGTCCTGGTTCCACTAGAGGATGCATGCCAACTCACAATGCCGGCCCAAAATTGGTATATGCTGATGGACCACAAATGTATACTTATAGCATATATTGGGGTTCTCCAAAAACACACAAGCTGACATCTTTCGGCGCATAATGAAGTTGAGGAACCTTACAAACAAACAAGAGGCAGCATGTGGCCCACAATCTAATCACGCTCCATTTGGGATAAGGTTTCTTGACATAAAACTACATCAAGGACTCAAGTGAGATCATAGCAAAAGTGTTTTCAAATCTCCCCTTTTAAGATCTTGTTTGTAGTTGGGACATCTTGGTGATGGTGACTCACATGGGCCTCATCAGGCCAAAGGTTATAGCTAGCATTAGTTCTTTAGCCTTTACTCCTAGGTGGTAAGCTAGGAAAAAATTTCTAGATGCCTTGTGGTAAGGGTATCAACTGAGCTATAGTTTGTTGGGAAATATGATGGTTCATCAGTTCATTACTTCTAGTGGTTGGGTGTCCTACTTAACAAGTGTCGTTCAAGGAAACGTTTGTTGACAAATGTGTTGTTCGGCAGTCGTCATTTCAGTTTATCATGTCACCTTCTTTCAAAGTTAAGCACTTTTTCAAAATAGGTAAAACCATGTTTCGTGTGCAGAGATCGATAATCAGCAGTTATAAACATGAATGCTTTCCATTTTTCTATATGATATTTCAAATGGCTGTTTAATTTTGATGACCGCGAACGACCAAGAAGTTTGATACCCCAGTCGATTAGTAACTTTCTGGAATTCGTTAGAACAAAATTCCAAATAGTTATAGTGCCTGTAGATAACAAGACGTACCACCTTAACTTTTCGTACCATTTTCTAAAACGAAAATCATCCAACGACCAAAACTAGACAACAAAGCATAGTTCAGATAGAACAAGTAATCGTACTCTGCTTTGAGTGTCCTGGTTCACGAATGGAATGTTTAGTACTACCAAAGGTCCAAAATGGAGTTAATAGACTGAGAACTGACAAGCATATGAGTGATAAGGGAGTACGTTGTGGTTCGCCTCGATCTTTTCATCATAACCACCGCAAGTTCCATCAACTGGAGAGAGTATATGAAACATAAATTAAACCTTGAAGTAACGGAAAACTATTGGTGCATAAGGGTGTGTTTGGATGCCAAGGCAAATTAAAGCGTTGGCCGGCCAATATTCGGCGACCAAATCGGTCACCCACGATTTTGCTGGACTTTGGCATCCTTTTGAACTGTTTGTAGTTTGGCCTGCGGAATCCCGGGGTTTAATTTATCAAAAATATATATATATACATGGTGCCCATGCATGGTCAAGGGCCAATATTAATCAGGCCTGGCATGCATGCATGCATGCATGCATGGGGTATTGGGGTGGATCCAAACACACCCCACTTTTATAATTTTGGATGAAACACGTATATGATTTGTAATTATAAGACTTAGTGGATGGATTATAGTATTATACTGTATTACTTTCCTAAAGGAGTTACAGTGGACGAATTATTACCGATCATTAAAGGCTCAAATATTGGGTGCACCATGCATTCATCTGCATGCCAAAATGAAGACAGGAAAAGCTAGCTAGGGACAAGTCCAAGTTGACACCACGATCATAGAGAAACCTACCGACACAAAAATTTTTAGCAAAATTTGTAGCTTTACATCACCTTTCATGTCACATCAGCAGCACACAAGAATTGGGCAAATCGAACCATATGAAGGTGTCAACCCCACATACAGTACATTCTAGAAGAGGTGATTAGTTGCTGTTTAAATAGAAAATATTAATTAATAAAGTGTTTGGCCATCCCTTTCAGCTATCTCTTGCCTCCCTCAGCTAGAAATTTCTCCCCGATCTTGTGCCAATCAATAAAGGAAATATTATAGTACCTGGCCAGGCCTTATCCCTATTTCTAGTCACCAAACAATTGAAAGCCAACTGGAATTGGCCGGCACTAATCAAGTGAACCTGCTCAGTGGTCTAAGCCTGCTAATACTCTACACTAGACAGGTCTCGCCATGCGTCACCTACTTGTCCTTTTATTCAAAGACTTATACCTACGTGTACTTAAGCCACCAATTAACTAATCCTACAAGCAACACACGATCCCAAGATGACGCAAGCCTAGATTTTAAGAATCGACTCATGCAAAGACCAACTAATAATATGGGTCTCAGCCGAGAAAAGATGATGAAATCCCAATTAAGATGTTTAGAATAATCATGTGGCAGTATATATACTTTATAATGAATTGAAGAATTAGCGAAAGCGAAAAAAAAAGAGATGGAAAGGTCAGACGACATGCATCTGTAGTTTTGTCAGCTATAGGCTTGTCGACTAGATCGACACAGAGCTGAGTGCTGCGTGGTGTACATATGCATCCACATGACATTGACGATTAGGTTGATTATTTGAGCTAGGAAATTAAACTAAGCTAGTTGCTTGTCTGGAGACATCCTATCAAATCCTTTGTACATGTCTCCCGTACAATCATGGATTATTATATGCGCGCTGATGCTTTGCCAAGTGAAGTGACTCCATAATGACGACCCAAGTAGGGCATATAATATAATAATTTATTAGCTTTATAAATAGGGGTTAGCCCCCTGTCCATAGCTAACCTAGCTAGCCTAATCCACTCGGATCTGAATGCGATGCGAGTTTGATAAGCCACATTTCGTACACGCCATTAGTAGTTACTCTTCAATCAATCCGTACTCTCCCACATGTTAAAGTTTTAGAAGGTATATATATTAAAAGTTGATAGATACTTTAATAGCCGCAATAGTTGATAATTTAGAAAAATATTATATATATATATATATATATTATTTAATTTTCTATAACTACATATATTTGTACTTTAGAATCTAGATGTAATTTTATTTTATCTTTAGTAATATTAAAGGTGATTATTTTAATTTATCTTTTATAATGGGTAATTTATCTTTAATGGCATGGTGGGCAATTTAGTACGGAGTAGCCTATTATTGTAATACATGAGTGATAGTGGTGCTAAGTGTATGTAACATGGCAAGATTATATAGCCCATAATTGAATATATTATTAACATTGCTCCACAATGATACATTATTACTCAGCTTGTGGGGTTTGCTTTGTAACAAGTTTTTCAACACTTGCTGCTAGTTTAT
Source organism: Paspalum vaginatum (assembly GCA_030272315.1). Lineage (NCBI taxonomy): Eukaryota > Viridiplantae > Streptophyta > Magnoliopsida > Poales > Poaceae > Paspalum > Paspalum vaginatum. The sequence continues at coordinate 5,658,658 of CM059014.1, read as the reverse complement.
AAACATTAATTTGCGTATGTATATATAATTTATTTTGTTTGGATTGACAAGACGAGTGGAGTAGAGGCACAGTGATAAGGGGTTTATTAGGAGGAGACCAGGCGACGGAGTAAGGCGTGCATGGCGGTAGGGACGAGAAGGGGAGGTGGCAAATAGTGTGAATGGAGCACGGGGACATTGGGATTCAAAGGTAGAAGAGAGGGGTAAGGGGGAAAAGAGGAGAGAGAGGTGCTAAAGACCTTTTCGGGTGAGCCTCTACAACTCTAAGTGAAATCACATCAAGCTTTTTCCTAAAAACAACTTCGTGAATGATGCCTCATAACAAAGAAGGCATTTTGCACTGCAAGGGAAGAGCTGCTCAGAGGTGGGTTCTCTAGCTCCTCCAACGGCCTCGGTGCAGCCGATCTACGCTCGCATTATTGCATGTTAAAAAAATCCATCAATGTACAAGTTGAGTGTTCGAAACAAACTTAGCTTTCCTTTTATAAAATACATAGCTCATACTACAACCGTACCCTAAATAAGATACACACTAGCGCTACGGCTACGAAGGAAGAAAACAAATAAGGAAAGGCAGCCAATGCCGAGCGCACATAACCGCCGATGATTAATCTACTGTGCCATGCGTGGAACACAACGACATATCACACCGACAGCTGTGTCTTAATTAGTACTCGTACAAAACAGTCTTCAGGGTGCGGGGTGGAGGAATTGGTTGCGAAGGAGCAACGGGACGACAGCTGGTGGGCGAATAGAAAACTCAAGCAGGTAACCCCCAGCTGCCTTAATCTATTCGATACGAATCTTAGGATGATCTATCATCATCCACCACCCCCTCCTGCTGGTCCTGTGGGGGCCGGTCACCACGCCACTGTGCACATGTTGACTAGCTAATCCCTTGTTAATTCAGCGCTCCACGGATTATATATACTACTAGTAGTAGTATATAATTAATTAACAAAAAAAAATATCAGCTTGTTGATTGATGAGCAAGCCCCTCCCCTGCTGCTAGTAGTCACATGTAGCACTAAACAAAAGCCCTAGCGTAAAGCGCAGCAGCAGGGGGGGACTGTGGAGTCCTATTGGCTGCCGCGCCCATGCACGCCTGCCGTTCCCTCGTACGTGGCCAACGGAGCTCGCCGTGGCGCGGCCAATGGGAGCGCAGGGCACGTGTTGAGACGCCGCTGGCTGGGTCGGTCCAACCGCGGCGCGAAACGTGGACGCCGGTTCACGGCCGGCTCGACCGGACCGGGTTCAGGCGAGTGGGGCCCAGGCCAGATCTCGGTGCAGGGAATCGCCGGACATTACCATAAAAAGAAATTTCTGTCGCTGCTGTTTCTGTACTGCTCGCTCGCTCGTCAGTGCTCATCTACCGGATGGAGATCAGAAGGGCGGCAGAGTTAACGATGCAGCCACGTAAATTACCTGCCCACCTTTCAGTCCTTATTAGTACTACGTACGTGCTAGATAAATAAGTTAACAAACGGGCGTACACGCTGCCTGTGCTGTGTTAATTAAAAACTTAAAATAAGGTGGCAAGGCTTTCTATCACATGTGGCAAGGACTCATCGTGTGTGCGCCTTGCGGTTTTGTCGACACGTATGTAAGCCCAAGTTAAACAGTGAACGGACATGCTGCTGCAGTCTCACGAGCACACACGAGCTATACGCCGCGTACGCTGGGACTGATCATGGCCAGAGGAATTCAGCAGAGAGCATCGTCGCGTGCCTGTCACTTCGGTCGTCTCTGCGACGCAAGTACGCGGCGCACTTGCACTTGCATGCACCGCCGGGACCGGAACACCACCATGTGGGTCTTCAGCGTGCTGGTGCTGACTCAGACTCACTACTCATCACACGGACGCCGAGGCAGCAGCCGGCCAGCAGGGATCGATCGATCGATCGAACACCACACCGGCTGCAACTGCATGCATGCTTACTCCAGCAGGCCTCTCGCCCAGGGGTAACCATCAGTGCAAAAGCAGCTTTCTTTGCACTACTTGTTAATTGCGAACTAGGAACGGTTAGTTGGCCAGTCGGGAGCGAGGGGGCCACCGGCGCGTGATCGCCCTTTTGGTGCCATGCGCTGATGCACGTTGAATCCCCGAGATTGTTATCTTATTATACGTTCCCTCCCCTTATGTAAGTGGTCGTTGAAGGGAAACAGATAAAGGGACAAAAGTCTATATACGGTGGCATCACACAAAAAGCAAGAGGAAAATGACTCAGGGTGCACTAGGCATGCCACAGACGGGGAGCTAGGTGCCTAGGTTTAGTTTATTATGCAATGTATGTTTATTCTATATTAATTCAGATAGCTACTGTACATAGAAAATTAACTTTCCTTCCCATCACGTCCTGGATCAGCTAGCAGACCAAATCAAACACGTCCTCGTGCATCACTCCTCGTCTATATATATTAATTAATCTAGCACTTGAATTAACACAGCAACAAGACATCATGCATATGGTGGCAGAGATTAATTGATGGATGGATCAACCAAAAATTTACAGGGTCTGCACTGCACAGGCATGGCCGTCCTTGAGATCATCATGCATAATATCAAGAACCGGCGGGGTCTCTCTTACAGGTGGCTTACATGCATGCAGCTTGCTTTCCGAATCCCAGCAACGACTAAATATAATTACTAGTGCTAATTACCTAGCCAGCAGGGATGATGGGCGTTGTGGACGAGCGATCGATCTTAGTAGGAGTACAGAGAGGCTTTAGTAGCGGTAGTAGTACTAGTAGCAGTAGGCGATTAATTGATCCTTAATTTTTACCAAGGCAAGGCAGCAGCGCGTGGCACGCATGGCATCATCCCGCTCCCGCGCGCCAACCGCCGAGTCACAATCCGGCGGGCGCGAGGCTCAGCTGGAGGTCCAGCCCCAGCGCGTCCTCCGTCCCGGCCACCACCGGCTCCGCCGCCACCACCATCCCTGGCCCCGCCGCCATGCCGGGGTATCTCCCCAGCGCGGCCGCGGAGCTCACGTGGACCCTCCGCCCGCCGTGGTCGTCGGCCACGCAGGGCGCCGACGCGGCCGCGGCGCCGGACGAGGGCGCCGGGGTGTAGGAGAAGACGGCGGGCGCGGCGGCGACGGTGGCCGGGGCGCCGCGGGACGGGAACACGCAGCCGTGGGAGACGTGGAACTGCTGGCCCTGCGCGCCCCCGGCCGCGGCGGCGGCGCGCGGCGAGAAGTAGACCCAGCTGGTGGGCGCTGCGTCCGCGCCGCCGCCGCCGCCGAGGAGGTGCGGCGGCGGCGCGAAGGCGGACACCATCGGGTTGGCGCGCGGGTAGAGCGCGGCGGCCCCGCCCGCGACCCGGCCGGCGGCGGCGGCCGCGGCCTGCAGCTGCGCGCGCTTGAGCTGCTGCCGCTCCTTCTTGTGCGCGTTCTGGTGGCCGCCCAGCGCCTGCGAGTTGGCGAACTCGCGGCAGCAGTACTGGCACTCGTACCTCCGCCCGTCGCCGGCCGCCGTGGCCGTGGTCGTGGTGGTCGACGAGGAGGAGGAGTCGGAGCCTCCGCCGCCGCCGCCGTTGCCGCACGCCGGCGCCTCCTCGGGCTCGGGCTCGGCCTCCGGCTCCGGCCCCAGCTCGTGCTCCTCCTCGTGGACGTGGAAGCCGAAGAGCTTTAGCCTGGGGCTGGTGGTCATGTTCATTGCTGCTGCTGCTGCAGGAGAGGGAGTAGATGGTGGAATGGAAGTGGCTGTCAAAGTTGGAGGAGGTGCATGGGTTGGAGGGAGCTGTGTCAGGTGAGAAGTAAGGGGCGGTATATATAAGACCTGGAGCCTGGAGCTGGAGCTGGAGCTGGAGGCTGGCACACCACCCGACCCGAGTGGATATATCAGCTCAATGAACCATTTGAATACGTGCATGTACAGGGGCTCCAAATATTATAAACCCTTTCTCCCCTTCAAGTGGCTATGTTTCCTACTGGCTTTTCTTGCTGGCTTTCTTTAATTCTCCCACTGCACTTTAGAGAGAGAAGGACGATCGATCGGTGCTAATAAGCTATCTGCAACAGGAGAGAGGAGAGAGAGAGAGAGAGAGTAGCTGTGACTGAACAGGAGACGTACGCAATTGATCGATCAGCAAGGCAGGGCAGGGCAGGGCGGTCACAAAAAGACAGCGTTGAGGTCTAGATTGCGCTTGTCCCGGCCGGCTCCATGTTTCAGAGTATTCAGGTACGTGGCCACCTCGTTGGTTTCTGACGACGGACACGCGCATCACCGGATTCAAGAAATCTCCTAATTAATCTAGCTAGCTTATTAGCTGAGTGATAAGACGGGTAGACTAATTAAGTGGCCAACTAATACGTACTAGGGGCGCATTACTTTACCGCCCGATTGCCGCAGGATATGATGCTCAATTTGGCCTTGTTTATGCGTACGCACCGCCATTGTTTTTGTCCTGACAGCGTCGTGTGGTGTTGTGTAGAGATGAGGCAAGGCATTACAATAATGCACCCTCCATTGTTGCTATATACGCATGCATATATATAACCATATATATATGTATCTCTGTATATATTATGGCTCTCGACACCGATCGATCGGCAATTCGGCATGTATATATATATATATGCATATATGCATGTAGAGACGAGGGGGACCATATGCAGGCATGTGCAGGGGCGCTAAGTGGCACCCACTTAGCCTGTTCTTGATTAGAGTAGCTAGCTTAAATATAATCCTTTTCCAGTACAGTGTATAGTTTTTGCAAAGCTCATGCATGTGGCATCGAGGGGGCAGCAGTCCATGGCGCTGATATAAAACTCTCCCTTTATAGTACGCAACAATATACAAATTTGGTTACGTATTTGTCCATATATATACAAGTGTACGTTGGAATGCATACGTATGTACATATGTGCTTAATTTTGTTCACTTGTGTGTGGGGGACTCTCCTATCATGATGATGGAGATGACCTGGGCAGGGAATCACTTTGTAGTAGGCCCATCACTGGGGCCATTATTATGTTCTTGCAAAAAAATGTTTGCTCTCTCTTCTCTCTCTCTATATATGTAGAATATGTACTTCCGCAAGAAAAGAACCCCTATTTTTTTTTAGACAAAATAGAATGGACCAGCACGCGCGCGCCTACCTATGTGTTCTACTTGTTGTGCTGATAATTGAACACTGATAATTTGTACGTACGATGTATATATACATTCGCGTCCATGTACGGCAAAAGCTATATTAGCGTACAACTTGACTGAAGGAATCCACATGATGCATACTACTCTCAGTGGAAAGCTAGAGCTCTATGGTCAATCCATAATAGCGGCTTAGTGCTCGGTTAATGATTCCAATCATGCCAGAATATCTTCCGAGATATCACCGGTAAGACTCGGAATAAGAGTTCCTTTTCAAACACACGCATTTTTTACTTAGTTACTACTCCCTCCATTTCAATCTAGAGATCGTTTGACTTTTTTGGTATTAAGTTTGACCGACTTGTCTTATTAAAAAAAGCTGCAAAAATATAGAAAATTTTAAGTTGCAGTTGAAGTATATTATATGCAAAACTAAATCACAATGAAAACAAATGATAATTCTGAAATTTTTTAAATAAGACGAGTCCGGTCAAACTTGATGCCAAAAAAGTCAAACGACCTATAAATTGAAACGGAGGGAGTAACACTTGTTAGACAACAACCGAAGACTATTTGGATCCATCTTACTATTACTAATTGGAAACACACTCCACGTTAATTATCACTAGATGCGCTAGAAAAAAGTTAAACCCTAGAATTCTCATAGAATCAGAAACACCTGGTCATCCATCGGTTAGATCTAATAATAATAGTTATTAGATCTATTATATTTCTGTAAAAATTATCCATCATGCCATTATGAAAAATGAATTAAAATAACCCCTAAATTTGTATATAAATTACCCATCATTACATTACAAAAGACTGAATTAAAATAATCCCCTAAATTTGCATATAATTAAATTACACATCATGCCATTATAAAATATGAATTAAATAATCCCTAAAATTGCATATAAATTACCCATTATGCCATTATGAAATATGAATTAAATAACCTCCTAAAATTGCATATAAATTATCCACCATGTCTCTTTAAAATATTAATTAAAATAACCCCTAAATTTGCATTATGAAAGATGAATTAAAAATTTAAAATAACCGCCTATAATAGTACTAAAGATAAAATAAATAACATCTAAACTCTAAGCTATAGACATATGTTGTTATAAAAAATTAAATAACAAAATAGACATAAATATTTCTAAATTATTAATTGCTACTATTATAAATATTATATATCAACTTTTAATACATATATCTATTAAAACTTTGTCATACGGTTCGATAGACTAGTTAGTTCTAATAAGTAATAACTATAGTTCTAATAACTAGGAGTAGATCACTAATAGCAAATACACACCTGGTAAACGTAACATTGTTAAGCACTGTAAAACAATTTCTTACGTCACAGGGCCATAGTGAAAGACTCGTAACTACAGCTACAATGCTCAACAATAATTGCACCAAGTACTGCGAAGTTGTATACTAGTATGTTACTTAAGCACGCTGCACCCATCCACCCAAAAAAAAGTTATTAGTATAATTGCCATTCCCATTCTTTCCCCGTTTTGTGTCATCTCTTCTATGACAGTGTCGCTTTAATAAAAAATTGATGCAATTATTCTTTTCCCAGTATTTTGAGACGTATGTTTCCAAACGACTGATGTTTTTAGCTCAACACAATCTCAAGGAAAAAGGAACACTTCACAAAACTAAATAGCTAAAGTATGGAGAAATGAAAAACATACGACCTTACCAAACTAGTTAATCATCAGTCACCTTTTATATATCAAGACTTCACATCATTCAAGTAATGAAACATCAAGGTTTGCTTAATTATTGTTAGTCTACTGATGTGAAAAGAGTTCCACTTTGCTGTACTGCTACCATAAGTGGGAATTAATCAACAGCGATAGCTGGGATCGATGAAAGATATCTAAAGAATGCAGCTGTTCAGAAGCTACAGAATAAGAAATCCATCTATAGTACGGAAGGAGCGGAAATTGTGCCGACTGACAAAAAATGTTTTGAAGACAATTTTCTCAAGCATGTTCTATGGCTTTCTTTTGTACTTGAGTAGAACATCAGCTAGTGCTAGTTAGTGAGCACCGAGCAGCACACCTCAGATCATTATATATTTATATATAGAATAAACAAGGACAGAGCCATCTGATATTCATGTGCAGCTATACTACTTTGTATCAGTCATGTCTACAAGGGAAAAAACATGCATGTTACTATGATCTTGTCATTGTACTTGCCCCCATTACACTGCTCTGAGTGAACCACTGGCACTAATTACACTGTGCCTTCTCAGAAGAATATCATGTTTCACTTGAAGTTAAAAGGAGAATGAAACCACCAAGCATTTCAGTTCCTGCAACTTTTTGTAGTGTCCAGCAAGACCAGGGGTGGTGTGGCCTTTACAGATCTCAAGTAACTAAAAGATCACCCCTCTTCCCTTCCGTGCGTTTTCACATGGCTAAACTAGTTGGGACTTGGGACAGCACGCAGCACATCAAACCACTGTCTCCAGCATCTATTTGAGTTCAGATCAGCAAACTTTTCGGTTAGACTTTTGCTTCAACCCGGTTGGAAAGAAATCTCCCCAAATCCTACTAACCCCCAGAGAAAGCTAGAATTTTGCATCCTTTTCTAACGCAATCTCGTCTCCACCATCCACGAAAGCTTCTGTGTGTCGTGTCTTTCACCCAAAATTCCCTTCTCATCTCCCTTTCTCTAGCTAGCCTTTCTCCAACTTCCAAACAAGGCCCACCCTGTCCCCTAAGCTTGGCTCCCATCTATTCCTCTCTTTCTACCCCTTTCAAATAACAAAACATGATTTAGAGGTCACAGAATGTGGCCAAATAAAAAATGATATCTTCACTGGTATATTACCCTTTGTTAATTACTTGGAGGAGACGTGGTTATATAGCTGTCATCTACAATGGCTTTATTCCGGTCTAAATCTTTTACCCTGTAATTTTTAACCAATGCTTAGATCATGGACATTTATGCTACTTTAATCGTCTCAGGTTAGCTAAGTTGATCAAATACTTGATTGCATTGGTGACCATAAAGTATACCTACATGTAGTACCTTTTTATTATTCTCTAAACACGCTTACATCCATAACAAATCAAGAGTCAAAGAATCATTTAATAGGCTTCCGTGGTGCTGCTTTGGATCCGTTAACCTAATAGCCCGTTTCACAGCAACGAAGCCACCTTTCATCTGATATTGACATCCATAACCCTAAATCCCAAGTTCTATGCAGGAACAAAAGGAGTATATAGTATTACAAGAAACCCAACAGCTACCTTGATTCTGTAAGACTCGTACACAATATCGATAAGAACTCGCATGGGATCTTTTCTCGCTCTCCAGTTTATCTATTTTGTAGATGGTGCTGCACAACTTGATTCTAGACACAAATTAAGTAACCATAGGTTTGTAACTATATTCCTATACGGCAAATTATTACCGACAAGAAAAGATCATGTGTAGTTTACGGCATCCCCTGTGCTCAAGAGTGCTTACCAACAAACAGTACAACATATTAAGGAAAGCTTCCTTCAGATGATGAGATGGGTCTAAACTGTGGTTAAAGTTTCTCAACTAATGGAGTGAGCATTTTCCTAAAAGTAACTCGATAGCCCTATTATATCTAATCATTGAGCATAATGCTTGACTCCATTATTCAAGTTATTGGAAATCCGTGGTGTTAGTTGCTACAGTCCAAAGGTCAATAAACTGAGGCACCAACGTCGGCATGCCTACGAGAAAGAGAAAGAAATTGAAAAAAAAAACTCCATTTTCAACCATTGCAACATTTTTCATGTATGTTAGTGCATGCATGGCAAGACATATCACCATCCCCTCAAAAAAAGAAACAAGATAACACACAGCCTCCACATTTCAAAACAGCAATCATGTAATAAAAGGCAAGTTATTCACAAATATGACTACCATAGTATACACCATGCATGCTATAATTGAGAGAGATATTTCTTACAGGTGCCAAACTGAAACTATTAGGGAAACTAAATTTTTATGTCTCATCTACCACACTTTTTCCTACCAGGGAACCCCAACAGAGCAGTTGAGGTGTTCCTTTCACGTGTATAGTCATATTTCATCTCAAGCCCTCTTGCGATTTTACCACCCCCTCACTTTTTTTCCATCACCTTCACTCACAATGAATATTGGCAAGATCTGATGTTCAAATTACATGTCCAATCATCTAGTGTTAGTCAATATTTTGCTCAAATTAAAACAGATATGGTGTTTCCACCAATTTGAAAACTGTAGGAAGAAGTTCTATAAACTTTCGGTGCAGTAAGAGGAGGGAAATGGTAAAAAAAAATCTTATATTTAAATTTAGATACCGTATTAGATGGTCATGTGATCAGCCAAACAATATAACATTAAAAGAGTGTACAAATAAATACACCGTACCCTCTGTGGATAGAAGTTAATGGTTAGTTAGAACATGTTCAAGCCCATCCCACATGCTAGTGGTGACCCTATCCTATCAAAATCCAAAACATGTAGAGAAGCCTAGTTGCTATGTTCAATAAAGAACCGTTGTCCCCTTTAACTTCAAAAGTCATCAGCTACTTGTCCTTTTCCTCCAATTCTGAGCTTCCTTATAGGATGAGCAACTCTAGGACCCCATAAAGATACCAACTTCTTTTGGAAAATCTATTATGTTTTGATTCCAGGAGTAATTGTGCTAAAGAAGCTTGGACGGTTGGTGGGTAAGGGATCACTATTGCTTTCCTCACAAACTGCAATTTGCAGCAAAGCACATGGTCTTTTCTTTTTAATATATACAAGTTCTGCGAGACTGATATCATTAGTTTATGCCCACCGGGAATCTAACATGTAATCCAATTAGCCAGCACATATGCAAGCATTAATCTTACAAGTTTCAAGTTCATTATTCATCAAAACCAATTAAAGACCATAGACCAGATAGATATTAACAGAAGAAATTTCAAAAGGACTAGCACAAATGAGTCAGTGCAAGTGTGCAACAAAAACTATTACATATACGAACCATCCATCCCAAATTATAGTTCCCTTTATGTTTCAATTGTTCATTCCTTTTTTCCATGAATGTGTTTGACTGATTCATCAACATCCAAACATGGATGGACAGAAAGAGGGCTAAAAGGAACTGCAGTATAATTTACCGAATGGAGTACTTAGCAAGATAATTTCTCGAACTATTTATATGCATATTTGGCCATTATTATACAAATTAACTTGTCAGCAAGCATAAGCTGCAGAGGCACATAACAACAACAACAATAAGTTGGTGTCCTAGGTCCGGGTGTCCTCTTATATAGTTGCCTTATGTTTAAAAAAAAATCATTAATCGTCACAAAATCATGTGTTTAGTAATAAACTCGCAAAAATTCAATTTCAAATATATCTATGATGTTAAGATTTACAAGATATGTTTTACTGTCAGCACACAACAAACAGTGCCAGATTGACTGACTTGACATCTAGGAGAAATTTGAAACTGAATCAACTGCAGATATACTTAACTATATATGCACTACATACATGACCTTTTCAAATTTCAAGCATATTTGAACATTACAACATGGTAAATTCGTTAATGGGGACACCCCTGGAAGTAATCATATCAGAAGTCACTAGAAAAGTCAAGTCCAAATACAAAAATGAATCATATACTGTGCTGACTTATTTTAAGGGTCGTCATGGAGCTCTAGTTTTAGATTTTGGCAACTTATGCTAGACCCAATACATCGCATCCGGTATAGGAGTCTGTAGGCAGTTCTCTGTCCATGCTGATAAATATATGCCCTTTCTTGATGATGATTCTGTTCTAACATTTAGGAATCATATGCTAGGTGCATCCAGTTTCCTTTCGTATCTTTCCACTAGCCTCTTCGTATAGTCTATGGCCAAAAACAACCATAGGGTTAGTGAATCATCCCAATGTTCCCCTGATTAAACATTAGGGGTCTAGACCACAAGGGACAACTTCATTTGGGTGTTGCATAGGTCAATAACTTTTTCTTGCTGCAGTGGTCTCCACCCTGTGCGGTAGTGTACATCTAGACATTCTTTAGTCCTCATAGCAAAACGAACACATGTTATCTACCCTTAATTGCTTCCATACTGTTGTTCTATGCAGAATTTCTAACATCTACTCTATAATTCATGACATGAATATTCTGGCTCCAAACTGGCTATGCATATTGTTTTCTCTTAGACATAATCCTTAACATCTTGTAATGCAAAAATTAAAATGTCTCGTGCTGATTTTCTAATTGTGTAAAAAACAGATAAGCTGGTTCTGAACTTTTGATCCTGAATATGCTTATAAGAAACCGCTGCATGAATGCTATTAGGCGTGTCTCAAGGCGCAATAAAAAGGAGAGAAATAGCATATATATCACTAGCTTAGTGTGGCTCTCACAAAATCTCTCTGCATCCTATTCAGTAGAGCACCTAACACAGTAACATATGTGGCTCTCACAAAATCTCTCTGCATCCTATTCAGTAGAGTACCTAACACAGTAACATATGTGGCCATTAAATCACAGCATGAAAAAACAAAAACACCACTTAGCAACCTTGATAGAGGTAGCCAACAAGGAACAAGTGCACACCACTTGGAATTTGATTAAAAGCTTGGCACATCACTAGGTCTCAAGTTTGTGTTGAGTTCGTTGTGTTGCCTCACAGAGGCTCCTGGTCACATCCAAAACATTTTTGTTAGTTGATTGCAAGCACAAAGTAGGCAACATTTAAGATCACCCGAATCCCAGCTGGGGCCCATACGAAATTGTGCTCTCAAAGGAAAATCCTTCTTTTTGGCTCATGATGGCAAAGTTTTTAGCATAGTTTAATCCCCAGGGTGACCTCACCAATTTCACTGCTAAGGAAAAAACCATATGTACAACACTCAGCAACCATATCTCTTTATTTTCTCCATAAGTGCTTTCTGGGCCACTAGAAGATAATAAAGAATAGCTTGCCTTAATAATTGAGTTTGATGTCTTCCTGCAGAACAAGTTTGAAAGCTAGTTAACAAACCCAAGCAATGTGGGCAGGACTATAAACTTATTCTATTATTCCAAGTGACATTACCTACTTCATAAAAATAAGCACTTGAGGTTGGGTGGATTTCACTTAAAGTCTTGTGAAGTGATTCTCCAGTATAATTAACTATGCTACAAGGTATTAAAGAAACACCTAGACTAAAATCATGTCTAGAATGTCTAAAGCTCAATAGCACATAGAATAATTTACAACACAGGGATCCAGTATAGAGCATTGATTAAGCTAATACAGCTACGATAGCGACACTTGGTGAACCTAATACAGCTCTGCAAGCGAGTGATCAACAGATGGATGCACATGGATTAGATGTATGATTACTTCATGCCCTAGTTGCACTATGTCTTTAAAAAAGGGATTAGCCAGGAGTTTAGATAACGTGATGGTGGAGGAAGAGCTTTATAAAATGTAATCTTTAAAACTTTAGAATCCACTTCGTTACTTGAAAAAAAAATTAGGCACAATTTTTTAATAGCAAAAAGTAGTGGAAGTGAGGTTATTAGACGAATGTTTTTAGGTCTTGAAACTAAAGTCAAAACTAACCCTTTGACAATCATCGGATCTGCTTTCATGTGTTACACAAGCCACCTTATTGTTATTCGTAACATCACAGCACAAGTTATATCTGGCTTGTGTGCATTATAGTCAGTGCCTGCACTCAAACTAGTTTTTCCCTATTTGCACTTGGATGCTCTAGAAAGAAGTTATTTTAATCAGGGTAGGTTACTTTTCATTTAATTCTGTTATTTCTTCAATGGGTGGAGATCATGGTGGATCATCTTACTCAAACTAGTTTCCTCTATTTTTTCTGAGATATTATTTTCTGGCTCTTTCACGAATACATGCTAGTTCCTAGTGCTGGTATGACAAAATTGAGACACAGCAGGGATACCTTGGAACTGCTATTAAAAGGTGATCTTTCAAAGGAACATATAAAAATGACATAAAGGTAAGAAATTTCGAGTGTATTTTGCATCTCTGTATCAAGTATCGACAGAGTTAATAGACATTATATCTTACTTTTTGAAGGGATGTTGTTGTTTTTATTTCACACTTCTAATACTGAGCATGGTATGTATAACCTCGATTGACTCGCTGCTGACATGAATTGCAGGAAATTGTGTGGGAGTAGATACAGGATGTCAAGATATAGGCACTATTCTCTCTATGCATGGTTGTATGTCATAGATGACATAACTTTAATACCAGTTCTATCTTACATCTGATTAATCTACATAAGTGGAGCCCAGGATTTCTAACTCATAAAGAAAACATGAAAGATCCCTTGACAACATTTCCGCAATAAATAAGATGGTCTAATAAATGCTAGGGTTACATAACATAAACTCATTCACCCTTTCCACTAAGGCTCCCATAATTATCTAGTTTTATTATATGGAGGCAAAGGAAGCAACAAATATGAGGGGGTTGCCAGTTGTCATCAATATAGTAATTAATAAACAGATTCATATCATTGTAAGTTCATGTACTTATATGGCAAATAATGAAATTTATTCCATATGGTTCAAGAAAAGATGATTGATGTAACATGACAATAAGAAATAATTTTAATAATAACATGAAATAAAGCAGCAATCAGAAAAAAAGGTGTATATAGTTATTCAGATGGGTAGCATACCCCTAGGAAAAATCAGACCCGCATAATATAACATACAAACCAAACCTAGTATGCATAACAGATGACCTACAACAAGAACATAGTATAGTGTATGCTCCACGCCACTTATTATGTGCTAATTAACACCTAGTAAGTATTGGTCCCAAGTCAAGGAGCTACTCAACTAATTTCCAGTGCATTTTGCGATCATTTAATAGAAGATCAGCATATAGCCATATACAAAAATTTAGGTATAGGTAAACCAGGCATGAAATGGAAAGTTGATCCAATTATTATCTCCACCACCACCATGTGCTCTATCAACTAGGAAGCCCAACAATTCTGTCAGCACCTAAAAGTCTAAGAGACTCCTTAAATTATCATGTAGCAGATTAATCAAGACCTAGTTTTGGTTGCGAGATTGTTGTAGGTAGTGTGTAACCATGAGAAAATCTGTTCAGGTTAATCACCACAGCTCTTCACTCTGGTCCTTCTAGATGGTAGTATAGGTTAACTGATGCAAGAAGTTGTACTGCCTTTTAATAAGTAACATAAAACAATATTTGCCAGAGAAGTTCAGACTGGCATACCAGAATAAGAAAAAAATTAATTGTATTTCACTTTCATGTCCTTATCAAAAAAGTCCTGGGGATCTCCTACAATAATTTTCTATAGGACGAGATAACGTAGAGGCTTCGACATCTCTAACCATAACATGGCACACTACTAAACAACTTTACCACATCAAGTTGATGAAAATGAGTTGTATGGATAGAGATTTAAAAAATAAACCTATGTGACTGCTTCGCAGGGAAACTATAGGCACCAACAAGGACATATGGTATGTATTTCCACATAGAACCACAGATTTAGCAAAGGGGAGAATCAAAATGGTCAATATTCTATTTTTTACATCAAAATCAAATGTCTCATCATTAACTTACAGAAGAAATGAGTATTTTTTTACATAGCCATGGTCAAAATTGACCAATTTTATATTCCATCTTCAGTCAACCATATTTTCTCATTAGTAAGACATGGAGAAAACACTACCTTATGTACACTGATGAATACTTAATATCCCCAAAATTGCAGCACCCTTTGGCTTCAACCAGTGCACCTAGGTGCATAGTTCAGAACTGCAAATTATCACATCCAACACTTCTGATGATGTTGGTGTGTATCAGGTTTCTCACAGAAATTAACCCAAGCATTTAAAGAATCCTCAAGCATTCAAACCCTGTGGAACTTGTACTTCTGCACGAGGTTGAATCTTTCAATACTCCCACTAAAACCCTTAAGCACAAGGGTTCTCACAGCGTCCACCCCTTGCTCCAGAGCAGTGTCGATCTTCATCAAATTTTGGAACATGTTAAAATCTACTTAATCAACAATACAGAGCAGCTATATCACAAAGTTGCCACCAGAAAAGGGTGGTCCACTATGAAATGAGAGAGTCGAAACTAAAGTAGTAACAGCTATCCTTTAGGGGGACAAAGTAAAGGTCAGGATTCCTAATGCTCTTTTCCAGAATCAACTTTGTAAAACTCTTCCCCATCAACAGCAGCTTGAGTCGGTACTGTTGACACTACATATAAATCAGGGCCTGGTAGTCCCTCAGGCTAATTACTCACGCGTAAAACATAGTTGCAGCACCACCACTAAACTGCGTGGTCCATCCAACATGGAACGGGTCTTGTGGTCATGGGCAGTCAGCTAATCAGCCGGGCCCTTTGGCTGGTTTGGCAGTATGGCAGGCCACTACAGTATATTTGGATCCTGTGGCAGATGATCCCACAAGGTAGAGTTAGTTAGAAGTAAATTAGAGTTAGAAGTAGATTTGATCACTTCCTTAGGAGTCAAGTAAACCTCTCCATATAAAGATACAAAGAGATATGTATCAATCAAGTCAAGCAAGAAGAGCAATCTAGTTCCATTCCTCAGTTTGTCACCCCAGTCTAATCCAACTCCCATTCTAAGCGACCAACACCGCCCGGCTACCCTCCCTGTGGTGCTTACCCTATTGATGAACTACGGTTCATAACATTGTTCTTTGTATAAAAATAAGATGTGTTTACGTCCCACGTTTAGCATTAGTACAGACTACAGCCAACATTAGTATGAATCAATTATGACAATCTAGCCAAATGGTGGAAGATCTTTTATCTTTTTTCCTAAAGTCAATTGTTGTGTCAAATGAAAGGGAAGAGGGTTTCAAATTGTGTCCCGCTTCTTTAGAATGCTTAAACATAGGCAATACCTGCACTCGTTCCTCTGAACTGAACTTCTGCAGAAGGAAAGCTCGTGTGTCCATTTTTCCAGGTGGGCTACCAATACCTATACCCAACAGCCAACAGCATAATGGCATGAAGTTTCCATTAGAAGAGCAACAACACAAACATAGTAGTGTACCTATAGATAAACGAGGAAATTCGCGGCGGCCATCCAAATGCTCGATCACATTCTGTAATCTGTTTCAAGATAAAATGGTTCTTTGTGAAGGCAATGAAACTTACTATGACTATCTCAGAGACAGCTACCTCAAAGGTACAAATGTACAATGTCCATGAGCAAATTATACCATTACATTCAAAAAATTATAAAGTTTTATGACAATGAATTAATCTGAGTCAAGAAATTCAAAATTATTGTTAGTCTCTCAATCTCTCTCAACTCGCTAGAACACAGGATGGAGACACTGGTATTTGGTGCTGTCGAAGACAGCTTTCCTGTTTATGTTGCTCTTTGATTTATAGTCCTAGATACATGCCATAGTGGCCTAGTAGTGCCGATGGATCAGGCACTAAGGAGCAACTGACTCCACTATCCTAAAAACTAGGACACGACTCTAACAGAACATGACTTGGCCAGCTGAAAGCTTAGCCACTACTCTACCTGTCGACTGACTGAAAACAAACCAAAGCTAAACTATACTCCGGATGTAAAGCCTACTGCTAACTGAAGATGATGTGCAGGGATTATCAACAATTATTACATCAGAAATGTACCCTGATGTTCAACTGTTAGTGGTTGAAACAATAAAACTCCACAAACCACTAAACTTTGTTAAAGCTCAATTATTAGTTCTTCATAGTCTAAACAAACATGTCAACACAAACCATCTATCAGATTCTACAGGTTCCAATATTAGCATCAGGATAGGTAAATCTATAACTTACATTTTGAATCAAGTAACCCTGCACATTCAGCAGCTGGGAAGGAGGAGGTTCATCGCTGGCAAGAAGGGACTCGTGTTGAGGCAGCACAAGGTGCTATTAGGTCTCAGCCTCTCAGGCAGGTACCAGGGGCCTGGAACTCCAAGCTCAGCGACGCCTTGATGAAGATGGGCTTCACCCAGAGCAAGCATGAGCATGCCATGTACCGGCGAGGTGGCGCGACTCAATGCTGCTCATGCGTGTGTATGTTGATGACTTGGTGATCATCGGGTCAAGCCACATGGTGGTGGAGGTGCTCAAGAGAAGAGATGAAGGGTGCATTCGTGATGAGCGACCTCAGGTTGCTCTCATTCTAACTCAGATTCACATTACCCTGTGTCAAGCTCACTATGCCTAGAAGACCCTCAAGCTACCGGGGATGGAGGAGTGCAAGGCCACAAGCAATCCTACAGAGGAATGGCTTCACATGAGCCAGAAGAGTACGGTGGAGCCAGTGGACTCAATGCACTACGAGGGGATCACGGGCAACCTGTGGAAACTCGTCCACACAAGGCCCGGCATGGCTTTAGCAGTCGGATTCATCAGCCAGCTTATGGAGTGGCAGACTGAAGAACATTTTCAGGCAGTCAAGCGGCTGCTCCGGCATGTCGCTGGCAAGTTGGACTACATACTGCACTATTAGTGGCGGCCTAGGACTACACAAGTGATCAGATGCTCCTACACGGACCTAGCCAGTGACATCAACAGCAGGAAGAGCACGGGTGGCACATTCTTCCTAGGTGACTGCTTGGTGAGCTAGCAATCTCTCAAGCAAAGGGTGGTGGCATATCATCCTGCGAGGCTGAGTACATCGCCGCCACCACTGCCATGACACAAGCTACTTGAATGGCTCAGCTGCTCAGTGATTTTTCAGAAGGGAGCCTGAAGCGGTCAAGCTAAAGGTAGAGTCTAAGACTGCCTTGGCGCTGGACAAGAACCCTTTTCCATGAACGCAGAGCACACCCATCTCCGTTATCATTTCAAAAGGAGCTACTTGGATGATGAGAGTGTCAAGGACAGCTTCATCACTACTCTGGACCAACTCACGGACATCCTCACAAAAGTACTTGGTTGGGTCAAATTCCATGAGCTACGAGGAAGGATTGGAATGGTTCAAATTCTATCTTCAGTGTGCAGGGATTAGAGGGGAAATCGAAGCAAGTAACCCTGCACATTCAGTAGTTAGTATTTTTTTACTTTCAGCACTTTCAGTTCCAAAGTCAAGCGTTAGACAGTTAGAGTCTCCAGTTCGCTTGGTCCTGGTCAGATGATGGAGTCCTAGAAGTTAGGCAGTAGTTGAATAATGGAAGAAGTGGAGTTGGTCGCTTGTGGTGGCTGTTTTCTAGGCGCCACTTAGGCCTCGTCGGCCATGTATTACCTCTATAAATAATCAAGCAACATAAACAGAAAAGCTGCACTTGCAGCACCAAATCCTACTGAGTATTTGAGTTATCTAGTTCATCCAGTGAGTTGAGAAGCTTACATATTTGAGTATTTGACAAGTAAATATATGTGTTACATTTGGCAAATATAACAGGCCACATGTGTAAATTTGGTTCTCCTTGCTCGCTTACTGAACAGCGGGATCCACTAAATGAAATGGCTGGCCAAATCTTATGTGTTCTGTATGTGAGCGTCATCAGCATGTTTCCTTTAACTAATGACTAATGAAGTGGTTGAATGATATGGAATCTGAAGATTACCCATTGTGGCGACCATGGCCACCTTTCCTTTGAATCCGTAATACACCATTGGGCAGACTCATATCATCATAAATCTGAAAAGGGTAAAAAAAGGAACTCGCAGGCATCAGTTAGCTTTTGATTTTATGCTAATGACCGAGCTGTAGATCATAAAAAGAACAATAATGATGAGTACCAAGAGAATGTGTCGTAATGGCACTTGATAATAGGCTGCAAGAGGTCCAATCTTCACGTGATAACAGATCAGATTAGAATAGTGAACTAGTTATAAATGATAATATGTTCCCTAAAAAAAGTTATAAATGATAACAGATCTAGCCTAGACTTGACACTTTCCAGATTGCATAGGACATGGTGTGTGATGCTTTAGCAGGAATGAGGAAAATGAGAAGTTGTATGTGTAGGTAAATCAGGATGAAATGATAAGATTATCAACATAATTTCCATGTTTCTGTTGCACCATGCATTCAACCAAAGTAAGTATACTCATTTGACACTAATTTGTGAACGCCAAAGATTCGATAGATGAAGAGTTTGAAGGTGTCAGCAGTAACAAATGGTTTCTCATTGAATAATACATCTAAGCCCCGGAATAAGCTAAAACTCAACTTTGACAAAGATCCATCAAACAACAAATTAGCCTGTTGTGCATTTCGTATGCATACTGCTAACAGGCAGTATTTCATAAGCAATAAGGAATGTGTATTTCCACAAGTAATTAAGTTCCCAAAGAAGCATTTATTTGAATAACTAAAACATCACTTCCCCTTACACTCCATATAAGATAATAATGTCTTCTAGAAAGACTAAGAATAACTCACTGCCTCCCCGCTGTAGTTCATGTATGTTTGTGGTTTTACCAGCAAGACTGGTACCTCGCCAATTGAACCTGCACTAAAATTCAACCCAAATGATGGGTTAAAACAAATTAGTAACATGAATGCACAATTGTGGAAGTTAGATCGAATGAGATTACAGCTATCCTTTCAAAAGGATGTTCCTGGACTGCGCATAATTCTATGAAGGTAGATTTATATTATTTGAATACATCACACTTATGCCATTACGCATATCTAAAACCTCCATGTTGTACT
This sequence comes from Paspalum vaginatum, assembly GCA_030272315.1. Lineage (NCBI taxonomy): Eukaryota > Viridiplantae > Streptophyta > Magnoliopsida > Poales > Poaceae > Paspalum > Paspalum vaginatum. Next base: position 5,638,866 of record CM059014.1, on the reverse strand, counting down.
TTTCTGATGGGATGATCCACAGCCAGTTTAAATTTCAACCAATACATCAGGATAGTTTCTACGATGGTCAGTACACTAAGGACAAAGTGAACTACATGTTCTATCTCGTTTTCTCTTGGACAATATTCATTTTGTGATTTTTACACTTTTGTTTGATTTTCAAGGGAGAGAATCCTGATGAACCAGAACTTTTCCCATCAAAGACACATAGGGGGAGGACTGAGGAGTCTTTTCAGTTTTCGCCAAGCAATATGTCCATTAAATACGATGTAATAACCAAATAAAAGCTGTAAATTCATTTTGTAAAACTTACACAAAAGAAGTTTCTACAGAAATCAAATAGTACAACTTGTCATAGATGTACATGGAGGAATCTTCACAGATCCATTCCACCGGCTACCATACACCATATCCAGCTCCAAATATAGGTCTAGTTGCTGACTAGATAAGTGGTACCAACAAGATTGATGCCCAATTATGCCACTAAAATGAACACAGGCGGGACATAATGATTACATTTTTTAAGAAATATACATTTATATATTTCTTCTTCACTGTCAATAGCCAAATCAAGCCGCGAGGATAGAAACAGCATAGAGTAGAAACGTAGAGCCTAGGCAGGCAGTCCGTTAATAAGGTTGTGATTGGTTGCTGGCGTTTTGGTTACCTATTCCCAGCAGCGACTTGGACTGGATTGTGTTCATCGTGATCCCTTCCTCGCGCGCGATGTGATCCACCATCTCAAACCCCACCTGATCAATTACACGAACAAGCGCACAAGGGAACGGATAGTGAGAAGCGAAAACCACCACGTCGAAGTTGAGGGAAATGGGAATATAAGCGAATGGTGGCGACGGTTCTAACATTGTGCCGCGTGCCGTAGTACTTATTGCCTGGGTTGCCGAGGCCGGCAATGAGCCAGGGCGTGTACTCCAACGGCCCCGCCGCGGGGTCGGGGACGGAGGCGACGACGGTGGCCAACCGCTGACGGCGGTTGCGGCGGAGTGGGGCGGTGAGGTTCCGGCGGGGCGTGTGGGAAGAGGGGAGGAGGGGTGCGGAGAAGTGGGAGGAGGTGGTGGGAGTGGCCGTGGTGAGCAACGACATGACGGGATGACGGCGGACCGTGGGCCGCGGGCGAACGAGACGAGGCGGTGGTGGACTTGCGGTGCGGCGGCGAAGCCAAACGATACGGGCGGGGGCGGTGGGAACCAGATGCTCTCAAGTTGGCACCAGATAACCTCCCTCTGCAGTTGTTGCATCCGCACGTCCGCTATTCATCCAACGGCTCCCTCTCATACGATTGCTTGGCCTGCGCGCATCGCCGCTGCCGCCTCCGCGCACGTCGCCGAAGCCGCTGCCGCGCTCCCGCCGCCGCACTTCCGCCTCCGCGCGCGTCGCCACAGCCGCCGCCGCGCTCCCGCCTCCGCACGCGTCGCCCCAACCAGAAAACCTCCCTCTGCAGTTGTTGCATCCGCACGTCCGCTATTCATCCAACGGCTCCCTCTCATACGATTGCTTGGCCTGCGCGCATCGCCGCTGCCGCGCTGCCGCCTCCGCGCACGTCGCCGAAGCCGCTGCCGCGCTCCCGCCGCCGCCGCCGCCGCCGCACTTCCGCCTCCGCGCGCGTCGCCATAGCCGCCGCCGCGCTCCCGCCTCCGCACGCGTCGCCCCAACCGCCGCCGCGCTTCCGCCTCCGCTGCCGTCGCCGTGACCTGTTTTAGCTCTTCTAGGTTCAGGATGAAGGCGACCACTTCTTTTGGGTTTTGCATTACCTTCAGCTCGCTTCTGATTTGTTCCAGCCCAGCAGCCCTCCACAGTTCTTTCACTTCTTTGCACTTGAAAAACAAATGCCCCCCATCTTCACATGCCCTTCGGCAAATCACAGTTGCTATTAATTTCCATGCCCCTGCTTCTTAGTGTAACTCTCATGCCAGAGTATTATGAGCCAAACGCCACATGAAATGCTTGATTTTCCCTGGGCATTGTATTTTCCGTAGTTGCTTCCACATCTTCTCCTCCGTGGACGGCTAGAGGTTGAGCCCTGTCTGCTTTGTTGCCTAATTTCCTCCTTGTGAACTTTGTATGCTGATCGCACCGAGAAAATTCCCTTACTGTCTGCATGCCACGCTGGTATATCCTGCATACCTGCGTACATAGGAATTGCAAGAATAGCTTTAGCATCCTCTTCCTCAAAGGTTTGATGTACTAGTTGGGCGTCCCATGAGCCTGTATAGGGGTCCAGCAGTTCTGCTACTTTAGGTTTGGGCCTCTCCTTGATACCGGTCTCCGCGTGCTTCGGTCTGGTATCCATGGATCATCCCATATCTTGATGCTTTCTCCGTTACCCACCCTCCATATCAGCCCTGATTTGATGACCTCCAGCCCATTCAGGATGCTTCTCCAAGTGTATGGCATACCTCCCTTTGGTCTCGCTTGCAAGACGCAGCAGTTTGGGAAGTATTTTGCTTTCAGTATTCGGCTACACAACGAATCAGGGCAATGCAGCAGCCTCCAGCACTGTTTCGCAAGCATGGCAAGGTTGAAAGTATAGATGTCTCTGAACCCTAATCTGCCTTGATATTTTGGCTTGGTCAGAGTGTCCCATTTAATCCAGTGCATTTCCCTTTCCTTGTCCTGGTGGCTCCACCAATACCTACATATCATCGAGCTTATCGAGCTTATTTGCTCACACACACTTTTAGTGATATCAAAGCAAGCCATTGCATATGTAGGTATTGCCTGTGCAACTGCTTTGATTAGGATCTCCTTCCCCACCTTTGACAGTAATTTTTTTCTTCCATACTTGAATTCTTTGCCAGACTTTTCCCTTTAGGAATTGGAATACCTTGGATTTCTCTCCCCGCACATAAAAGGCCATCATCACCTCCTCCTTCTCCCTGGTCCCTGTGTTTGGGCTAAACATCACTGCTGACTTGTCCTTATTAATCATCTGACCAGAGCACTCTTCATACACCTGTAAGATACTTTGTAGCTGCTGTGCGTCCCCTCCGTTTGCACGACACAGAATTAAGGAATCATCGGCAAATAGCAGGTGGGATACACTTGGAGCGCCCGGACAAATTTTAACTCCCCTGATCTTTCCTTCCCCCTCCGCTTGCTTTAGAAGAGCTGAAAAACCTTCTACACAAATGAGGAAAAGGTAGCGCGATAGCGGATCACCCTGCTGCAGTCCTCTCTCTGTATAAAACTCAGTTGATAGGTCGTCGTTCACTTTGATTCGGTATGAGACTGATGACACACACTTCATGATCAGGTCAACCCATTGGTTACAAAAGCCCAGCTTCTCCATTTTTTGCAAGAAAACCCATTCCACTCAATCATATGCCTTGCTCATATCTAGCTTCACTATTGCCCATCTAGATTTCCCTGACCGTTTGTTCTTCATATAGTGTGTCATTTCATAGGCCACCAGTATATTATCTGAGATCAGATGCCCTGGTACAAAGGCGCTTTGAGACGGCGAGATTATATCCGGGATCAATTGTTTCAACCAATTTGCTAGCACCTTGGAGATGAGTTTATAAACCACATTGTAGAGGCTAATTGGACAGAGGTCTTTTACTTTCTCTAGCTTTTGTACCTTTGGGATCAGTGCTATATTAGTGTCATTCCAGCCCTGTGGCATCTACCCCCCATTCAAAAAGTCCAACACTTGCTGCGTGACCTTTGGACCCACCACACTCCAAAAATTCTTGTAGAAGATGGCTGGCATTCCATCTGGCCCCGGCGCTTTGAGGTCACCGATGCTCTCTAGCACACTCTTGATTTCCTCTTCAGTAAAGGGGTTGATCAGCGATTGGTTCATGTCGGCTGTGACACATTCTTGCACTGCATTCAGGACAGCATGGAAGTTTCCATGCCCTCCTGACCTAAAAAGCTGCACAAAGTAGTTAGAGATAAATTCTTTTTTTCTCTTCCTCCTTTTCTACCCAACCGCCACCATCCTCCTTTTTTAGTCTTCCTATCCTATTCCTCCTCCTCTCCTTACATACAGCATGGAAGAATGTCGTGTTTTTATCCCCCTACCTCAACCATCTAACATGGGCTCTCTGTCTCCAAAAGCAGTCGAGCTGCTCCTCGATCTTCTCTAGCCTGAAACTCAGGACTTCCTCTTTTGACTGAAGCGCCCCAGTTTCCATAACGAGACTAAAATATGCTTTATTACCATCTCAGGGTTTGGTAATCACATTTTTACATCAGAGTGATACAGATCCGTCCTAAACGGGTCGGACAACAAGGGGCGCAGCCCTGAGAATCTAAGCAGCGGAATATAAAACGTAGGTCCATCTTCCTCACGCCACAGTTGGGAAGCAGGTCGTAACCCTTACTCGTTCTCGGACCAACATATGTCCATAGCACTGAGAAAAAACAACAACAAAGCAAGGTTGAATACATACGTAATCAGCAGCCCACCTTCCTCCAAATGAGTTGGGGAAAGTCTAACACTATATGCAAGGATATATCTGGGGCTTAAGAAAGTTTTGCAGAAAAATATTTGTATGCAGAGTTTGAAATAGTTGTTAAGTTTTAATCTTTCTGAAAACTGAGTTTTTTCCAAAAAGGTTTGCCACTGCACTTTCCGGTCCAAAGTGGCACATGGCTTTCCAGCCAACACATTTTTCATACATCCAGCATCCTCTGCTGAACCAAAAACCATTTTTATCCAATCCCAAACCAACTCCATTTTATTTTATGAAAACTGTTAACTGAAAAACCAAGCCGTAACTCATCCATACCAGTGGATACGGACTATTCGAATAGGTTTTACTCTGATCAAATGTTGTACTAATTTCCATAAGTTGAACTCAGCGGCACGTTACCGTCGTAACTGTCCGAATTCCAAACCAAGCTGTTGCCTTTGTTTCATCACCTAGAAGAAATTTAGGGGTTCGGGCATCCGAGCCACTCCAGTACCCCGCGGTACTCCCGTTGGCACACCACCCATCCGTAGCCCCCTGTGCGCCAGCACAGAAGCTACTAGGCTATCCTCTCCGACTCGGGCCTGGCCAATGCCTCGTACAGAGCGAGTAATTATACTAAAAGAGTTAGGGAAGATGAAAATCATAACGGTCCTTACGGAGAGTTCAGGTAGAACCATTCTAACTTTTAAATGATTGACAGCGCGAGCAATCCACCTACCTGGTATTCTCTACGAATCTCGGGACAAGGGGTAACCACAAGTAGCTAAGTTATCCGTTCATACCCTGCCCTTATGGCTGTTTCGGCGCGTAGGCGTATTCCGACAAGGTGGGTTGCCGGGGTTCTTCCCCATTTTATTTCAAAAACTACACACACATCCACATTCACATACCCTTCATATTCCACATTATTAGCATCAAGATTATGATAGATAATTAAATGAGCGATCCCACGTATGCGCGCAATATCTAAAATAAGATTAGGTGGCTGTATATTTTGCTAGGTTACCTTAGCTAGCAAAATATGCTAAGCTTAGGTAGCTATGTTCGTGAAACATAGGAATTTTATGCATCAAGTGGGGATTTCAGTGGGTTTGCCTTTCACTTTGTTGAAGCGGTTGATGTAACAGTTGTTGTACGTATTGGCGCAGACCATCGCTTAGTATACCGCGAGGGGTAGGCCGAACGGACTCTCCGGTAAGGCCTAGTGCACAAACAATGAAAACACACAGTCGAAGCATAATATGAGCTCAACGGGTTTGGTGGCGTAGAGTTTGGATTGCGGAAATGAGAGTCTGCTGGGTTCTTACTGGTGGTATTACTGCTGCAAGTGGTTCGGGTATAGCGTGTTTTCGTGCGAGTTGGCGGGCATCGGTCACGACAGTTCCGGAGATGCCAAGGTAGGGATGGTGGACGCGAGATGCGGGGTTGACAAAGCCGAAAGGGTGACGGTTGCATGTTGGCGTTTTGGATTAAATCTTTTTGGAGTGGTGGAGAGAGCAATGATGTTCATATGATTTTCCGTATCGTCATCATCTGAATTCATGGCTTGGACAGACTAAGACAGGAAATCATCTGAATTCATGGCTTCGACAGACTAAGACAGGAAACTTTAGGATTTATGTGGAGCAGGTGGATAACGACATCAATCACTAGGCACACAAAAATTGTGGGACCGGTGTGAAGCACTAACTGGGCGTAGGACGGCGTCATGGTGGTATGACGGCGGTTTTCAGCCAGGACAAAAAATTATGTAGAGTGTATGGGTAGGTAGAGCTTGATTTTAGATGAATTTAGACGAAATAATCATCCAAATCGAAGTTGGAATGAAGAAGATGCGAATTTTGTATATTCGGGAAAAGAAAAGTAAAAGGAGAAAGGAATATTCTTGAAATATTTCAAAATCCGAATATTTGGAAACGGGAGAATAAAATCGTATTTTTGGATTCTGGAGGAACAGAAAATATTTCTAGACTGCTTGTGAGCAAAGTTTCAGGCTGATGTCAACGGTCCACGCCTACAGTGTCGAATGTGGCACCGGCTTGTAGACGGCTCTGAAAACTCTTAAAATCATGAAATTAATGTGGATGGTAGATATTGATTTTTGATAAATTTAGAAACAAGGAAGAACGGAATTGGAGCTCATATAGTCGAGAGATTAATTCAGAAATAAATGAATAGAAGAAGAGAATGGTACAAGATTGGACCTGCTAGTTCGAATGACACGTGACTAGTGATGGTCTAATCACCGGTGGCTGGTGGTTGGCGTAGAAAAAATAATGGGTGGATTCACCTGTCATTCGCAGGAGAGGGGGCTGTTATAACAGGCAGAGGGACACGAGCAGGCCCGAGGAGCGCCTCTGCTCGGCTGCTTGCCTCGCGGCGCCGTGAGCAACGGGCAGGGGCGTTCAGCTCTGGTGGTTGTCAGCGCGGTGGAGGTGGTGGACGCGGAGGTGCTCGCTGCGGACAGTCATTGGTGGCGGCCTAGGAGCTCGTGGAGAGTTCGATACAGGCAGAGAGATGGGGGGAGCGCGGCTTGGGGATGGTGGAGAGATGTGGCGAGATGCTCACAGTCGGAGTAATCGAGCTATGACAGCCGGTAGGCAGGGACTTTGGTGTCTATGGTGGTGAACACGAAGGAGGAGCAGAGAGCTGCGCGTGCGCATGAGGGGGAAGGCAGGGAGGATATGTCCGCGGCGGGCAACACCCGGGTGAGCCAAGGGCTAGTCGCGGCGGTGGTGAGCTTGGTTTGGTGTTGATGGAGGCATGGGGGTGGGGGGCTATTTATAGCCGATGGAGGGGGAAGGCCGATGATGTGTCGCGGAGATGGGATGTCCACATGGCGCGGAGATGGGGTGTCCAAGTGTCGCGGAGATGGGAGGTCCACATGGCGCGGAGATGGGGGTTCCAAGTGTCGCGGAGATGGGAGGTCCAAGTGTCGCGCGGACATTTTTTTAATTGAATTTTGGAAATGAATTTTGGAAAGAATTTTGGTGGAGAGTATTTGCGATATTCAGAATATTGTTGAGCTCATATTAACACACTCAAAACAAATAAGCAAAATTTTCGAAAATTTGATTTTGAATTAGGAAGAGATTAGAAGAAAATCCCGAACGCTAAATTTTGGAGCGTTACATTGAGAGAGTTTCAGTGTTTGCTATACCTTTCCTACACTTCTGTAGCTCCTTTTTGAGGCACTTATTTCGCTTCTCAAGGTCCCCCAGCATGTTTCCACTCCAATGCTTTAAGCTAGACGCTACAGCTTTGAGCGCCTCATGGGTTGAGGCGAAGCCATTGGTCACTACATTCTCCCAAGCCTCTCCTACCACCTCTGCTCACCTTTCTTCTTTAAGCCAGCTTGCCTCAAAATGGAAGCATGGACCATCATACACTGCACCTCACCTCCTCTGTCATGATGATCGCAGGACGATGGTCGGAATGCCCATTTATTATTTGTATACTCGGGAACCTATTTCTTCACTCCTCGTTCGCCACTGCTCTGTCAAGTCTTTCCCTTATAAAATCCTCCCCCCCCCCGATTATTATTCCTCCAAGCGAAGATATCCCCGCAAAAGCCCAGATCATGCAAGTTGCAGGCTTCTAATGTCTCCCTAAATTTATCCATGCACCTCTGGCTCCTCGGTACACCTCCCTCTTTCTTGAAACTGAACAAAATTTCATTGAAGTCGCCTGCACATAGCCAAGGCCTCACTGGTTGCGAGCCAAGTGCATTCAGGATGCTCCAAGTTTTGTCCTTTTGATCAGCTCGAGACTCCCTGTAAATCCCCATAAATCTCCACGACGCTCCTTGTCCCTCCTTCACATCCACATCGATGTGATACTTCGAGAGGTTTCGAAGGCTCGCATCAATACCGCTATGCCAGAAAACAACAATTCCTCCGCCTTGGGCGTCCCCTTCCTAGGTCAGACCATTTGTCAATCCCAGTAGCCATCTGAAATTCTTCATCTTCCATTCTTTCAGTTTTGTCTCTGAGAAGAACACAATATCTGCACTCTCAGCCTCCTGGAGTTCCAGGAGGCTACAAACTGCCGGTTGGCTCCTCAACCCCCAGCAGTTCCAAGCGATGATCTTCATTGGGCCTCGCAAGACCGGCCCACCGGCCCCGCTTTCACAGTTGAGTTAACACCACTCAATGCCTCTTCTCCATCTAACTTTCTCTTCTTGCCTTCCTCAACAACCATCTCCTCGATCTCCTCTCCCCTTCTTTTCTTCTCTTGTACGCCCAAGTCCATTCCCTTCCCTTCTGCTTGATTCTCAACTCTATTAATTTTCTTGTAGGTACCCACCTTCTTCCCCTCCTTCTGGCCGAGGATAGACCTCGTCTCCTTCCTCTCATCCACCTACATGGGGTGCATGCTACTATTCACATACCCTTCCTTCTCAGCACCCTTCTCTGGCAGGACCAGCTTGCTGCACGTAGTCGACCCATTTTCAAGAAGGCTTTGCTTCTCCCCTTCAGCAGCTACCACCATTACTCCCCTTTCCTCCTCACTCCCGCCTGTGTTTAGCTTCCTACAAGCAGGTTTCTTCGCATGTTCTTCAAGAGCTCGACTTTGGATGCCCTTTAGGGGGCTGGTGACCTCCTGCTCCCCATCTTTCTGCTTCAACCTCTCCTTATGCATCTCCTCCCGTTTTCCAAGAGGGCCCGTCACTTCCTCCGCCCTCTCTACTACTTTGAGCACCCCAACTACCTCATCCACCTCGACTCCTTGAGCCACCACTCCATCCAAACTCCCTGAGCGCCTGGGTATCATGGATTCAGTCCTCTCAGGCAGGAAACGAAGCTTCTTACTGAAGGGCTGTGTTGATCCCGAGGGTAGAGAGATGGAATATTGTTTATCCTTGTGTCTGATTCTCCCACAAATGTAGCAGAAGTCCGGTAGGAACTTGTACACCAGAGGACACCAAACTTCTCCTTCCTTTCCATCCTCTCTTCCCAACAAAGTTACCCCTCTCACCAGTGGATTCCTAATGTCGAAACGAACTTTTAGTCTCATGTACTCACCCACCAAATCCTCCTCATCCCCCTCCACTTCTATCAGGACTCCGATCTTTCCCCTATTACTGTACCTGTGTTCTTGTTCATCAACCCCAGAGGCATCTTTGTCACCCGGACCCAAATTGGGATCCAATTAAACTCCACCTCATCAATTCGTTTTGCCTCATCGAACTCCACCACCACCACTAAGTCATTCCTATTTGGCAATGTCTAGGGGCCCTCCTCCAAGGCTCTCTTCTCCCCTTAGATCTAATTGAAGGTGATGAGGAACCTATTCTCCCCCAAATCCTTGCATCTGATGCCCTTCAGTTGCACAGATCTTTCCGAAGCTTGCTCGACAAGATATTCGCGCACTGGTTTCTCCGACATCACCTTGCAGATCGCCTTGGCTGCACCTGTCCCTGACTTCCCTCCTATTTCCTCCTCCACCCTAATTCCGTTCTTTCCCACCTCCGAGAGTTGCAAGGTTTGCAGTATCACCTCGATTCGATCCATCTTAATCACGATCCATGATCACGATGGTAGGAACTGTAGGAACGTGTGGTGAGAAAGGCATCAACTAGGGTTTTGGCTAGCAGATTGAGTTTGGACTCTCAAGACGAGGCGTTGTTTCGGTGCCGACAACTGATGATGAATAGCGGACGTGTGGATGCAACAACTGCAGACGGAGGTTATCTGTGCCAACTTCAGAGGATTTGGTTCCGGAGCGGTGGCAGTGACGGGATATGAATATCTGATTTGGCTTATTTTCTTTTTCCTCTCTTTCTGACAATTTTGCTTATAGTGTGGAGTGAAGAGAAAGAAATACCTCGAGAGATGCGTCAGTGGCCCGAGAAGGAAGTGTGGGTTGGACTAGACGAAAGAAAGGATTCCCGAAAGAAAGGAAAAACTGAAGCGCCTCAGTTTCCATAATGGGACTAAAATATGCTTTATTACCATCCCAGGGTTTGGTAATCACATTCTTACATCAGAGTGATACAGATCCGCCCTAAACGGGTCGGACAACAAGGGGCGTAGCCTTGAAAATCTAAGCAGCGGAATAAAAAACGTAGACTCATCTTCCTCGGGCCACAGTTGAGAAGCAGGTCGTAACCCATACTCGTTCTCAGACCAATATATGTCCATAGCACTGAGAAAAACAACAACAAAGCAAGGGTGAGTACATACGTACTCAGCAGCCCACTTTCCTCCATAGGAATTTTAGGGAAGGCTAACACTATATGCAAAGAGATATCTGGAGTTCAGGAGAGGTTTTGCATAAAAGTAGTAGTAGTTTATATGAAGGGTTTGAGATAGTTGTCAAATTTTATCCTTTCTGAAGACTGAGTTTTTCTCAAAAAGGTTTGCCACTGGACTTTCCGGTTCAACATGGCTCATGGCTTTCTAGCCGACATATTTTTCCATTCACCCAACATCCACTGCTGAACCAAAAACTATTTTATCCAGTTTTCAAACCAATTCCATTTTATTTTATGAAAACTGCTAACTAAAGAACCAAGCCGTAACTCATCCATACCAGTGGACACGGACTATTCGAATAGGTTTTACTCTGATCAAAGGTTATACTAATTCCCACATGTTGGACTCAGCGGTTCGTTATCGCCGTAACTGCCCGAATTCCAAACGAAGTAGTTGCTTTTGTTTCATCACTTAGCAGAACTTAAGGGGTTCGGGTATCCGAGTACTTCTATTGACACCCATCCTTTCCCTAGCCCCTTCTGTGCCAACACAGAAGCTACTAAACTATTCACTCCAGCTTGGGCTTAGCCAATGCCTCATACAGAGTTAAGCAAGATAAAAATCATAACGGTCCTTATGGAGAGCTTAGGTAGAATCATTCCCACTTTCCAATACTCGGCAGCGTGAACAATCTACTTGCCCGGTACTCTCCACGAATCCCAGGATATGGAGTAACCGTGAGTCGCTAAGTTACCCGTTCATACCCGGCCCTTATGGCTGTTTCGGCGCGTAGCCGTATTCCGACAAGGACGGTTGCCGGGGTTTTTCCCTATTTTATTTCAAAACCACACCACACATCTATTTTCACATACCCATCATATGCCACATCCATAACATCAAGATTATAATAGATAATTAAATGAACGATCCCATTTATGCGCGCTATATTTAAAATAGGCTTAGGTGGCTGTATATTTTGCTGGGTTACCTCAGCAATCAAAACATGCAAGTTTTTATGTGATTAACAGGACCAAGGTTGTGTTTGCAAAACATAGAAAATTTATGCATCAATTGGGGATTCTAGTGGGCTTGCCTTACAACTCGAAGGGTGAGGGGCTGACGTATGATCAGTACGTTTTTTCCAGTTTCCTAGTTGAATGTCCCGGTGATTGGACTGCTGGCCTCTCGGGGGCCTCCTACGTGTACAAACAAGGAACACACAAATTGGGGCATAATATGAGCTCAACGGATTTAGTGGTGTAGAGTTTGGATTGCGAAGATGAGAGTCTGCTGGGTTCTTACTGGTGGTATTACTGCAAGTGGTTGGGGGTGTGGTGAGTTTTCGGGCTCGATAACGACAGTTACGGAGACGCCTAGGTAGGGGTGGTGGACGCGAGATGTGTGATGCCCCCGGCATCTCGAGAGTTTTAACACGGGATTAGATTAGCGGTAGTCAAGGATTTAGCTTAATGATGTTTAGAGAAGAGCAACAACTAGGCTAGTAAATCACGAAGTCAAAAATATTCCAGTGAAATATGCAAAACCCCTGAGTGCACTTGTGACCTTAGTTCAAAATAAAATGTGATTTGGACCAAACTCTCTATAACAAACTTGTAGACAATTTTATGTAGATCAACTTTGTTATTGAGTGTGGTAACATGCACAAAGGTTTAGGTGGAGTTTTGAGTCGATTAATGAAAAAGACAGAAATCTGCCTAAACTTGATCGGTAAGGAAAATTCAAATTTCAAAGGAACAAAAGTCCCTATCATGCAAAACATCATATAAGAAAGTTGTAGATAATTAAAAACTACACAACATTGGTATAATACTCTTTCTCTGAAAATGAGCATAAAGTAGACTTTAGGAATTTCTAAGTTTGCATTAAACCTTGGTCAAACTGGAGTCAGCAGGTTAAATTCAAATTTAATTATATTTAAACTTGGAATCTGATATTACTCCTTTTGACAAAATTGTAGATCCTAAAAGGTACAACGTTTCATTCAATTGGGTCCTTTTCAAATTCGGAATCTAGAATATTCAAAAACTCAAGTTTCAAACAGGTCTTCCTGCAGTCAACAGGGGATTTCCTATTTTTCGAATTTTGTTTTTTTTCCATGAGTCGCTGACGAGCGGGCCCCACCTGTCGGGTCGCCTGCGCCGGTACTCGGGTGGGCCCCACTGCCTTCCTCACCTCATGCACCCGGTCCGTAGACCCCTCACCCTCCTCCTCACCCCGACCTCACCTGTCAGCGACCTCCGGTCCATGGACCGAGTCCATCGCGCGCCTTCTCTCTTCCCCTCTCCTCCCGCTCGCCCACGCGGCGGGCGAACGGCGCCAGCACGCCGACGCCATGGGCGCCAGCGCGCCACGCCGCGGCCACGCGCTGCCCGGCCTGCCCTCACCCCTGCAGCGCTGCCCCGTACCCCGGACAATAGCGGAGACCTCGACCCTCCATCATCCTCACCTCACTCGCTCCCTCCCTGTCTCTCTCCCTCTCGCGAGCGCGGCAGAGCGCGCCCGCCATGGGAGCCCGCGGCGAGCTCACGCCGCCTCGCCTCTCCGTAGCCCCTCCGCCCCGCCCGTCGCGCGTCCCGCACTCGCCTCCATCTTCTCCACCGTTTCCCCACCTCCGTGGCTGCCGCCGTTGCCCCTAGCGTCCTCCCCACATTCGCAGCCGCGCGTCGCGTGCGTTCACCGCGCCTCCGCCGTGGACGACCACATCCGGGCAGTCCCTACACCACCAGACCGCCTCCGCTGGGTTCGCGGCATCACCGCGCAGCCCGTGGGATCCTTTGGGGCGCCTCTCCCGGTCTCCATCGACAGATCGGGCCCAACATCGCCAAGCACGTGCACTGCGGACAGCGCCGGTTCACGGTGCGTTCTTCGTCGATTTGGGCCTCCCCACTCGTCGAAATCAAGGGGGAACGGTAGCCCATCGCTGGGAACACCTTCCCGGAGCTCCACGGCTCCAAGCGCGCGCCCCCACGCGACGCGCCGCGCGCGAGAACCCCAGCGGCCGCGCGCCCCTCTCTGTCGGCCGAAGGAAGAAGAAGGTCGTTTTCCAAAAGCACCCCTGCGCTTTTGATTATTTACGTTCAAGTACGGTGCGCTATTTACTGAGTCATCAGACCCTTACGCGTCAGCCCCTGATGTTAATAGATATTCACGCTTAGGTCCCTGACTGTTATGGTTTTTGACTTATTGAATTTCTATAAACAGAAAACTTTGAAAATTCGTAATAAATCAAATAAAAATCAGAAAAATGCAAACTTTGTTGCATTGTACTCCTATTAGGTAGATCTGCAGAATGGATATGATGGTTGAATAGAAAAAGACCTTTTTGCCCCTGTTATTGAGTATGCATGAAAAACCTTGATAAATAGGAAATGCGGGTAAAATAAGCTTCAAAATTGTAAAATTTGGGCAGAGGCCTTGTGAACATGTGTAGGCTCTGTCTAAATTTTGGTAGCCCTAGCATTAACTGTTTAATTACTATTTTGCCCCTACATGTGATTTTAGCATAGAAATAAATGAGGAAATAATAGTTATATAGAAGTTATGCTCTAAATGGTTTTACACATTTTATTTGTGCTCCCTGTAGTATAAAGAGCTCACTAGTTAAAATGGGGTAACATGCATGTCAAGAATAGTTAGTGTTTTGAAATTGATAAATTCATGCATGTTTAAATTCAATAAATAGAAAATGTGGGTTAAACAAAAGTCAAAACTTCTGAATTTGGGGCAGCAACATTGCTAAGCTTAGTATAAGAATTTGATAGCTTCAATGCTTGCTGTATATTTGCTATTTTACCCTTGCCTAGTAGTTAAGCATATAGTGAATCATGAAAAAGAGTTCTAGATAATAGTAGACACCGGTCTTTTCGCATAAATCGATGCTATTCAGTTACACACCCCCACGTTGTTTTATGTGACAAGCTAAGCTATCTTAGGTGATGGCTTGTACGATTTCTTAGCGCTAAACGAGTCTCATCACAAAAATGCATAATGTTATTCCATAAACCCGGATTTCTTGCATTGCACTCGCATCATGAAGCAAGCATCGCACTAATACATGCTCCAATTGCACCATGTCATGCATATAGATTCCGCGAGCGAAGGACAACCGCCGAACCGAACCGAAGTAGAGGAGCCAGAAGAGGAGCCGCACCAAGAGCCAGAGGGCCAGCAGCAAGAACCAGACTACGCTCCGGAAGAAGTTACTGACCCTAACGAGGAATGTAGGCAGGACCATACTCAACCCAGCAAACAAATTATACTTGATGATTACGCATATGCATTAGGAGTTGCTTGGAACCAATTGCATTAGACTCCCTGGCCGCTCTGGCCCTAGCACCTTATATATAGAGTTCGTAGGACGAGTTGCCTAGGCTCTACTAGGTACGAGTAGACACGAGTGTGTGGACTCGTCACGTAGGTGTTTTCAAAGTTACAAAAGCTTACAGTTATATCCTTTATTATTGTTGCTCATGAATTAAATGGAGACCGGGCGGAGATTTATTTCAGTATATGCTTTTCATAAGGTTGCACTTTGGACTCCGCCCGAGTCGTTTAAGGCCCGTTCGCTGTTCGCCTGCTGTTCGGCATAACATTGCTAGAGTGCTTAACCGGGAAATGGGACCGATGAAGTCTTACCTGGGTTTGTCCGAAGTTTTCGAGGCTCCGCCCATCCACTTGCTGGAGGCCGATGGGCCCGGGGGCGCTTGTACTCGAGGGAGGGCTGACCCAGAGAACCGTGGTATCGCTCCTGAGGGGGCACAGCCCGGGGGTTAGGTGGGGGCGCTTTGAATCTTGGGACAAGACAGGTAGAGATGGGGGCTATATGTGGGAACGCGATGGCTAGTAAGCATATATCCCTGGCATGATAGTTATTCCCGGGAATTAAAAATCGATTCGAATCGCTGATGCCCACCAGGTGTGGGAATGCTGATAATGCACACGGGCAACGTAGTAACTACTTAAACTCTCGGTGTTTAATACTCATGGTTTTGGAATATCACATGATTGAATTGGACTGTTTTTCTTTCTGCAAGTTACAGTTGTGTTGAAGGCTCTGTAAATGATGAAAACTTACTATTCATGTTACACATGTTACTGTTTAAAACTAAAGGCTAAGGATCCACTTGCTAGGTAAGCCGCTTCGCGTCAGCCGTAAGCCAAATCCATTAAGACCTACTGAGTAATTAGTACTCAGGGTTTGCCCCCATATTTTGAGCGCAGGTATGGAGTTTATGGTGTGCACATGTGTTGGAGGCGGAGCATGCCCTCATTTAGGATGAGATAACTGAGTGGCACGAGGGCAACATCGGTGGGCTCGATGTTGTACCTCTAATGCAAATCTTTTGGTGATAATATGGTGACCCCTAAACTTATATTTCCGCTGCGAGAAACTTTCAAACTTGCTGCCTTATAACATTATGTTGAACTTGTATTTTATGTAAAAGCTGGTTTGTAACTAAGTCTAATTTTACGCTATTCAACTGCCTGTGATGATGTTTCTGTTGTGGCTCCATCGTGGGTCAGATGTGTATGATGTCGGTTCCTCTGGGAAAAGGTAATATCGGGAGTCGAATGACTCTCGACGGACGACCGGGTTTAGTTCGGTCTAATCGCACTGCAAGCCAGAGGTGGCAGGTGTGCTTAGTCCGGATTAAATCGGCGGTTCCGCCACAAGATGCAGGGTCGACAACGCCGAATAGGTGTCGGTCGCATGTTGGTGTTTTGGATAATGTTTTTTAGAGTGGTGGAGAGAGCGATGATGTTCAGATGATTTTTGGCATCGCCATCATCTGAATTCAGGGCTCAGACAGACTAAGACATGGACTTTTAGGATTTATGTGAAATAGGAGATCAATGGCATCGATCACTAGGCTCACAATATTTGTGCGACCGGTGCGAAGCACTGACGGCGGCTTCCGGACAGGACAAAAGATTATGTAGAGTGTATGGGTAGGTAGAGTTTGATTTTAGATGAATTTAGTCGAAAGAATCACCTGAATCAGAGTTGGAACGGAGAAGATACGCATTTTGTATATTCGGAAAAAGAAAAGGAAAAAGAAATATTCCTGAAATATTTCAAAATCTAAATATTTGGAAACTGGAGAATAAAATCGTGTTTTTGATTATGGAGGAACAGAAAATATTTCTAAACTGCCTGTGAGCAGAGTTGCAGTCTGGTGTCAACGGTTCACGCCTACGGTGTTGAATGTGGACACCGGCTCGTAGGCGGGCCCTGAAAGCTCTAAAATCATGAAATTAATGTGGATGGTAAATATTGATTTTTGATGAATTTAGAAAGAAGAATCGAAGGAATCAGAGCTCATATGGTTGGAAAATTAATTCGGGAATAAATGGATAGGAGAAAAATATTGGTACATAGCTTGCCTAGCATGAACTTCACGTGAATAGGAGGTAGTCTAATTACGTTTTGGGCTAGTGGCTTGTGTGAGCATAGCACACGTGGGTGTCGGTGGGGATCAAAAGGCTAGGTAGGAGGTGGAAAATAATAGAGACAGAAGCAGAGCGAGGCTAGATCAGAGACAGAACAGCGGTGCTGCACCTCGCGCCGCTGCAAGAATAGTGGCGGCTTGCCACTGCTCGCTGGAATGGGGTTCCCAGCCACCATTCTTCGATTTGAGCATACTGGGAGAAAGAGGAGGACAAGGGGATTTAGCTCTGGGGGTTGTCAGCGTGGTGGAGGTGGTTCTCTATGCTTGTTTAATTGAACTGAGATGGCTCCGTTGTGGAGAATTTTGCGGCGAACTTGCTTGCGGTCGAGGACAGAACGGAGAAATTGGAGCATGATCGGAAGGTGTTCGCGGCGAGCAATGCCCGGGTGAGCCGAGGGCTGGCCGCGGCGGTGGTAAGATTGGTGTGGATAGAGGCATGGGGTGGGGGATATTTATAGCCGGTGGAGGAGGGCTTGTCATGACATGCTCGTGGAGATGGAGGGTCCAAGTGGCGTGGAGATTGAAGGGTACAAATGGCGCGGAGATGAAGGGAATAAATGGTGTGGAGAGTATTTGCGATATTTGGAATTTTGTTGAGCTCATATTAACACACTCAAAACAAATAAGCAACGTTCAAAGTTTTCGAAAATTTGATTTTGAATTAGGGAGAGATTAAAAGAAATTACGGTTGCTAATTTTTGGGGCGTTACAAAAACTGTCATGGGTCTTTCAACTCGCAGCGAAGTCCAAGATTCGTCCTTAGACTCGAAAACTAGATACAGTGGGTCATTCAATTTGTGAAATCGGGTACACGCCGGGCCAAACTGACACCGATTTTCACTGATGTGGAAGTCCACGCGTAGTCGAACCCACATGTCAGTCGCTAAATCACTATATCCATGTCTTAGCCATCCCCTCAGCCCTCACAACCTGCCCCGTCCCGGCGCCACCCGCACCCCGCTCACCGGCTCTGTCGCTCCTCTCTCTCACCGCCGCGGGCCTAGCTTCTATGCGCGCCACGCAAGAATCCTCCCGCGCGCAGATGGCAGGGACATCCACCGGCTCGGCGACGCCATTGCGGGTGGAGAGAAAAAACCACCCTTGCCATGTTTCGGGTCCCATGAACCCATAGACCCGTGAGGAGGGGGCTTTGACCCGTGCCCCGCCAGGTCTAAAACGGTGGCATCCTATCCCCCCGACTACCATCCCTAGTTAGAATTATTCTACATGATTAGCTTCCATCGCTATAATTTATATCTTCCATAAAAGGTGTTTGGTTGGGCAAGATGTACTGCAATCTGAATATAGAGGGGAATAGATAGCAATGCATCGATGTCATGGTATTCAATACCACCACTATGTACAACCAAACAAATATCACAGCATTATCTAAAAAATCAGACATCATCATAGATACATGCACACACACCTCTCACGTGTGCCCAATGTTGTATCAACACGGAAACTACACATACACACTACTACACTTATACACAGGAGCAAGGCTTCGTTCCCTACACTAACACCTTCTAGGCTTCTACACGATTCTACTCATACAACATGACTCCTACATGCAAGCTAGTAGTTTGGGAACTCCAACAAATCGTATATTTCATTGTATATATTTAAACTTCACTTTGTATATGTACATAATGTAGTTACAATGTCATTTTCGTATTGCAGGCGATCACACGGAGGTTTGTTGAACTTAGTTTTATGCACACGGGGGGTTTGTTGAACTTGGTTTTATGCACAATCTTTGACATATCGTAATTCCTAAAAGCCTCCTATGCATCACACATGGACGGCAGGACAAGGAACTCATTAAAAACTCGTATACAGCAGGACGGGGTTAATCATAACAAGTCGCTCCTTGCTTCGTCGTTCTTTGCTCCGCCGTTTCCCGACTCACAAGGCCAGGAGACGCTGCGTTTTATTGGCCAGTAAAATTTCACGTCCTAGGACTAGGATAGCTGGTTAGCTGGGCTGTGTGACACACATCGGAATCAGGCTGTTGATCATGCATCCAAACAGGACGCCGTGCCGGTGTCGGCAACATTGCGTCGGTGCAGACCGGCACTGTTGGCCCGTGGCCCAGCCGGCGTCCGCATCACGGAGTCGCTTCCAGCGCCCCCTTTGACTCTGCACGGGCACGGGCTCCCTCCCCTGCCTGCCAGCGGCGCAGGCGTCCGCTGCGCGGACACGAGTGTCAGGGCGAGGAAAAGGACACGCTAGCGCGTGTCGTCCCCTGCTCGACTTGTCCCCGACTCTCCGCTCCTCCTTTTTCCCTTTTCACATCTCGCTGTGGCTAGTGGCTACCTGTGGTAGCTGTGGATCGGTCTCGCTCTCGCCCGGTGCGAGCCGAGCCGTGGCGTCGGCCATGCACACGCGCGCGCAGTAGCGGAGGGTCGGCTCGGCTCGGCTCGAGGCGAAGACACGCCTATGCCCCCCACTTTGTCCGTACCCCGTCACCATTACGTCCTTGTTTGGTTGTCTTCGTTACGCATGAAAAAGGAACGCAGAGGCTCACAGCGCCATGATTTGTCATTAGCAATTAGCATGACTACGTCGTGATGGTTAATGGAGTTACGCCTCCTGTCGGTGGTACGACATGGACCTTTTTCTCGCTAACTGTTTTCCCCCCACTTCGGCTTTAGTTTGTTGCTTTTCGGAATTATTAGTAAGGCGGTTTCGAAGCTTTTGACTAGCCGCTGGAACCCTGTCGAACCAAATTTAAAACGAGGTCGAAAAGCCACAAATTTGTCCACTAGGCGCTAGAGATAACGCATGGTCGTCTTGTTATCTTATCGGCAGCAACTTTGAGCCTCCGACCGCCGGCCGCCCGGCAGAAAGAAGGCCGGCAGCACCCAGCAGGAGCGGCCAGCGGAGACGACTGCCGTTTCGTTTCGCATCGTCCGGTCGACGGCCTCCTCTCATCTCCCACTTTTTGCCTGAGGCCCGATCTGCTGTGCACTTGTGCTGTAGGAGTACCTGTGCAGTGCTCGGCTGCCCACCGCCCTGCGCTATTTCCATGGCCACCCTCTCGGCGGGTCGTCCACCTCCACCCTCGCTTCTCATCAACCTCCCACACCGTTCCTTCCTCCGCTTCGGTTCCCGAGTTCCCGTGCAGACCTGCGCCTGCCTGCCTGCTTGCTTCCACGCGACGCGTCCTCTTCCGCGCCACTCCCACACTACGTCCTCCCACTGACACCAGGGCCCGCTATAGAGAGAGCCCCACCTGTCATCTGCTACCTCCGCACCCGTAAACAAACCGGTCGCCACCTTCTCCCTCGACTGCCAAGCGGGGCCACGCTCGATCCTGCTGCCTCCCTGGACCTTCCTCCTCGCGGCGCGTGCCGGCCTGCCGTGGCCGAGGAAGAGAGGGAGGAGGGGAGCTAGCTGCCGTTGCGTGCCAGCTACTACACCTTTCAGCTCCCGGATCGAAGCACGGGTCGGCTAAAGGACGGGGCCCGGCCTGGCACGGAGACGAGAGGCCGCCCGCCGAGTTGGCACAGGCAGTGTGGCAGCAGGCGAGGCGAGGAGGGACCGGATGGCCAGCCTCGCCATAGTGGAGAAGAAGCCGTCGCCGTTCCCGACCGGCGGCGGCTGCGCGGGCGGCGTGCTGTTCCACCTGCTCGACTGGCACCGCCGCCTCGCCCGCAAGCGGAGGCTCTTCTCCCCGCGCCGCCTCCTCCCCGCCTCGCTCCGCGCCGCGCCGCGCAGTCTCCCGTGCCCGCCTCCGTCCCTGGCCCCGGCGCTGCCGGCGCCTCCTCCGGCGCCGCGCACGGCGCACGGCGCCGATGGGGCCGCACCGGGCGTCGTCGCGCGCCTCATGGGCCTCGAGTGCTGGCCCGCCGCCGCGCCTCCGAGGCCGCAGAAGCAGAGGAAGGTGGAGGCGGCGCCGCGCCCGGACGTCGGCGACTCGGCGGTCGTGCTGGTGCTGCCTACGACCCGGACCCGGCGCTCCCCGTCGCCGGCGCCCGCGCCGACGACGCCGAGGAGCCACCACGGGGCCGACCTGCCGGCGCGGAGCCCGAGGCGGGCCCGGCTCGTGCACACGGCGGCCGCGAAGCTGCTGGAGCCGGGCGCGCGCGCCAGCGCACGGGCAGGCTCCAGGCTGGCCCTCGCGTACGCCTGCTCTTCGCCGCAGCACCGCGGGGCTGGCCTTTCCGGCGCCTCGCTTCAGGGCTCGGGCTCGGACATGGCCGACGACTTCCTGTCTCGCTCTCACAGCCTGTCGGTGGAGCGCTCCACACGGGTGCAGGTACAGCCTCATGCGCTTCCCGCGGAGACGGATTGTGACACCGCTGCTGCCTCGCGCAGGCACGAGCATCGTCACTACACTAACACTGCCGACGCAGCGATCAGTGCCAGTACAGTGGTGTTGCCTAGAATGGATTTTGGTGATGGGAACAGGAGCCGACGCGGCTCTGATGTGGATGCCAAGCACAAGGAGGAGAGGCGAATAAGAAATGAGGTAATGCGCACTTGTGCCAGGGTCAGGTCGAGCAGTGCTGCGGTTCAAACCGGAGATGGGAGGTTGTTGCGCAAACGAGCAACCCCTACCAGGCCGGAGATTTCTGGGATTACAGAGTCTGGGCACTTGGCTGGTTCGACAAGGCGAGCTCGTGAATTGGTATCCGCCACTAGGAAGGTTGCACAGGGTGGCTCTGGTCCAAGTAGAGAGTTCATGGGATCGATCGCTGGACAAAGGAGCACCACCCACAGAGATTTAATCAGTCGAAATGGATTGGCATCTACAAGTAGGATTTCAAGCAATGGATCTGGGCAGAAAAGGGGATCAGGGAAGAGGGTGGGGCGTGACACCGCAACCAGTAACAGGGAGGACAAAAATGCAGTTGCATTTATTTCTAGATCATCTGCCAGGGCTTCATCGCGGAGCAATGCGTCGAAGAGTGGGACCCCTAGTAGACTTGCACATGATACAACTTGCACACGAATGCCGGTTCCCAAGACAGGATATATGGAGGCTTCACCTTCTGTTCTGGCTAGTTCTGAGAAAGATGAGTTTAGAAGGCTGTTGAAAGCAAAATTGAATGAGCTTGGCATGTCTGATCGGATTGAGTTTACACCAAGTGGTTTGCCTTCAGGAAAACTGACTGCACCTGTGCTTCAACAGCTCATTTCTGCCCTTTCTAATGACATGGACACCTCAGTCTCCCAAAGTAGCAACTACTCTGATGCATCAGCACCCTTAAGTTGCAATGGAAATGTTGACCGCATCGATCAAGCATGCTATATATTCTCCAATGACCAATCACCTGATTTTCAGAAGTGTTATCAGGTCAGTTTAGAGGCCAGGATCCTTCTTTATTGTTACCATTTATTATTTCAGGGTTCTGAATTGTTGTTCCTGTCATAAAAGCTGATGATTCATAACTGTCTTTATATTCATGTCATTTCTTTTCCAGTTGGGTCTATGTATGATATTGCTACGTCGTAAAGTACTAAAGTTATCAGTTCATTCATCTATTCATAATTTCATACAGTTTGTTGAATAACTGTTCTGCATGCATTCTGATACAATAATTGACATTGAAGATTGTTGGTCTCGTACAAGAGATTATATCAAAATATTTCTTATGCCATTAAATCTGTCATCATTATGAACCATTCTAGGACAGATGTCATTGTGTATCTGGGATAGTTGCCAAGTGGATTGGAAATCATTGTGGAAAGGAATGATTCTTCATCCATATATATTCCTTGCTTCTATTGAAGTTCACAATTTTTTTCATATGTTTTTCATCAACAAAGATGTTCTTTTTTGTTTAGAGCGCTG
Organism: Paspalum vaginatum; assembly: GCA_030272315.1. Lineage (NCBI taxonomy): Eukaryota > Viridiplantae > Streptophyta > Magnoliopsida > Poales > Poaceae > Paspalum > Paspalum vaginatum. The sequence goes on along the minus strand of CM059014.1, from coordinate 5,615,954 downwards.
TTGAACATTGTTGAATTAACTATTTACTAAACTGGTATCTTCCAGAACAATTTTGTCCAAAGTTAATGAATTAACTGCCAGCCTACTACTCTTTGGTAACTGTTTGTACATCCTTTTTTTCTATGTACAGGATGAAAAAGATGTAGATTCTTCTGCTACAACATTGAACAATGAGCCCAATCAGCCAAGCCCAACATCAGTCCTCGAAGCATCCTTCTCAAATGATACTTCTTCTTTAGGAAGTCCAGTTGAAAAGAATGGTAATATTTCTATTACCTTGATTTTTGTAGTAAATAATTGTATTATCTGTTTGCTCAGCGCTTGGAGATATCAAATGCATTGCTGAAATCTCAAATCAGAAACCAAAAGAAAACTGATTTGTGTAGTATATCTTGAATGCTGTAATGCAAATTCAGCGTCATGTACTCATGTTTGTCAATGACAGCAATTAAGAACATTAACATGCAACCATGTGAAGGCGTGAATGCTTAGTTATTCTTCAGTCATAATGTTACTGGTCTACATTCGACAAAAAGAATTGAAATTGGCTTCTTTTATTACAGTTGGCAGTGCTTTGTTCGGAATTGCTTGAGTGGCAGAGTGGATTGAGACTGTAAATTTTGGGCGTGCACTGTATAAACTTTCTTTGTGCAATTTTGGTAGCACTTGTGGTGTACTGATGAATTATTTCTTCTTGCTTTCAGAAGGTAAAGACTTGTTTGTGTCAATTGAGAACAAGATGGAAGATCTCTTTAATTTGGAATCTGACATTGTTGATTTAGCAATGTCAATTGACACAAGGAAAATCGATGCTGAAGAAAAATTGCATGGCAATGACAAGTTATCATGTTTACAGAATTTTCTTGCACATGATTTCAAATTATTAGAGTCCAGGCTCTGCAGCATTGGAGAAGCTATTTCAAATGCTGAACTACTTCTGGGCAGTAGCCTCCTGCATAGCACAACATCAGGTCTTGCACTCCATCCTTTCATCATTGAAACCTTGGAAAATGCTATGGATATGTTTGGTGGTGATGATTATTCAGATTTTACTGAAGACAAGAAGTATCAACATACCAACATCCTGTTCGACTGCATTATAGAATCAATGGATGCAAAATTCTGCAATTTTGGCAAATGTGGATACAAGGCTTGGCTGAAATTGCCGCTCAGTTTGAGCAAAGATCTGTTGAAGCTCCAGGTACTGGAAGACATCAGCAACTGGAGGGAATCGAGTGGGACTGCTCTCAGACGAGTTTCTGACAAAGAAGTGGACCAAGTGACTGCCAGGTGGGATGCAAGCCAGGTTGAAGCATTTGATATCAGCGTTGCAATCGAGAACGACATTCTTGAGGCGCTTCTGGGTGAGTTTGCATTGGACCTACAGCGAAACAGCGTACTAACTGCTTTTGTGTGAGATATTGACATGTTTGGACTTGTGCTCGCATGGTTATGGATAAATAAGATACTGCGGATATGTTTGTAATTCCCTGCAGTAAATTTTGTGAATAGTCATGTAAGGGCCCCTAGTTGTTCCCGATTTGTATGTTCTAATGCAAACGTGCTTAGAAATACCTCTTGATTTTACTTTTGTGTGGCCTTTTCGTCGCCCCCTTCTTACCCAACTGATGTCAGTCTACTTGTACGCTAGGGTACATTGTTGTGTGACGAAAAAGGCACATTTTGCTGGATCTAGTGCTAAGCACGACCTGGAAGACCGTTAGTTTGTCGATGCTAATACATGTGCTCTAGGATCCCACTCTTGCTCTCAATGAAGCCAATAGGATTCAAAATCCAAATGCTATTGTCCTCCCAACTTTTTGGCATGGTTGTTCCCTTTGCAAACGAATTAACGGTTTACCGCTAGTTGAACCGGAAATGCTATTCGATTTAATTTACTGGACTTGCACAGCTTTTCAACTGTCAGGTCAAGTGGGGGTATAAGTTGGCAGGAAACAGGCGAGAATTAGAGAACAAATCAGCGCCAGTTCTCGAAGCAGTATTCTGTCAAAAGGCCTTCCTCGATTAGCTTAATCTATCCAGGATACAAGGAGCTTGACCTTTGTTTGTTCTTCGGCTTGTTATCCCCACATTATATATGTTGGTCTTTTCCATGATTTGCTCTGGCGGCACCTACTCTGGCTGCTTCTTTACAATCCCCAAATAAAGAATCCATCCATGAGCACGAATTTGAAGCGGAAATTAACTTTTGTGCGAATAGAAACAGATACTAGTACCACGCTTGATATAATGATATGTGAATGTAATTGTACAAGCTGAGAGACACTGCAGAAACGAACATTGCGACACTGGATGGATTACAGGGTAAAAAAAAAAAAAAAAGCAGCAGCAAAACTACAGCTGGGGAGACGAATCTCTCCCCTCACAGACTCCTCCGACAACATAACACATTCACCACATGACAAAACAAATCAACGGTAGCACGGACGATGCAGAAAATTAAACCCAACTGCAGCTAAGATAGCAGCAACACGACAATGAAATGATTCTACTCGATGCAGAAGGAAGCAGCAACAGCCGACAAAAACGGAGAGAACGAAGGTCTAGAGCAGGCGCTGGAGCAGAGACCTCTGCCTCTGCAGCCTCATCTCCTCGTAGAACCGCTCGATGAAGCGCTCCGCGCGGCCGTCCACCTCCGTCGTCGCCCTCCTCCCCGTAGTCCACCACCTCTTCCTCCTCTTCGACATCGTCGTCGTCGTCGTAGGCGTAGGCATCGCCGTCGTCACGCGCCCCCCACTCGAGAGCCGGCGCGAGCACGAGCTGCTCCCTCTCCGCCCGCAAGTCGTCGTCGCCGCTGTCGCCGCCGGGGCGACGCGCGAGGCCGTCGAGCACGGCGACGTCGAGCTCGCCGCCGCCGCAGAAGAGCGAGGCGAGGACCATCCTGGCCCTGCTCCGGCGCTTCTTGGCGGCGGCCCTGCGCCAGGCCGTGAGGCCCGCCGGGAGCAGCGGGGAGCGGGAGGGCGAGAACTGGTACTCGCCCACGTAGGCGTGGCTGTAGTGGCGGAGGAAGGGCCTGCCGCAGCGGCGCCTGGCGGCGGAGGAGGCGCGCTTCTTGAAGAGGAGCAGGCCGCCCTTGGCCCTGGAGATCGGGGTCAGCGGCAGCGCCAGGATGGCCATCGCCCTGCCCAGGATGGGCGGCCTGGAGGAGGATCTCGGCATGGCCGCCGGCGGATAGTTGGGTAGTGGTAACTGATAGCTTTGCCGATGCCGGCTGTGGGGCTTGGCTGGGCGGTTTCCCTCTCTTTCTCACATTCAAATGAGCAGAGGAGGGGGCCGATCGAGTTGGTTGCTGCGGGTGGTGGTGGTGGTGGTGGCGTTTTATGGTGGTGGCTGGTGGGGCTCCGGGCGCAGCGGCACGGCTCCGGTGCAGCCGCTGCCTGTGCCGTGCCCGTGCGTAGAGCGTAGTACACTAGTACTCCTACAGGAAAGTGGCCTTGCCACCGGTAGCACGTACTGCTATGCTGCCATTTCGATCGTTCCCGTCGACTTGTTAATGGCTACTACTCCTCAATCAGCAAGGTATAAACGGGCATGGGTTAATTGGCAATTGAATGCTGTTCGGGATCCGGATTTACGGTGGTTATGGGTAAATGACTTTTATTCATGGTCGTCTACGATATGTATATTGATGGGCGACGCGTTTTTTATACTAGCAGCAGTATACCACAACTCCTGTAGTAGAGTGCTTGTGTGGCGCAGGCCGTATGGCGTTTATGGTTCATCAAACGAACACGAGAAATCCTTCCCGAGAGGTACAGTATCTATCTAACTATCTAAGTATCGATCTACCCCGGCACGTTGGGCAGTGGTGTACGGGGAGCAGCTGATCGACCACGATCGATCTCGCAGCCTCCTCGATCGCATTCATTGATAGAGTACTTATTTAGCAAATTAAGCAATGACCATGCAGCGATGAGTGCCTGCTTCTAATTGCCACGGCATACGGGTTCTCGTCGTAGTAGCTACTAGCTCCATCAAGCGCTTTCAACGCTCTCGCTCGTAATTCGTATACTGCGTGCGTAGCCTTTTCTCCGGACCTTGGACTGCCCATGATTAGCACACGGCTAAGACCGTTGATCCGCATGGTTATATACACGGTGTACGTTGCCGGAGCAGACGTTGGTGAATGGTGGTGGGAGCCAAGTCGCCAACGGAGGCCGAGTGCGTAAACCGACCACGTTGTGGGCGCAGGGCCTGGCTGAGTTGGCGACCGACGGGCCGACTGGATCGCAGGAGCCACAGCGCAGCCCGGCAGGGGTTGGGTGCGCGGGCGCGGTGCCGCGCCATCCCGCGGCCGGCTGACTTGACGTGGTGAACTGAACTGGTGGTGGCGTCGTGGAGGTGGGCTGGTGGTGGGGTTCGCAGCTGGAAAGCGGTCGCCGAGGTCGGTGGTTTTGTCGGATCAGTGGCGAGCCCGAGCCGCCCGTGGCCGTGCTCTGCCTCTGAGCTGGCGGGCGGGCCCTTTCCCAACTTCAAAACCGAGCTAGCCGTTGCCTCCTCCTTGGCGCCCTGCTGCTAGCTACTCGTACACCCTTTTCCGAGCGAGTCCGAGCCCCGGTCACCCACCCCGGTGCCACTCGCGTCGTCACGTCCCTTCCCCGGCCAGCGACGCACGCAGCCTCCACTGCTGGAACGCACTGGACAGTAGCAGTACAGGGACCCGGCGCGTGGGCGGGTGGGTGCTCTACTGCCCTCACACGGTAATCCTAGGACCCAAGGTCCACAGTGCCTTCTCCTGGTTTCCCAGCGGTTTGGTTCAGAGATGCAAGCGGGGCGGGTCGTGGACAGCCTGCAAACCCGCGAGTCTTGCCGCGAAACTAACTTCGCGGGTTTGCGGCCGTCCGCTAACACTACCACGTGGCCAATATTAAGTTTGCGGTCTTAGCAACAAATCCACGAAGCCTAAAAACATAGTTAAAATTTAACAAAGAAGATAAATAATCAAGCATGATCCGTAGCGTACATAAGATCATCCAAATGATCCTGGTCTTGGCATCAAACTGATCACAAGGACAAAGCTAAGTACAATGCCAAGAATAGATGTTTGATATGTTTAGTTGCAAAAATGTTCAAAACTGAAATAGTGCCAAGAACAAAGGACGCAGCAGATGGATGAAGACTGTGGCACCATCGAACATGTTCATCAAACTGAAATGGTTGTTTCCGAGATAATCCTGAAATTGTTAGAAAAGCATAATGCGTGAGAACCATTATGAGACAATAAAATAGGAACCAGCTTTCTAAGTTGATCATTGTAAATTCATTCCATAGACACAGAGAAACACGACAGCCGCTGTTGATTGATTTAGCTCGATATGATTAGCCCTAAAGTATGCTATCAAAAAGCACGCACCAATTGAGAACTGAACAGATTGCAGGGCTCTCATAAGTCATGGACACAGAAAATATCTATAAAACTAAATGAAGGCAGTGCATATTTCTTTTTGAACTTACTGTCTCTAAGGCTAGTTGGAAGTTTGTTGCAACAAACTGAAGTCAGGATTGAAGTTGCAACGTAAACTGTTTCAGCAAGAGAACTATCCATGCTGTACTGACCACGATCCAGTAATTTCAAGAAAACTTTAAAATTACACCTAGAACAATTTCCATAAACAAAGAACTCCAGACACTGAATGTGGACTTTGTTTTCTGAAAAATAGGCGCTGGGAAACCGCTGGGAAATGGGAGCATAGTTGTTGCCGCGTGCCTTTGCTGGTTTACTCGCTTGGGCCTCGGATTACCGTTCCAGCCTAGTACTGCGTAGTGAGCTCGCTGGTAGAAATAGGGTAGCATTTGTACTGCCAAAACTAGAAGGCCGATGAGCAAATGACATTGCACACGACGCGCACGGAGATATGACAAGCACACGAAGCTCCTTGCATTCTTGAGACAAGGATTCCTGCGTCAGTCATCACCCATTGTTGTTCCGACAACAAAACAAACGGAGGGAAGTCGTACCGTTCCGACACATTTGACCGATGGCTACGAGCATTTTCCTTGGGGGAAATAGTGCTTGTGTGCACCGCCAAACATTAGAACAACAATTTCCTTGAATAAATTAAACATTAATGGCTGCCAATAATTGGTAGATGATGATAAGATATAGAATGCAATTTTAGCTATGCATATAGAGTACATGCTAGTAGTACTGTTACTAGATGAATGCTAAGATGACTTATATGCATATATCTATATGAAATGGCATTGTGTTTAGCAAACAAAAGGTACAACTTATACAGTTATATGCACGTCTTATTCAGGGCTATATGTTTTTCTTTAAATCGCAGGGCTATATGTTCGACTTGGACAAGATATTTTAGGTGTTATTGTAAAAGCAGGAGGATCAACAACTTGCGTGCACAGCATTCTTTGATTTGGAAACTACTACAATGGAGATCTTTGAAGGCTTCGAATGGAGGATTAGAGATATGCTTTGATAAGAACATTGGATCTCGATTTCTAAAAGTTTCTTAAGAACTATGGGTCCGCTTTGCTGCAATGCAACTATTATATCTCGATGTGAGGCTAGGATATTTCCACTCCATTGCTCAAAACATACACAGTGGGCCTGATCGGAAGGCATACAACAGACGTTGTTGATTGAAGAGAAAAATGGAAATTTACCACGTTGGACGTTTGTTTCGTCACAATGCCATACCGCGGATGGCTTTCGTTATTTGGCCATTATCAAACGGTGCATACTTACTAAAATGCCTTTTCAGGACAAAATAAAAAAAAGTTATTTTAGTGGCCGACGTACCCGTTTTGCTGCGCCCGCGTATAGAGCAGTGTCAAGCTGCAGGCATGAGCAAAATCCCTGGGCCGATCTGATAGGCTTTGGATCCTCTCAGGTGGGCTTACCTGGGTCTGGTGATCAACAACCTACAGTATTTTGCATTCCTTTGCACGTCGGGCCGAGCTGAAGCACAGTCTTACCCAGGCCGTTTCGGTTTTGCTCAAAACGGCCCACCTGTGACCTATCACCTGGTGTCAGGGAGGGTTATCGATTTTCGGACGTTCCTTATCCCGTGCACGTGTCGACGTCGTTGCCAGCACGGCAAGTCCTCACCGGCCTCGCGTCGCGTGGGCGTGGGTGGGTGTAGTCGTGTAGCCACAGGCCGCGCCAAAAGAAACGTGAAAAAGAACCCAAAAAACTGGTGGAGTATTTCGGCCTCATCCGCTGCTTGCCTCGCAACTATCGGATCATTTGCGGAGGCATCGTCCTCCCCCCGTCTCCGTCTCCCTCGTCGTCCTATCCTGCAGTCACATATTTCCAATCCCCAGATCGGGACCTAACCCCTCTCCAGTCCAGAGCTTCTACTCGAAGGTATGTCCACGAGCTCACGGATCAACTGAAGCCGCTTTCCCATCTGCAAGCCATCCTAGTACTGCTACCACGGACTGTACTTACTCCACTAGTCAACGCCAGATTATGGCGACTTTTTTTACCATCCTTTTTTTTTCTATTTTTATACGTGCAGTGGTGATTTTCTGTGGTGCTGGTGGTGTGCCATCGAAGGGACAGTCACCACCGTTAAGACGATGATGCGCTGCGCGGTGAAGGGCGTCGGGTGCGTCGCTTCGTGGAGCGGCGATCGGAGCTCTCCGGCGGTCAAACCCCGCAGCGCGCGGATGCCGACGGGCGGCCGCGGGTTCTGCGCCGGCCTGCGGTCGAGGGCCGCGGATCTCTCCGGCCTCGAGATGGCCAGCCTGCGCGGCGGCGTCGGGGGCCTCTTCCGCGCCAGCCCGCGCTACGGGCGCTTGCGAGCCACGGCAGCAGGTGCGTCTCGGGCCACGGGCTGTTGCGTGGGAACTGCGGATCGATGCTGTGGCGGTTCGGGTTGGTGTCGCGGTTGCGGTACTGGAGCCGCTGGGTTATGGGTGAGAGTGGGGTTACTGTAACTGCTGACTGTGGTTAGATTCTGTGCGAGGGGGCATCGTGGGAGTGGGTTCGGGGGTCGATGGATTCGGCAGGGCATGTTTTATCCTCGGCGATTTTGTTGTGAATTGCATCGGGGATTCATGGAAACGTTGTGTATTCTCACTATCTAGATAAGCTGATGTAATCGTCCTGGATGAATGAATATATAGTGGTTTGTTGGGGACCTGCCGCGTGTGATTATTGTCTGGTTCAAGTTTTGAGACGTCTGGATATATGAATTTGGTACGGCTAGAGTCATGTGAGGGTGTTGATGCTGAGCTGAATTGCTTTTACCCTTTATTACGAGCACAAAGTTTATGTATATGTTTCACTGGTGATAGTGCATTAGTGCTGGCTGAATTTCAAACACAGGGGAGTTCACTTGCACATATCACATCAGGATTTTGTGAAGTTCTATGGAATGCATACATTCTGTGTAAAAGTCATGACACTTATTTGGGTTTTAATAAAGGCAGGAGCATTGGATAAAGTTACGAACATATTAGCAAGTAGAGGAAGTGGATAAGAATACTTGTAGAAAACAAATCTACTTGATAATAGAGACCACGTTTCTTGTGTGACCCCATGATGCAAGGGGATGCATAAATTACTATCACCTCACCTCCAATGTCATATAGATGCCGCACCTGCACACTTAGCTTTGCTGGTCCAAATTTTGACTGCATGGTGTTTAATCTCTGCAATCTCTTGGTTCTTTTTTGCTATTATGCAGTTGATCCTGAAGATATTCCGGTGGAGAAGGTTCAAGTCAAATCCTCAGGGCATGTTCTGCCATATGTTGGTGTTGCTTGCTTGGGGGCTATTTTGTTTGGCTACCATCTTGGGTATGTACTTAGCCGCTACTACTAGATGACTATTTTTTTCATCACAACTGGATAACGCATATTTTAGTCATAATTGATAACAATGAAAATAAGGCGGAGCAAATCAATTTCCATATTTTCTGTGCTATTCTTTTGAACACAAACACTGTTAGATAATAGCATGTTTCCATTTCTTGAATGCACATGGAGTACAGTGTGGTGAATGGTGCGCTTGAATATCTCGCAAATGATCTTGGGATCGCTAAAAATGCTGTCTTACAAGGTATGCCATACTTTGACATGATCAACATACTCATTGTTGCCTTAATGTGGTTGTAAGCATCTTTTAGCATGCTTTTTTTGTTTTCTAAAGTAGCAGACCAATTACTGGAATCAATCGTCAATGATAATGATTGCTTCTATTCTATGATATATCTTTTTTTTTTGCCATATGCTTCACTAGACATTTGTTTGTTAATCAGGATGGATAGTTAGCACATCCCTGGCTGGTGCAACAGTAGGTTCTTTTACTGGAGGTTCTTTGGCTGATAAATTTGGCCGAACAAGAACATTCATCCTTGATGCAGTCCCGCTTGCCCTAGGTGCATTCTTGAGGTATGTTTTGAGCCATTTAGTTGTAAGTATACTGTATACACAGTTATCTTAGGTGAAACTGACACAAACATTTTCAGTGCAACAGCTCAAGATGTCCGCACGATGATTATTGGTCGATTGCTTGCTGGAATTGGTATTGGAATCTCATCTGCTCTTGTACCCCTTTACATATCTGAGGTTAGGATATGTTGAAATGGCTGTTTTTTTCTTCAAAACCTGCTGTGATTGTGATATGTAATAACTAGCTACTGTCTGTGTTTACACACATTTCAACAAACAAACTTTTTGCACTTTGTAGATCTCACCAACTGAAATCCGTGGAACACTTGGCTCAGTTAATCAACTTTTTATCTGCATTGGAATTCTTGCAGCTTTGTTAGCTGGATTGCCTTTAGCAGGAAATCCTGCCTGGTGAGTTTTCCGCTTGCTCATTCATTTGTTTTTCCATGTCATTGTACTTCTTGATTACTAAAAGGAATGGTGAAACTGTTATGGACAGTGGAAGAAGTTAACAGATTTTCTCAACCTTTCTAACGTATAAAGTAGATCTAGGTGTGCATATCCAACAAATACTGTATAGTATATGGATGATATTCATGCTATGGTCATTTGTATTTGTATATAATCAGGTGGAGGACAATGTTTGGAATTGCTGTAGTTCCATCCATTTTGCTGGCTGTAGGAATGGCCTTTTCGCCTGAAAGCCCTCGTTGGCTATTCCAGGTTTCTGTTTGCAAATTCCTTGGCTGTACTGTCAACTCTGCCCTCCATGTTTTGGCAGTACACTCAAGATTCACTTTTTTGACATTAACTGCAGCAAGGAAAGGTTACCCAAGCAGAATCAGCTGTAAAAAGACTGTATGGAAAAGAAAAGGTTACTGAAGTTATGTATGATCTGAGAGCTAGTGGGCAAAGTTCTTATGAGCCAGAAGCTGGCTGGTTTGATCTTTTCAGCAAGCGCTATTGGAAAGGTAGCTTTCTTTTGACACAGTCAGGATTGGCAAATTTTATGAAACATTCTCTGATCATTTCCTTTTCATACTATTCCATTGCTACCATTAAACATCTAATGAAGTCAATAACTTGTTGGGATTCTTAGAACTCCAAAGATTTTTAATGGGATGAAATGGTCTGCTGTGTAGCATTTGCTAACATATGGAAACAAAATTGCATATTCATTACTTATCAGGCAAATAACTATGTTAATGGGTTTTATGTAACTACATTTACAAATTACAATGGCCTTGAACTTCACGCACACATGTCAACTCAAAAATTGCTTCCGAAAAAAGCTAAATGACTTGTAGCGAGTGTATTGTTAGTTTGATGGCATCATTAGGACCTTTGTGATATTCCCTTCAAGGCTTCACATAAGAGTGATGTTCTGGACATAACTTTGACTAATAATTTACATCGTCCCAGAAAACATAATTTTGACTAGTAATTTGTACAGTACTATATAACATTGAAAAACCATAGCAAAATTGTTTGATTGAGATTTTTTGAAACAATTTATAAATGTTCAATCAGCATATGAGAATCAATCATGATAAAAAGTTTTGACTTTGATATGTTGGTTGCACACAACTGAAGACGTCAAGCAACTGATATTAAGTGGAAACGCTATGTGTATCCTGATATGTTTCTCATACTGCAGTTGTGAGCGTGGGAGCGGCACTGTTTTTGTTCCAACAGCTTGCTGGTATAAATGCTGTGGTATATTACTCGACATCGGTGTTCCGCAGTGCAGGCATTGCATCTGATGTTGCTGCTAGTGCTCTTGTTGGAGCAGCCAATGTTTTTGGTATGTTTACTTTTAGTAATAAGATTTCAATATTAACTTCAGATCATGTTTCCTGATGGGGTATATATATTTACTTGTAGGCACCATTATTGCATCTTCTCTAATGGACAAACAAGGCAGGAAAAGCCTTCTCATAACAAGCTTTTTCGGAATGGTAATGCACTTATGTTCAACAAATCGATTTTTTATTTTATCTCTCAATTAGCAAACATAGGGTTGCTTAGATATTCATGTTTCCCCTTGAAGGGTGCTTCAATGTTACTCCTGGCATTGTCCTCCACCTGGAAAGCTCTGGCACCTTATTCTGGGACTCTTGCAGTTGTTGGCACTGTTCTGTAAGTTATTTACCATTCACCTTGTCTGGCCTTTGCTGATTGATATGATGTTAATCTGTACGGAATTGAACGTTAATAAAAACTGGAATGTAATTTTGTGCAGATATGTGCTGTCTTTTGCTCTTGGAGCTGGTCCTGTCCCAGCTCTACTTCTTCCTGAAATATTCGCCTCCAGGATAAGGGCCAAGGCTGTTGCATTATCTCTAGGCATGCACTGGGTGAGTCATAACAGTTCATATATGCACTGATAAAACTATATGCAGATATATGTCCTGCCCAATCGCATTTTGTTTTCTTTGTTGTAGTATATCTTGTTTTCTTTCTTGTTCTGTTACATAATTACCGCACATGATTTTGCAAAATACAAGGCGAGTTTGTTACACTGTTGAATGAAGATTGATCGGATGCTTGTGCATGCTAAGTTGTTTTCTTGTATTTAATATTTTTTGACTGCTCTGGTAGACTGTTAGATAGGTTCTAGTTTGAAGGAATCACTTGTAGAGTGAACTGCATGCCAGGTTTCTAAACTTACCGCAGTACATCTAGATGCATGAAGTGATCCTCTGGGACACATATTGAACACGCATACATGAAGTAATGAACGAATCTATCAGAGGCCTGTAACCCCTTACAATTTGGGATGGAGGGAGTAGTTGCCAAGAGAGTCAACACTCTACACGTAATTAACCTAGGCTTTACCTACCTACACCAGCAAATCCTAACCCTTTTTGTTCTCTCTGCAGGTATCCAACTTCTTTATAGGCCTTTACTTCTTGAGTGTCGTCCACAAGTTTGGGATCAGCACTGTATATTTGGGATTTGCATCAGTGTGTGCTCTTGCAGTTCTTTACATAGCTGGGAACGTGGTAGAGACCAAGGGGCGATCCCTGGAAGAGATTGAACGGGAACTAAGTGTAGCAGAGTGATACGCATGTTGCTTGCTAGTCATGCTGTAGCGCCATTTTGGTGATTGAGAATGCGACCAAGCACACAACCGAGCATCCTTGAGCCTGGAGACTCATTCTGGTTCATGTAGTTTCAGAAATAAGCGAGCGGCAAGAGTGCCAATCGGCGGTTACTTGGTGTGTGCAGCTCGAAGTGTTGTGTTCGAGCAGAAAGTTCTGATGTGCATTCTGTCATTTGCCATCAATGAACCCGTCGATGTTTCTGGAGATAAAATCGGTTTCTTGTTTGATTTTGTTTTCTCTGGTGTATAGATGAACTTCCTCTTATCTGCTGACAATAAAAGTCTGCCGTGGCGAGAATTAAGATTCCTGTGTGCGTTCAGTGGTTGTTCCCCATCAAATGTTGATACTTCCACGTTCAAGCCTAGATCGAAAAATTGATCCGTAAGTCCTTGGGCATGGAAGATTCTGCCAAATGCTGATACTGCCATGCGCGGATTGAGAATGGTTTTCAGAAAATGAGAGTAGAAAGGTCCTCTTCGGACGCATCTGCTCACGTCCTGTTGCACGAGGATGTCGACGTGAGCCTGCAGCGTCCGGCTCCAGATCGCCCTGCGCTGCGGCCAGAGACCAGAGATGGCAATGGTACCTGAAATCTGAATACTCAATGGATTTTATCCGATATAAAAACAGGTATAGAATGATTTTTTCATCCGTGGATACGTTAATGGGCATAATTTTGTATCCATCGGTTATGCGGGTACGGGTATGGGTGTAGACTACCCATACCAACGTAACTATGGGTAATTTATATCCGCTTCATCTATACATTTATTCTACGTAGTTACGCAAACATAAGGGTATGTTGGACAAAAATATCATCAACTTGCATGTTTTAATATTATTTATTATTATCTTCAATTTATTTATTCATATTTAGTGATTTGTTATTTTAATTGTGACATTATTTATTATATTAGTGTTATTTAAATATGTTCTTAGGGGTATTTAATCGGATATAAGTTACCCGACGGATTTTTTTATCCACGCGGTATATGTATCGTAGCGGATATAATTTTTATTCACGGCTACGGGTATGGAATTGACCCACGGCTCTTTACCTGTTGCCATCCCGCCTGCGCCCAACGGGCAACATTACTCGTCCGGACGGAACGCCAGCCAAGCGTGAAAGGTCCCTGTCTGCTGCCTGCTCTCGCTGTGGGACCCTCGCTGTGATCGCCCATCGAAATTGCCTTGCGAAGCAAACCAAAACGGGACACGAGCTCGCGGATGAAGCTAGGCAGCTCGCCTAGATTCCTGCGATAACACCCCGGACCCCGCGTCCCCGCCCACTCCTCAACTACCCTTCTTCCTGTGCCGATCCCCAGCAACCACCTCAGAGCAGCAGCGCGGCGCGGAGGAGATGAGCTCCCCCTCCTACAAGCTCGTGGCGGCGATCACGGTCCTCTTGACCGACGAGTTCCTCGTCGTCCGGCAGCCGCGCCCGCCGTCCCCACCGTCCCCGCCCGAGGAGGAGGAGGAGTACCGGCGCCTCGTCGATAGCGACCTCTACGACCTTCCCTCCGCGCCACTGCAGCGCCTCGCGGGGGAGGCCCGGTCGGAGGTGGCCATCAGCGGCGCGGACTCCAACGCCGGCCACCTCGACCTCTCGCGGTTCGACGTCTCCGCTGCGCTCGACCAGGTGACCTACCGTTCGCCTGATAATTTGTTGCGCTCTGCTGCAGTTTTTATTCGTGTAAACGCACACCTGTGCTAGCAAACTGGGAACCGCATTTAATTCTCAAAGTGGCGCTTCGATTTCGACTGGTAATGTTTTGGGGAGGGTGGGTGCCTGTCTCACAATCAGTTTTGACATGTTCTAAATTATGTATCCTCGTTAGATTTTCGATCAATTCGGCTTGCCGGATGGGATGCGTGGGGAGTGGAGGTTTCTGAAGTACGTGGAGGAAGCAGAGTTTGGCCCGGATACTGGCGTCAACACAGTGTACATCGTTGGGTCACTCGAGTCAAAATTGGATGCTCTACAAGGTCAGATGCTTGCTGTTTGAGTGTTTGTCAACAGGAAATTGCTTGACCATCATGTGTTGTCCATGGCAGAATCGTGTAAATGGATGTCCATGGAGTGTGCATTGGGATTGCTTTCTGAAGCGAAGCCTGGTAGTGATCGCATAGGACCGCATGCATATATTGGACTTCTAAACTCGGAGCTGTCATCAAACTGCACAGCTTCCCCTGCATTGCTCTCCCAGGTATTCACCTTTCCCCCCTTTTTGTTTAGCTTCAATTCACGCAAGAGAGTGAGAGATAGTTTCCCGTTCCTGCAATGCATTTGTCAATAGGAATACCCACCTGGAATAACACTTGTACCGATGAAGAGCAAGACATTACAGCCATTCCGCACAACTAATCTTGTGATAGTACGAGCAACCAAGGGTGCTGGTGGATCTGCCCTTTCTGAACCTTTTGCTTCAGGTGATGCTCTACTGATAGATCCTGGATGCAGCTCTCAGGTTCATGCAGAGGTAATAGCAATTTCACTGTATTGTGTTCTTTCGAAAAATCAATGTACATACATGAAGTATCTTCTTCTCTGTGTTATGAAACACAGAATTTGTTTGTTTTAATTGGATTGTTGTGGATTTACAGAAGGTGTCTTCCCCTTATTTATTTGCTGCATTTCCTTCCACACTAGATCTACATTACTAAGTACTGACACCATCTTCTTTATGTGCCCTTATTTCCTTAAGGCCTCAAGATTTGTCTGTAGCTTTACGATGAAAGGTTTAGTGCCTGATTATTTCTGTATTTTCGCAGCATAGTAGAAATAGCAAAAATTACAAAAGGATTACACCTGGGACAAAATCATCACGAGACTTCTTGCTAAAGCATTAGCTTTTCAGAATGTTCCAACTTTTTCTGTAGACAACACAGTGTGCTGTGTACAAAGCTGCACAGTACACCGTGCAGTGTTGCATGTACTGTTTTTTCCATTCTATTGAATCGTTACATGCTTGTGATGTTCAGCTTGCAGATCTCATCGATTCCCTTCCAAAAAGGTTATTAGTTCTTGTCACACATCATCATCATGATCATATTGAGGGTATGATGAGAATATTTTTATTCAGCATTTTGTTTGCTCTATTATTCTAATTTTGTTCCAATTAAAACCATGTTTGGGAGCATCAGCTTGAGATAGCGAATGTTGTAATACCTGTTATACTGTGAGACCTATCTATGCATCATAAACTATCTGAGTCCATTTGGTTCAAAATTGTAGGTCTTTCAGTTGTTCAGAGATGCAATCCTGATGCTGTTCTTCTGACGCACCAAAATACAATGAACCGTATAGGGAAAGGTGGTAACCTACATCTATTCCATTATTTTTGCCATTATCATAAAACTTATCATCATGGCAGAAATGTGTTCATCTTCCTGTTTATAAGGTTCTGAAATCAGTTGATACTTGATAAAAACAATACTTGGATACTTGAGGAGGCATCTGGCAATTTTGTTACCTGGAACCAACTACAAATCTGGCACCTCGACTCTTTATATTTGCCACGTCTCAGATAAATTATACTAAGACGTCTCTGTGTGTAGAGAATTGGGAAAACACCATACACCCTTAGATAGGGGGGGGTGCGTTATATATATATATATATATATATATATAGGCTAATAAGGCTTGAAGTACAAGGCAGCCAATAAGGCTTGGAGTACAAGTCAAATCAAGCTATATACAGCCTATACAATCTCTAACACCCGCCCGCAGTCGCAGCGGGAGAATAACGAACGCAAAGACTGGACCTAAAATCAACAAACAACTGTGTAGACAAGCCTTTGGTCATGATGTCCGCAAACTGATGTGACGACGGGACATGGAGAACCCGGACCTGTCCAAGAGCAACCTTCTCGCGGACAAAATGAATATCAATCTCGATATGCTTCGTGCGACGATGATGAACCGGGTTGGCTGTCATATAGACAGCACTCACATTGTCGCAGTAGACGATGGTGGCCGAAGGGATCGGGATATGAAGCTCCTGAAGCAGCTGTCGCAGCCAGCAACACTCGGCAACGGCGTGTGCTACAGCGCGGTACTCGGCCTCGGCGCTAGACTGAGAGACCGTCGTCTGGCGCTTGGAAGACTAGGACACCAGATTATCGCCGAGATAGACACAATAGCCGGAGGTGGAACGCCGAGAATCGGGACAACCTGCCCAGTCCGCATCAGGGTACGCGGTGATGGAGTGTACAGGCCCGGTGCCAATATGAAGACCGACGGAGAGCGTGCCTTTGATGTAGTGGAGAATACGCTTGATCAACGCGTGATGAGGCTCGCGGGGATCATGTATGAAGAGGCACACCTGCTGTACTGCATACGCCAAGTCCGGACGAGTCAGCGTAAGGTACTGAAGAGCGCCAGCAATACTCCGATACTCAGAAGCATTGGCAACTGGGGAACCATCAGTCGCGGAGAGCTTGGCGTTGGTGTCAACTGGAGTCGCCGTAGGATGACACTCAGCCATGCCCGCCCACTGTAGGAGGTCAACGGCGTACTGTCGCTGTGACAGGAACAGGCCGTCGGAGGAGCGTGTGACGGAGATGCCGAGAAAATGATGAAGGGCACCAAGATCCGTCATGGCGAACTCGAAGTGGAGACGAGTAGTGATACGCTGCAGCAGGATCGTCGAGGAAGCAGTGAGCACAATGTCGTCGACATACAGGAGCATGTAGGCCACCTCATCGCCATCCTTGTAGACAAAGAGAGACGTGTCGGATGTCGATGCTGTGAACCCCAGCTGTCGGATGTATGTAACAAACCGCTGGTACCAGGCTCGAGGAGCCTGTTTCAGACCACAAAGGGATTTCTGCAGCAAGCAGACATGGTCAGGAACAGTCGAGTCAATGAAGCCGGACGGCTGCTGGCAGTAGACAGTCTCCGTCAGGTGACCGCGAAGAAATGCGTTCTTCACGTCCAACTGATGAATCGGCCATGCACGAGACACCGCAATGCTAAGGACGACGCGGATCGTGGCCTGCTTGACAACAGGGCTGAAGGTCTCCTCGTAGTCAACACCGTGTTGCTGCAAGAAGCCCCGCACCACTCAGCGCGCCTTGTGGCGAGCAAGCGTGCCATCAGAGCGGAACTTGTGCTTGAAGATCCACTTGCCCATGACCACATTGGCACCAGGTGGCCAAGGAACGAGGCGCCAGGTCGCGTTGTCGATCAGCGCCCGGTACTCATCAGTCATGGCAGCGCGCTAGCTAGGGTCAGCCAGCGCGCTGCGATAGTAAGACGGTACCGGGGATAGCAGACAGGTTCATCCGGACAACAGGAGGCTTGAGAGAGCCTGTCTGCGATCAGGTGACACACCGAAGGACGTCTGGAGGTGGGGCGCCCTGCATAGGACGTCGTGCTGGTGCAGGAGGCGGCAAGATGACCGATGGGCCAACTGTAGCCAGCCGGTGAGAAGGCAGGGCCCGTGGATATGCACAGGTCGAGGTCGACGACCGTACACAATCCCAAACCGACTGTCTGGGGGTGCCGGAGGGGCCGGCTGGGGCCGACGGGCATAAACAAGCCCAAATCGACTTGGTGCTTGCACCTGGGAAGCACCAGCAGCAGCCGGGACGGCAGCAGGCGCCACTGGAGATGCCGGAGTGGACATCGGTGCATCCCTGGGAGAACTGGCGATAGGGGGAGGAGGGCGACAGCCAGGGGGTGGAGTCGCGAGGGGAGAAGTCGAGTGGGAGGGAGGTGCGCGCGTGGAGGCTGGTGGGTGGCGACTAGGGTTAGGGCAGCGGAGGGAGGGAGCCGGAGACCCGGTCTCGTGATACCATGTAGAGAATTGGGAAAACACCACACACCCTTAGATGGGGGGTGCGTTATATATATATATAGGCCAATAAGGCTTGGAGTATAAAGCAGCCAATAAGGTTTGGAGTACAAGTCAAGTCAAGCTATATACAGCCTATACAATCTCTAACACTATTGGAAAATCATCTGAATAGTTTTTGTCACATCTGAATGCAAAACAAGCTATACGGTTCTGTTTTCCTAAATTGTAATAGATATGTAACAATCTAGTGTCACAATCAATCTAGACTACCATTGTCGTTTCACTAACTTAAGCTGCATTGTGCCTCATGTGCGTGTGATTTAGCTCAGCAGCACGCCTTTCTTGGTTTATCTATGTTATCCATAACCATATTCTATCCATCTCAATGTCCATCATGCCGATGTACAGGAAATTGGAAGACTGGCTACACCTCAGTAACTGGTGGTGAAAAGATATGCATAGGTGACCAAGAACTACAAGTTATTTTTGCACCTGTAAGTCAGTATCTTGCCTGGAGAATTGCTCTTCCATTTGCGTTTTATGGTAACAATTTTTTATACCTATATGCTTGCTGGAATTTTCTTCTATTGAGGTCTTAACACATGATAATGCTTTGTTACAGTAACTTATTATCCTAGCAGGGTCTATTTAAAGCCCAACTCGAACATTGACATATAAAAATATTCTCTAGAAGTTGATAATAATACATGCATAATGCTTGGTTGCTTCGCTAGCAAACATTTCATATTGCAGTTGTTCAAAGGCCAATATATCGGTATTTTATTGCTAAGGACATGTCTTATATAAAAATCTAAGATCTTTCACTGTATATGTTTCTTCTGGTTAAATGTAACTTACTATCAGAAGTCATCGGAGAAACATATTTTATGTCAGATTTTGGGAGCTAAGCGTCTCCTGATGTGAATGTGATCTTAACTCCAATTATTATCGATTCTTATTTCTCATACTGAATTCTTTTCTTGACATAGATTTTACTCTCCGTGGAAATTCCTTTTTTCCTGTTTGAATTAATTTGATGAAACTCTCCCATCTGTTTTTATTTGATCAATAGTAAAGGAGCACATCACCTGCAGGTTACCTTTCTGTATATTCCATCTTGGTTCTTAATTGGAATTCCTTCTTAATTCTGTTACAATATTTGAATTTTAGGGTCACACAGATGGTCATATGGGGCTTCTCCATGTAAATACCAATACATTGATTGTTGGGGATCATTGTGTAGGGTAAGCATTATTCAGCTATAATTGTGGCATCACCTTTAAAAGTTACAGTAACTTACTAACCAAATACTCAATGGTCACAGCTTCTCCCTTTTCAAATCACAGTTGCAAAAGGTTATTATTCTAAAAATAACTGAACAACTCTTTTTAGGATTTGCTGGAATTTGTAGGAATTGTATATGCCCGTTTTTTTTAATTTTTTTTTGTCTATTTGGAACATAAATAGCTGCCTTTTAATATGCAAGTTGATTTGACCTATCTTTCTCTGCCATGGCAAGCAGTGTTGCCTTTGCTGAAGAAGCTTCATAAAGTGTTTATAGATTAAAACATGACCAAAGAGAACATATCAATCTTTGAAACAAAGTGGCATTAGTCAACTTGAGTATGCTATGTGCTCTGAGCTTAACTGCACCATGTATGTGTAATTCTTAAAACATTTTTTAACCATTTGCAGGCATGGAAGCGCAACTTTGGACAGTAGAAGTGGTGGCAACATGAAGGTAATGTTAACTCCTTTTTTGTTTTGGAAGCTGGAAGGTTATAATAGCAATGTTGCATAACTACAATCTGCACAACTGAAGGAACTAATGTGCTCCCGTTCTTTCTTCCTCTGCGCTCTTTCCTCCAGAATAGTGCTCTATAACAGCGTGGTTTGATTTGATATTTGCAGGATTATTTCGAAACAACATACAAATTCTTGAACCTGTCACCTCATGTCTTAATTCCAATGCATGGAAGGATCAGCTTATGGCCCAAGCATATGCTTTGTGGATACCTCAGGCATGGAAAACTAATCATTTCTGCATACTTCTTTTTTGAAGAAAAGGGAATTTTATTGCTCCCTAGCTTCTATAGAAGCCTGGATGGTTTTATTCTGCATGATATACATACATGTTAGAAGCTCTATGCTTGAAAGTCATTTTTGTTTTTTCCCCTAACCAATTCAAATGCAACCTGCTTACTTCTAAAGGGATTTTATATCAACAAAAATGGCAATCTGAGTTTTCTTAGACTCATTTTCTTCTTCTTAATATAATGATACAGAGCTCCTGCATGTACAAGAAAAAAAGTATTAACAAAAAAATTTGGTGTATTTGTTTTTGTACTTTCACCTATGGAGCACGTACATCTATCCATTGTTATCTCTCATTGTTTAACTACTATAGATTGTCTGTCACCATTTCGAGTTCTTTAGACACTCTGATTCAGTCTGTGTTTTACTACTTTCCAGGAATCGAAGGGCTAGAGAGGCCTCAATTTTGCAATCCATAGAGAATGGCGCCCAAACTCTGTTTGAAATAGTCTCAAAGACTTATACTGATGTAGACAGGAAGTTGTGGATTCCTGCTTCTTTCAATGTTCGCCTTCATGTTGATCATCTGAACTCCCAACATAAATTGCCCAAGGTGCGTATTAGAAATATTACCACCCTGAGAGATGTCTTTCACCTATATGGCTGTATGCATTAATTTAGATTTCTGATTTTCTGAATAATGTTCTATTTTATCTAGCAAAAATGTACATGATAGACATAGTGTAGGGAAAGTGCTGCAGAATGATTATTCAGTCAAGCAGATAATTTTATGCTTGAACATGGTTGATTTAGAGCAACATGATTGGGCTAGAGCTTCTCACTGTAGATGGGACTTGAGTTGGTTTGCATTTTGCAATCTCAAAACTGCTCTTGACCCATTTTTCGCGATAGGAAAAGAATTACTTCAATACCACAACAAAGATGCATTACTGAAAAATTGTGATGAGCCATGGTTCATTAGTGGTTAGCACTGCCAGGAAGATAGCCGTGTGGCGTTGGCTTGGGGGGGAGGTTTGCGTTTTGCAACCTCAAAACTGCTCTTGTCCCATTTTTCGCAATAGTACAAGAATTAGTTCAATACTACAACAAAGGTGCATTACTGAAAAATTGTGATAAGCGATGGTTCGTTAGTGGTAAACACTGCCAGGAAGATAGCCGTGTGGCGTTGGCTTGGGGGAGACTAGACTGTCGATTATAATGCCTTAAAATATTTTATTTCTTGATTTATTACAAAGGGTAGCAGACTAGTGGTCGTGTGCCTCAGACCATCTCTAGCAGAGCGTTTATCTACTCTTGCGTATTATTATTACAACTACTTCTCTCTGTGTACAGTAGTGCTACAGTATCGTTTTGCACTATAGTCACTCCACTAGAGACAGCCTTATATAGTGCCTGCCTAGCACGAGAGGCTAACAACCTCTTCTCTTATCTAGGATTAACTAACAATATTAAGAGAGCTAACAGCTATATTTCTAACTAACTCAAGCTATCCTTATAGCTAGTCCCTATCCCCCTTGATTCACACTGACAGGTCCATAGCATCTCCTCCCTCCTTTGAAGACATATCATCCAATGCAAGGATGTTAGCTTCGTTAGATGATTAATCGAATTATGTGTTTCCTCATTCGACCTGTACTTTCTTGCTACCACTAATTGTTCAATCGTATTGACATTTACTTAGTTTAATCAAGATATTTTGGGGGTCATGCAGGGTTTCTCCTTGGAAATGTTCAGTCGAAGTTGTGATGATTTTTTCTCTAGCCTTTGATGCCATGTAAGAGAAAAGGAAATTCAGGCTTTCGTTTTGAGTTTGCTTCCATTTAGGCTGCTCTGTTAGCTGCTTTAGCATTATTTGTGCTTGAAATTGAACAATGCAAACGTGAGGAAACTCAACTTTGTAATCCGTTGAGTATGCAGATTGGCAGTCTATGTTAACATTATGTCTACTGAAATAGCAAGGTTAACAGCAGGAGTCAATGAATGCAGGACTTTTCATTGGAGAATTTTAAGGCTAGCTGCGGAATGCATTTCATGTTCCGTTGGGCGGTGGCATATGTACAATCCAGGAGCTCTCCAGCTATCCTTGCGGCAAGTGCACTTGCTGGTGGTCTGGCAATTGCTTGTGCTCTCAGTAGGAACAGTGGTAAGCGATCATAGATTCTCTCAGTCGGTGATCAGAGTGCGCATTTAATTTTTTCCTAAGGTTTTCCTACCAATATGTTGAGTGAAATGGTGACTTTCCAAAACTGTTATTCTACGTTTTGGCCGTGATCTTTGCCCCATCTATACACAAGAGAAGTGTCCAGACTAGGAGCAAAGGGTGGGATTAGGATCTGAATTAATAGGATTTCAATTGAGCTTTAACCGAATCCTAGAAATCCCTGGAGCAGTTGCCTTCTCAAAAACAGGTGCAAATGAGGTGTAGTTTATCTAATCTAATCTAATCTAATCTAATCTAAATGGGGCCTTGGTGTCTGCATTGTTCTTAAAGCACATGATTGCCTAGGAGGTGTACTCGAAAAATGAACATTAGACTGAAGAAGGGGTACTCGAAAATGAACATTTCTGGCTCCTGCCATTTCGCTATAGCGAATATGTTGACCAGGAGGGTATAAAAAACACTGACAGGCATGACAAGCTATGCGTCTTGTCACTCCTACGCTTACCCGTGTGGCCGTGTCCCTCCTAAATTCCTTTTGATGCCCCCTCTTTATCGCTGTTTCTGCCTTTTACCTTCCTTTGAAAAAAAGTGCGAAATACTCTCGCAGCGATGCAATTGATGAGAGTTTGCTCCAACTGCGCCTTGTGATAGGCAACTCGGCATTTCTGCTGCGTGTGCGCAGCTGAATGATAACAGAGTCCAATTAATCGGCACTTGTTTCTCCCAGAAGAGAGGCCATCTTTTTTCCTACCGGTAATTCATAACGGAAAAAAGGGTCAACGTGTGGCTTTTTATCCTCCCTGATAACGGAAAAACTTTTTTGCAGGAAGAAGCCATGTTGATTTGAAGAGCAAGCAAAGCGGAGCTGTGGGAGTGCGTGTATGAGTTCCATCACGTCCAGGCAGTAGGCTAGCGGCGATGGTAGTAATAGTATAAGTGCATAACCAGGGCACCTGCTGAGGTCACCCAACAATGCTGCGAGCTTGAGGCCAAGACGACATGAACGACACAAACAAAGCCATGCCGGCATCTCACATCGGCGGGAAGCTCGTCTTGTACCACCCGTTCGTCGCGCCGTATTGCCCGCTCCCACGCTGCGGACGGACGGGGTTCCACCCGCACACGCTCCCGCGCGGACGAGGTGACGGAGGAGCTCATCGGGGAGATCAGGGGAGGCGCGCGCGACGGCACCAACTGCAGCGCGTACAGGGACGGCGCCGCCGGCGTCTGCTACGTGTTCGCGCGCAAGTTGACGCCGGACACGCTCCAGCCGCTGCTCCGGTTGGCTCCCAAGGTCATGGGGTTTGGGTGACACGATGAGCGGTCGAAATTAACAATACACGAGTGCCATGCATCAACGGCAGAATAATTGGAATATCCAGAAATATCAGCAGCAGCGAATCAAAACTACAGTCCTATAGAAGGTTGTACTAATAACGACGTGCACTGCCTGAGCGCTGAACAGTGCACCTCGTTTGCATGGCGAGCGCTACCCACACGTTGCTTGCTACAGTAGGTTCACGCAATCCCGCCAACATCCCGCGTGCAGGTCCATGATCCTCGTGCGGCCTTCCCAAGCAATGCATTAATGAAGCTAGCAAGCCGCCGCACCGACCTTGAGGGGCTCGGCTCTCGTGCAGCCTTCTTGCTCCGATGAGCGCCACTGCGCAGAAGGCCTTATTACGCGCGCAGCGGGGGACGGTAAACAACACCGCAGTACGTATATGCACATAGCGTATGAAGAGCTGCAACGGTACTGGGAGTGCTACGCCACCTTAATTGCATTCTTTCTGGTACGGATCGGAAGGAGTGTTTAGAAACAGATCAATGCAGTTGAAATCAATTCATTCTCCCAAATCGATCCGTCTCTCGTTACTATGCATTCGCTTGCAAACATCACCGCAACGTGGGGGCATATCCGATGCGATTACACATTCATCGAGTCCCTTGTTTCTTAATTCATTCTAATAAATTAAAGGGTAAAATCCATTTTATTAGGACCTTGTATTTGTTATATGTGTATACTTTATTTGGACCTGAAACTGTATAACCAGACAAAACACACACACCCACGATGATTTTCGAAGTGATTTTGCCCCGCATGTGGCACATGTGGGGCCCACATGGCAGCGATGACAGGTGGCCCATCTCCACTTATTCTCTCGCCCCTGCCCCCCTCTCCCTCTCTAGGCGTCGGCGAGCGGCTGCGGGAGGCGCGAGATGACGAGCGGCGACGACTGGGGAGACCTCGGCGGCACGGATGGGCGCTACGGTGCCTGGTGGCGCGTCTCGGCGGCCCTTGATGGTGAGCTCGAGCGAGAAGGGGGCCACACGGCGGCAAGCTCGAGTGGGATGGGGAGCTGTGCACCAGTGAGCTCGAGCGGGATGTGGGCAGCCGTGTGCCGGCGAGCTCGAGCGAGACTGGGAGCTGCAGTAAGCTTGAGCGAGAAGGGGGTCATGCGCCGGCGAGCTTGAGTGCGACGACTGACGGGGAGCACCAGACGAAGGAGCTCAGGCCGGCAAAGGAACTCGGGGTTGCGCGACACGAGAGCTAGGGGCGGGGCGGCGCGGTACCAGCGCTCGGGCGGCGTGGTTCGGGAGCTGCAGGTGGGTGTGAGTGGCAGACGGTGGTGAGCAGCGGGCTGATGTAGGCGGAGATGAGAGAGGGAGAGAGAAGACGTGGAGATGGGCCACCTAACAGCGCTGCCATTTGGGTCCTGCACCTGACACGTCAGGAAAACCACTCCAAAACTGTCCAAAAGTGTATTTTATCCAGATTTAGATAGTTAAAGATTGTTTTGTCTGATTTTACATTTTTAGAACCAAAACATATATTTAACAAATACAATGGACTCTACCCTAAATTAAATGAACGTATCAACCAAATTGAACACCTACCAACCACTTTCCGTTATGGGAACCAGAGCTCAATTATTTGGAGTCTAGAGTATTCGCATGACGACGCTCATGCATTGCACGGGCTACACGTGGAGACGGGTTTCTTTTGGATTTTGGTGATGGGTTCGCACTAGCTGGTAAGCGCGTACTGCCGTCTTCGGCTGCACAAACAGCCTGGCTCAGCGTCGGTGCACACTGCACAGGTGTATAGCTAGCGAGCGGAGAAGCGTTTTTGGTCTAGAGATCCAGGTCTTTCCAAGGGGCAACGCAAATTGGCTAGATAAAAAAACTTAACATATCTACTTTTAGCACCATACTACCCAACAAGCTCTAGCATTTCCTGCCGGTCAGATCCAAGTTTCTAAGCTTATCCCCACACATTCTTGCACAATGCATTAATTTCCTGGTGCTAATAAGCATAACCTCATCGTGCATTGGCAATTAGTTTCACTTGTTCTGGTAATGGCAAGCAGATGATATTTCTTAATCAAGGCCCCCTGGGCTATAAATATACGTGCAAGGGGAAGGCCGTGGACACATGCAACTATAGCATTGGGTGTGTGCCACAACCACTTTGCTTCTCTGAATGGATTCGCTGTGCGGTGGTGATGGTAGTGTTCGTCCAGAGAAGTGGTGCGCGGTGACCGGCGCCAGGGGCTTCATGGCAAGGCACCTGGTGGCCGCGTTGCTACGCTCCGGCGAGTGGCATGTGCGGCTCACTGACCTCGCCCCTGTTGTCATGCTCGGTCCCGGTGATGACGAGGCCCTCCTTGCTGATGCCCTTCGTGATGGTCGTGCCGTCTATGCCTCAGTGGATGTCCGCAACTTGGACCAACTTATTGAAGGTGATAACTATACCTTGATACTTAATGGCAAGACCATACTAACAGTGATAAAAAAGGAGGGGGAGGGCCACTGGTTAGGAGATATAGTACTATTTTTGTGGGTAAATTCCTTTCAGTGTTATTGGAACATGTATCAATTCCTTATATGCTATTAGAAATTGGGTGCTGCATGACTGTAACGGGTACACTGTACACTGGGCCGAGCTGTCGGGCACGCGAGATGATCGGAGGACCTCATCATCGATGCAGTGTGTGTGTACTGGTAGGGAGGCCTACACAGCCTCACCTCCAGGCAGTAGACCGGACTGGCACCGGCGGGCAGGAGGACTGTCCGCGCTCGTTGGACGGACCACGGCGGCGAGCATCACGCTCACCATCCCGCCGAAGTCTGTCGCCGCGGCACACCCAGCCGCCACAAGTATCTGGCTCGCCCGCGTCCTCTGACTCGCCGCCTCGTCGGCCGCAGCTGAGCAGTCCATGTACGTACGAGCATCATATTGCTTGTGCGAGGATGTCACTAATGACTAACCTCAACAATTCACTCTATAATTGGAACTCAAATCAACGGGCACACACATAGCAGCAGATTACAGGGGATTGGAAGCAGTGACGGATTAGAAAAATAGCAAGGATGACTGAATATATATGAATACCTCTTAGCCCCCATCTTTCAGCAGAATACCTATCTATCATTGTCTTGTCTGTCACTTTAATTCATCCTTAATAATAGCATTGCGGGTATTTATATTTAAAATTTGAGACTATTTTAATTCATCTTTCATAATGATATGGTGGCTAATTTATAATGGTATGGGTAATTTATATGCAAATTAAGATGTCATTTTAATAGTTTTTATAATGGTATGGTGGGTAATTTATACGAAATTCGAGGGTTACTTTAATGTTCTTTCATTAATGGCATAGTGGGTAATTTATATAGATTTAGATGATTATTTTAATGGTATTTCATAATAACATGATGCGTAATTTTTTAGAAATATAATAGATCCAATGACTAGTATTATTTTATACTACTTGATAGATGCTAGAAATTTCTGATTTTTGTAAGAATTTCTAGGATTCTTCTTTATTTTCTAGCGTGTTTCGCAATCCGTGTTTCTTTCGTAACCTCTAATTAGTAATAGTTAGATGTTGTATCTCACTAATTAAATGAACAGAACAGAGGCCATCACACACTTATTGCTCATCCAGAATTCCATATAGATACAATACTGCATCTAAACCTGCAACTTGCCAAAATGACAAACTCCATATTTTATTTGAATAATCGAGGAGAGAAGTAACCTAAATACAGACCAGGAAATCCAACTGGATGACCATAGACCGCTAAACTGTCTAATATCGGGATCCTGCAACAACCACTCCGTGAATATTCAAATGAAATGTCATGCGCCACGCAACACTTGAACAGCCCGTTGCTGATTTTGTTTGTGTACCCAGGGCCATTACATTGAGCTGATAATAGTTGGAGAAAACTGCTGGCCTGGATGTTTTGATGATGCAAGAACAGAATACCACTGTTTAACTGGCGTGTGAACTGAAATTGAAACATGGCCAAGGTTTCGGTTGCACCTAAGTGCATTTGTCCATCATCTTGACTAGGATCGGTGACGGCCATGGTTGCAGCAGATCTGAAAAATCACTATCAGCCTTCTCTAACCATTTGTAAGCAACATCAACATAAATCAAATATTTGTCATGCCAATCACCAGCCCAATCTCGCATAGTGTCACCAGGTACCGGAGACCAAATCCAAGATGTACATAGCAACAACTCCTTAGTACAGATCACATCTTCTTCATAATGATGTGTTTCACTGATGATGGTATCCGCATTAGATAGACAATTGGGATTGAGCGGCATTACCTAAAATACCTTGTGGAAAGTTGTTCCCATGACACATCATGATGGGCACAGCAGTGGAACCAGGGTTGGGGAAAACCATAGTTGGCAAAGTGGAGAGGGTGGTCATGTCTATTGGATCGAGGCCGCCATGGTCAAAACCCACGGTCGTCGAGCACTTGGTGGGCGTCGCCACGATGTCCTTGGGGGAAGCGTTGAAGGTTGCTCGGTTGGTGTCCTATGGTGGTGTCAAGGTCGGGGAAGGAGTGGGCGGGCGACACAGAGGAGGTCATCACCAAGTTGCTACTGGTGACCCCATGCTAGCGGGCGTCAGTTGCTGATGGGGACGGTAAGATCAACATAGGCGACAATGCTGGATTGCAGAAGGACATGGCTGCAGTACCATTCGCTCCAGTGTTGTGGTCATCGTGGATGATGAAAGCGCCCTGTGCCCTACCTAGAATGGTGGATGTCGGCGTAGACATCAAGCTCCTCAAGGATTTGGTGGAGTTGGTAAGCAAGGTGTTCATCTCCTCTAGCATCCAACAGATTTCACCCAGTTGCTCATGAATCCGAGCCTTCTGCTCTTTAGACATTGTGGCATACTCTTCTTTGAAGCTCATGGCACAAGGCTTCCTCATCGTCGGTGGCAGTGGAGGGCGAGAAGACCGGCTTGATGCCATTTGTCACAAACCTCATCTATTCACTCTATAATTGCAACTCAAATCAACAAGCAGACATCAGCAGATTACAGGCAATTGGAAGGTTATGGATACAAGTAAGGTGAGGGAAGGAAGGAAAAGGAGGTAGGATAGGTTCTAGTCCTTCAATAGACCCTCTCGTTGCTTCCCTTTTCTCTTTTGTGTTACCGGTAGCAGGCCACATGGGGCCACACAACAATATCGGCCGAGCATCGCAGTTGCTCGTTGCTAGCTGCTAGTGCCGTGTTGCCACTCCAAACCTCCACGTGCAGCCGAGCTACCCATAAGGCCGTAACTAATGGACATATGCATGAACCTTGTACTTTTGGAGTTGGACACTATTCAACACCGTCTCATTCAAAGTAACTTTAATAGCAATGGAGGGAGCCAAAATCTAAATTGATGACATTGAAGGAACACATAATTTATGATGACATAGAAGGGATCGGTATATGTTTCGATGGCATCAAAGGAATTTGCTCTATCATTTTGATCCACTTCTCTTAATCTTGTGATAGACACCGATCGCCTCTCCATTGTTCTTCACCACTCTAGCCGTCCACATAATGCAACAAGCAAAATGCTCATTCTAACTCTTTGTATGGCCCTTTTAATTGGATCCATTTGTTAAGGCTTTTCCTCCATATATACCCCATAGAAAAAAGTACATCTTGTGGTTAGTTGATTATTATGTCTACGCAACATAGGTTGTTTTGATAGAGGAATAAGGTGATCGATTAGAGCATCATCTTCACACCCCTTAAATCCATATTTGTTTCAGGAAGATAATGGATGATCCATGATGACCTCATTCCTCACATGCACTTAATTGTAAAAAAAGAAGGATGAGCCTATCTCATCTAGAATAATAGACCCATTTATCAAACCAAACATCATAACTGAGGTTGAATAATGTGGTGCTCCACAAGACCTAGTATCAGTTAAAGACTTGTTTGGAAGTTGTTTAAAAAATATGTGTAGACATGGTATTTCATAATGTGATAAAAGGTAACAAGTGAACATAACTAGCCACAGTTATGAGCACCGTATCTTGATCCACTAGTTCTAAATTGTATGGGGTTAGGGCGCATATTTTATCCGTGTGTGTTCATATGTATCTTGATAAATCTAGACATATATACAAAACACAAACATTGGATATTGTGTGAACCTATTCAAAAGCTAGACTACCTTATAGTTTGGAATGGATTGAGTATATTATAACAGTAAATGCAATCATCATGCTTTCTCAGAGCACTGTTTTTTTGCGTAACAAAATTTACATGAACTTGGAGTGCCTTGCTAAATATATTTATCGTAAAATTCACATTTATATAAACAAATGTACATCTTCATGGATTGTGCAGCCCACAAGGCGCAACCATTGCACACATAAGATACAATTTATAGAAAAAGAAGGCACTCAAATGATAGAGATGAAGCCTTTACAATCTATACACATCAATAGCCTTCCTGTTACTAGCATTCATGTATTAAGAAGGTACAAAATTATAGTAGCACATAAGTAAATAATCAGCATGGTTTTAGGATCAACTATCGCTCAAATACTCACTAGCTAGCAGCACAATTTTCTCATTGCCAACTTGTCTTTTATCCTATGCACCATTCTATTCTAACTACGACTTTATAAGCTTGATATTTAATTGATTTTATTGTATTCAGCTTTTGAAGGGGTAGATGTTGTTTTCCACACAGCAGCTGCAGATCATACCAAGAATAATTTGCAACTTCACTATGAGGTCAACGTCGAGGGTGAGTAGAAGAATGATTCCAAGAACACCATGATACTAATGATAAGCTATTATACACCTAATTATTTATACATTTATGATCTTTTGGTACTATATTAAGTTTAGAGGATAATGTTTCACGAAGTTGATTTTTATTTGTATAGAAATATTGCAAAGATATAGCAGGGCATGTTTTTTAAGAGCCATTATTAGTTGTTTATCACTAGAGTTGCTAAAAATACGGATACATATTCAATAAGAAAAAGACAATGTCAAATCATAAATTGGATTCCTTGCTTTTCTAGGGATCTGCAGCTTAAACTCAACCCTAATTAAGAAAATTTTGTACTACCGCTAGTGTGACTAACTAGAAAATTGCTGAATATGATATCTAGGATAGGTATAGAAAGTACTCAACTAACAAAGGATAAATACATTACTATTTATAAGAGTAGCATAAATTTATTATTTTTTCTATTTATTTCTTGATTTATATTATACCTGAACAGGGACAAAAAATGTGGTTGAGGCTTGTATGACTTGCAAGGTGAAAAGGCTTATACACACCAGCTCTACTGGTGTTGTTTTCGACGGAGATCATGGACTTCTTGATGTAAATGAATCATTGCCATACCCAGAAAAGGTTGCATGAAAAGATTGACAAAATACATATATCTTAGATATTGACTACTTAATCACTTAGGCACTTCATGTTTCCAATATTTGTTGTTGGCTAGTTCATTTTTAAACTTAAATACAACAAATAAAAAAAATGAAGGGGAGTACTATCTCCATTATATTGCACCACCTTTCCTCTAGAAAGATGGTTCAAAAGATGGTAAACTGAACCATGGCAAGAGATGGTTTTTCTCTTGCTTGGCTACACTAGTTACCTTCATTATTGAGTATAGTGAATATTTATATTTATTTTCTATTTTTCTAACCATATGTTTTTATTGTCAGTTCCCTGATGCATATGCACAAACCAAGGCAGAAGCAGAGAAGTTAGTTATGAAGGCCAATGGCATTAATGGCCTTCTAACTTGTTGCATACGTCCTGGCTCCATATTTGGCCATGGTGACATGATTATGCCATTTCTAGATCAGTGTGGAAAAACACATGTAAGGGATTAGATGTCACATTTAACATTTTAGAACTAACTAGAATATATTTCAAAACAATAATTCATTTGAAGGAATAACATAAAGATGTTAGTATATAAGATTTCCATAGATCTAATGTGATACCTACGCATCATTGAATAATTATGCATGACTACTATTTAAATAAATCTTATTTACTATTAATAATAGAAAAACAGTATATTTAACAATGTAAGAACTTTTATTGCAGCCCCACATATTGACATTGAGATTATTATTAGTCTTAAATCAATCAACACCTTATTTCTCCTCCTATAAATAGGTTACTTTCCAAACTAATACTAATGGAGAAACCGAGCTTGTGATTAGGGCTTGTCATGACACTACCTAATACCAAAGAAACTAAAAATTGATGCACTTATCAAACTACAACATGCATTGTTAAGACTTCCTAAATAATATAGGGCAACCAAAATTATTAGTAGAATTTTTTAGGAGACATCTATATGTGGGTCTTACCAACTCTATATTAATGCAGTTTATTTTAGGTGATAGGAAGAATTTTGATGATTTTGTGTATGTTGAAAATGTGGTTCATGGTCACATTTGTGCTGATAAGACTCTTTCTACTATGGATGGTGCAAAAACTAGTGGTGGAAAAGTATGCTCATACAACTTAAATGACAACTTTGTCTTGTAAAATAAATTATTATAACATATTTAACTTTTTAGGCATACTTTATAACCAACATGGAACCAATGAATATGTGGGACTTCCTATATATGCTCCATGAAGAACTTGGATACAAAAGGTGATCTTTACGTGGATGTATTGTTATGTTAATTGACTATTTCTATCTTTTTTAGTTTGCTAAATAGATGTTGCATGTTAAAAAAAATACTATGTTTCATTTGTTATCTACCATTAAGAGCACCTCAATCATGTAGTAATCATTTTGGCAAGTCAGAATTTTAATGTAAAATTTTGTGCCGTAAGGGGCATTGCATGTACATTAATACTCATGTTGCTACTCTTCTGCGCATGTGTATGGGCGTTTATACAATGCTCACCCAACTTAATTATCAAAGGCTCAAATTTATTGCATTGAAAGTTGAATTTGATGTGATATATATGTGCTGCATTTTAATATTTATCATATTGATCTCAAATGGTCATATCAAAAGTAGAATACACATCAAATTCTATTGTGGAAAAGTAAGTGATTTTAATATTTATCACATAGTATCTAGAATAATATTTTTTCATAGATGCATTAATCTATGCATGTTTTATATGATTTTGCTTCTTTTTTATGAATTGTTCATTAGAGTCATGCTTGTCTAAAAAGTAATGAACATAAGTCCATACAAATCATCACACATGAAGGTCCTTACATAGGACCAATCACTATCATTAGAATCATAGTGAACTATGTATTTTATGAAAGTAATAAAGATAAATGAATAAATTTTATTTATTTCCTTTTATTATGAATATAATATCATATCTTATTTACATTAAATTCTTAGAGTAGTTTTTCATAACTAAGAGTTTACATGATATACCAAATTGTATTACTAATATGCCTGACATTTATTGTAGATTGTTCAAGATAAGAATACCTTTGCTTGTCCTCAAGCCAATATGCTATTTGGTTGAGTGGAGCTACAAGATTCTACAACATTATGGAGTGTGCCAGCGTCAACTTCTAACACCGACTAAGATCAAGTATATAACACACAATAGAACATTTAATTGTAACAGAGCTGCTAAAGAACTTGGCTACACACCAATTGTGACGATAAAGGTTCTTAACGTCAAATCTTAATATTTTATTATTGGAACAACTCTATTTATTTGAAAAGCTCACACACCTTTCAAAATTATTTTCTAGGATGGTCTAAAGCTAGCAGCCAAATCATATATTCGATGGAAAAATAACATCGAAGAAAAGGTATTAATTTTATATCAATTTCACTTTTACTATTGCCATGTTATATATCTTCCTAAAGTAAGGTTTACCCTACTAGATTTCTAGATCTTAGTCTATAATACCATGCTTAATATTCTTTCTAGTAATATAAAATATCACAACACAACATTTCAAGGTGCAAAGTAATGAACATTGAAATTAACTACTTAGATATAATTTTCTAGCTAAGTTCTTATATTTGAAATACTAAAGAACTAGTAAATTTCCAATTCCTTATTTTAGCAAGTAATTCAGATTTGTGTCATTCAAAATTGTTATGTTTTGGGATTTAAATAGTTACACATTGAAACAAGATAAACTTATGATGATAACAATAATGTAACATTACTATAGAACCAAAATTTTCTAAGAACTTTATATACAGAAATACGTAATAAATATAATTTTTTTTTTGCAAAGTAGCTTGCCTAGTGTATGTATTATACCATATGTGAAATATTTGAACATTCTTGTTGCAAGTTTACTAACTTTTATTGATTATCACTCTTTTTGTGCTAGATTATGATTGTGACATAGCATGTTTCACATTGGAGTTATAGTATAGCTCTTCAAAAAATGACAGAAGCAAAGGTCAGGGGTGACGATGTTTTTATTAAATAAAATTTCAGTACCCACAAATATTGTGAGACAAGCTCATTCGCAATGGATTGTAATTGGTCAAACATTTAAGTTGTATTAATTTCAAGGTAAATAATAATATTTTATGTGCCTATTTATGGTGAAATGTGTGCTGATACCACTAGCTAGCAGTCCCTCCACCTAGAATTAAAGGATTGATTTCGTTTCATTATGACAAGCCTAGACCAATCCCTAGTCTATGAATACACATTATTATTGAGATGAAATAACATTTATATGTTTGTGTTAAAAACTACTCCCTCCGTCCAAAAAAAGGCATTCTGGAGTTAAATATGTCTAAAAACAGAAAGCTTTATAAGTGAAGCCCTCGTAAAAATGTCGCATCATCTAACTATCCAACGTGTGGTTCACCTTTTTACCTCCCCCAAATCAACCGTATTATGTGCATTACATGTGCACCAATTTCTTCCTATGCATGTGCGAGATTGTAGGGATGACTTGGTGCCATTTTCCTACCTGTACATGTGTTGGTTGATGGCATTCTATATTGATCATCGTTGGATGCGGGTGCTCGAAATTGTCTTTCTCCTAGCCGAAACATCCAAAAACAATAGGCACCAAAGTCATTTTATAACCATGCTAATCTATCTAGGAATTTCTATAATGCCTTGTTTTGTTTAGGACGAAGAGAGTTAACTTCTATGAAATGAGTAAAAAATTAAATGAGCAATTCTCGGTTGAAATATTGTCCCACCAAACAAATACATTTTCACAAAAAGGTGGGAGTACTCCATACCTACCAACACATTGTGGCTACACATGTATTCCTCAACATTAACTCAAGCTTTAGATCTATTTCTTGTGGTTCTCTACCAAATAGCTAGAAACAAATCCCAAGACAAGTATGATGGATTGCAAGGATTGTGAAGCGTCCCACATCTATAATGGGACTAAAATATGCTTTATTATCATTTTTAGGGGTATGAGAACCACATTTTTATATCAGAGTAGTACAGATACACCCTAACGGGACAGACCAAACGGGGCACATCCCGAACAAACAACAACAACGGAACTTAAACGTAGACCCAAGCTTCCCCACAACACCAGTTGGGGATAGGACTTAAACCTTACATGTTCACGAACACGACGACTTCGTCTTCTCTGTAAACCAACAACAAAGCAATGGTGAGTATGAAACGTACTCTGCGAGCTCAATTTCCACCATAAGGAATTGGGGTAAAAGATATTACTGCATGCAAGGTGTATCTAGAGCTCAGGATAATTTGCCAAAAAAACATTTTCATATGCAAGGTTCAGTAGTTCAAGTTTTAATTTAGAAAATAATTTTTCCAAAAGGGGGCCGCCACTGGACGCACAGGTCCACATGGCTCAAACCAAGTTTCCACCATGCTACTGGGTCTCGCCCCTGTAGCTTCCCAACACACACAACCACCAAACCCAACCACACCCAATTTTATAAAACAACTAGTTGCGAAACCAGGCCGTAACCCATCCATACCGATGGGTAACAGACTATCCGGATAGGTTTATACTCTGGCCAGTGGTGCACACTTTACTCACAAGTTTGGTCCAGGAGACTCACTACCGTGAGGCCTTTCCCGCTCAGGGTTCTACCCCTGCAAGGCTTTCCCAAGCGTCCACCATGAGAGCCCTAGGACCACCAGTCTCTTCCGTGCCAGCAGACACACGACACCCCCTCTTCCCAGTCCCCTATTGCTACCCATCCACCAACATCTGCTTGGTTATTACTTGCGGGTTCTGACCCAATGTTTCCCACACATCATCGAGTGGTTGTATGAGAGAGAGTTAGGCAAGATGAGATGCCAACTCGATCCTTCAGGGCAGAACTTCCTCAATGCTCACAACTGAGCCACACCGTCTGGCCCTCCCCACGAGGCCAGACCCTGAATAAACCATGATAACGGTACCTAGGCTTTTCGCCCTTTAAAAGTATGGCATAGTCGACCGAAGTCATCCGCCGGGGTTTTAGCCCATGTTTTCGCAGAAACCCCAACCACACCCACACCACACAAGAACAACCAATCCCACATAGTAAGATTATTAAGTAGTTGACTGAGCAATCATTCCTAAGCGCACTAAGTCTAAAAGGTTTGGGTGGCCATCCTACCAGGTTTTCCTTAGCTAGGCAAAACATGCAGGTTTTACTTGTGTTATCAGGGCACTGAGTTGTGTGTATAAAAACTGGGTAATTTATGCATCAAGTGTGGATTCCAGTGGACTTGCCCATTGTGATGCCCTGGGCATCTCTAAAGCATTAGCATGTGCATCCCTTGTTTAATTACCTCTCATAAGCATCATCTCATCGCTTGATAATGTGCTTTTGACCCATATGAACAAGCATGATGGAAATAGCTAAGTG
This sequence comes from Paspalum vaginatum, assembly GCA_030272315.1. Taxonomy (NCBI): domain Eukaryota; kingdom Viridiplantae; phylum Streptophyta; class Magnoliopsida; order Poales; family Poaceae; genus Paspalum; species Paspalum vaginatum. The sequence goes on along the minus strand of CM059014.1, from coordinate 5,579,310 downwards.
ATGCCCTCAGTTTTTGCATGTGTGACACTAGTAAATTGGGTATGGCCCTAGTTGTGTTAAGATTTAGGTGAAACCTTTTATACCAAACTTGTGGGTCATGTTGTGATAAAAAAACTTTGTTAATTGGAGCTTAGATGGGAAATGGACATAGCTTAGGGTAAAAGGCCTTTTTCTCTCAGCCAAGAAACACACTCAAAATCTAAATTTCATTGAAATATCACTTTTTCAATAATTTACAATCATTTTCATGCAAAGCCCCAATTTAGGAAGTTGTAGATCTTGGAATTTGGATCAAAGTTGGTATAAAACACTCCCTGAGTTTTTGGCCACAAATAGGACTTTTAAATTTTTCTTTAAAAAGGCTGAATAGGGCAAATTCAAAAATCTGAGGGAAATTTAAATATAAATCATATCTAGACTCGGAATTTGAACTTGAGCTTTTTCACAAAGTTGTAGATATGGATGAGACCAACATTTCATTCAATTGGACCTTTTTCAAATTCGGCTTTTAAATACCTCAAAATCGCAATTTTCAGAGCCTTACCAAAAACAGAAAAAAGGGGGCTTTCCTTTTTGGGACCCCGGGCCACTGACAGGTGGGCCTAGGGATCCGCGGGCGCGGCCGATGCCGAGCCGGCGCCCGCCGCGTGGACGCCGGCGTACGGCCGGCCATGCACGCCCACGGATCGGCGTGTCCGGTCGGACTTAAGCGGAGGACGAGCTCCTCTACCCGTTCCCTACGCTCACTCCCTCTCTCGAGCTCTCTCCCTCGCTCCCCGCTCTCGCCAGTTCACGCCGCCATTGACGGCCGAGCTCCGAGCTCGAGCTCGCGCCCCTCCCTCTGCCGCTCCCTGAGCCTCCACACCTCCACCGCTGCGTCCGCCTCGACCCCGCGCACCTCGCGCTCGAGTCCCCGTCGCCTTTCCCCGCCCGGACGCCGAGATCCGACCACGCCTCGACGTCGCGCCGCGCCGGTTCACCCTCGGTTCACCTCCGCCGTCCGCTTCGTCCACGCCGTCTCCGTCGTCACCGTCACCTCAAGGTAGAAGCCCCGCACGGGGAACACTGTCCCCGACCCGCGTCGCGGCCGCGGCGAGCTCCGGCTCGCCGGCGCGCGCGCTCCTTTCCGCGCGGCCGCGGGCGTCGCGAGGAAGAAGAAGGGGGCTGGGGGGAAATTTAGATCTGGCCCCTGCTTTTTTCCATATTCACGAATCGGTCCACCGCGTTGTGCCCTGAGTCTTGTAGATCTTACATGTTAGCCCTCAGAAGTTACGGATAATTGTGTATAGGTCCTGGATCTGTAGATTTTCGATTTAAAATGAATTTAAAAACTACTGAAACTTTGAAAAATCGTAGAAAAGTAAATAAAAATCCAAAAATAGCAAACTAAGTTGCATTTTGACCTTTGACATCAGATCTATCTGTTGGTTATGATGGTTGAGTAGGAAAAGACAGTTTTGCCCCTGTTATTCTACATGCTTTATAAATCAATGAAATTAGGAAATGTGGACTAAATGGTCTCCAAAAATTGCCAAACTTGGACAACAGTGTTGTTAGGGTATATAGGCTCACTGTGATTTTTGGTAGCTCAAATGTTTACTTTTTAATTACCATTTTGCCCCTGCATGTGTTTTTAGCATAAAAATAAATGAGGAAATAATAACCATTAAAGATTATGCTCTAAATGGTTTTACCCATTTTATTTGTGCTCCCTGTGGTATAGGTAGCTCACTGTTGAAATGGGGTGCTGTGCATGTCAAGTTTGATTAGTGTTTTGAAATTAATAAGTTCATGCATGTTTAAAATTAATAAATAGAAAATGTGGTTTTAATGAAGTTCAAAAATTCTGATTTTGGGCAGCAGCTTTGCTAGCATGCCAATACTGGCGGAGCGCTATTGGGATTTGCAGACTGTTGCGAACCCTACATTCATGCTGATAGGGCAGAACCCTTTAAGGGGGGTGGTCACGCCATTGGGGTGTTTCGTGACCACTTCTCCTTCAACCAAAATTATAGCTAGATCTTGTTGGCCACCGTTTCTCTCCCCAGCAATTCCCCAGTACTGGAGGAACGTTGGGCGCCACTACGTCGTCCACTAGACGTAGCTTAAAGAAATTCGTGGATGCCACTTTTTAGGGTTAGAGTGGTAATGTATGATGATGGTGATGATATTGGTATGAGCATGCATTTTTCTGCAGGTACACTAACTACACGCGAAACTAAGATCGAGTAGTGACGACTAATTGCATTAGAGAGTGCCGTGCATATGTGTCACCGAAATATCGCTAGCTATGTATGTATATCTAGTGTGTGATGAGAGGTCGAATAGGACGAGTCATGCATCATGTTTACTTTCATTGTTCATACTTGGGGTCATTGTTAAAAGTCGAATAAAGTAAAACGAAAGCCCAAAGATATTTTCTGCACACACACCCTCTTAATCGTTGAATTATATGCAACTAATGCCTATCACTGATTAAAAGTCTCTTATTTAAAAACAGATGGCCAGGACCAAGCAAACCGCCCGCAAGGCCACCAGTGCGAGGGGACTCCGCTTGCAGGAGGGAAGGGCTGTTCCCCTCCCACCAGTGACCCACACCCCTCCTCAGCTTGAGAACAGGATGGTCCACACCCGTTGCCGTGAGGAGAACGGCCTCGCGCAGATCCTTTGTCGGGCTCTGAGTGAGATGAGGCGCAGACCGTGCCCCTTCTTCTCCGTGCAGACAGTGCACGCGGAGGGACACTGCATGGCCAGTGTTGTCCTCCCCTCGAGCCACACCGCGGCTCGGCAGACGATCACCGTCTACGGGGCCAATGAGGAGGACGCTTACGACAAGGTCACCTTGGCAGCCATCACCTCACTCAGCTCCTCGGGTGCAGCAGGGATGTCCGTGCTGCGCTACCTCCCCACCGACGGTTACGACGACGAGTGGCTCCGTCGTCACAACATGCTGGAGGAGCGAATTGACACCAGGCCGTATGCTGCGACTATGCAGTTTGCTCACAGCGTACACGGGATGTACCTCCGTGCCGAGGACCGTGTCTCTCACTACCGCGATCAGCATATGTATGCACAGGACCGCATTGAGGAGCTGGAGGCAGAGTTGGCCGAGGCACAGCAGCGCCTGGCCCAGTACGAGCAGGACCCTTCAGTTGCCCCCGTGGTGGAGGATGAGGACAGCATGGTGTCTGACGCGCGTAACGTGCGTTAGAGCGCTTGATGGTAGAAATGCATGATGAGGCCTTTTGTAAATGGTGCGCGTTATGAGCGATGTTTTGTATTATGCCGCTCCGTGCAGTTTGTCATGACCGTACTAAACATTGGTGAGGTTGAGATAACTCATTTATGTACGTCATGTAACCCGATGTTAGAACTTTAGGTTGGAGTTTCGATGTGATGGGCGAGATGGCCCCACGTGTGTACTAAATGGACCTTTAGCTTGCTAAGACCTTCTAAATATGGTTGTATTAGCTGCTGGATGCGTATGGACCATGTGGGATGATGCAATGCCTTTGAGCTTGGAAAATGGCACCCGAATCTCGAGTTGGTTGCAATCAGAAATTCAGGAGTGCAGCAGCTTATACTGAGCATAGCATGAAATCTGGAGGGTTTGGAGTAGTACCTTAAATACCAATCTTGTTGGGAACTCCTGGTTGCACAGCTTTGTCAATTGAACCTTAAACTGAAAGTGCTCTGTTTGAAAGTTATGTCCCAAAACATCCAGGTTCAGAAATCTGGACAGATTTGACACCCTATAGCAAGTTGTATATTACGACCACTTGCGAAAGGAATTAGCTAAGACCTTATATAACTAAGTTGCGGAGCATAAAATTTAGGACGAATCCTCTAATGGTGATAAGACCTAGTTCGGTCGTTTTGGTAGCCAAACATTGAAATGCGGAGCTGCTGTTTACATACGCGAAACTGCACGACCCGGTGACAACTTGCTATTGCTTGGCCTTGCGAGATGGAAGCTAACTGTTTCGTTACATGTTTTCATGTACTCATAACATGTCTATAGTCCTATGATCTTTTTATCACCGCATCTTTGCACAAGGGCTATTGGACTGAACCTATATGGCTGCATTTTTGCAGATGGTGAACACTCGCAATGGTCAATCGTCGGGGCAGTCAGCGCAGGGCGCTCCACCCCCGCCGGAGTTGGCCACTTTGGTGGTCCAGCAGGCTGAGCTGATTTGTTTACTAGCAGAAGACCGCCAGGCCCGTGGGCAACAGCAGCCGCGGGAGTACCGGCCACGTGGCATCACCTACCAGGATTTCGAGGGGCTGCGACCCCCAGTTTTCACCAACTGTCCTGAGCCACTGGCGGCGGACGACTAGCTTCGCACCATCCAGTCCAAGTTCACCCTTCTGTTGGGGATCACCGAGCTAGAGAAGGCTCGATTTGATGCTTAGCTTCTTCATGGGCCTGCGGGTGCGTGGTACGCCACTTTCCTTGCCATGCAGGAGGAGGGCCACGAGCCCACATGGGAGGAGTTCCGTCAGGCTTTCCGGGCCCACTACATCCCGGCAAGTTTGATGGAACAAAAGCGTCGTGAGTTCCGAGACCTCAGGCAGGGTAACAGGTCCATCATGCAGTATGTGCAGACCTTTATCCACCTCTCTCAGTATGCTCCGAGAGATGTTGCTACTGAGCCGGAGTGGGCCGAGAGACTCCTAGAGGGCCTTGACCCTACTCTCCGGACTCACCTGGCACGGCGCTACCAGAGTTTCACTGAGCTGGTAGACACTGCTCTCGACATGGAGAATCGTCTCCGTGCCGCTAACGAGGATCAGAAGCGCAAAAGGCTAGCCAACACATCAGCGACTGGCTCTTCACAGAAGCAGAAGACTGCATACAAGCCCCAACAGCAATACTATCAGCAGCCTCGCTATGTGGTCCGACCCAACCAGCCAAGGTGGATCCATAGGGCGACACCGCAGCAACAGTACCCACCTATCGAGCACCCGCACAGCTGCTAGCTCCCCGTGCTCCCATTGTTCCGGGGCCGGGTGCTCCGTGCTTCAACTGCGGCAAGGTAGGTCACTTCAGTCGTGACTGTAGGGCACCCCGCAAGATACAGGGTCCTATCCCCAGTGGGTGGAAGTCAGCAGAGCAAGCCGAAGGGACCCGCGCCTAAGACGGGTCGTGTGCACTATGTGCACATGGAGCAGATTCCCGCCGGAGAACCGGTGCTTGCTGGTACGTTCATGATCAACGGTCATCCGACCGTCGTGTTATTTGATTCTGGGGCCACACATACTTTTATCAGTAAGGCATATGCATTGAGGCATGGGGTAAAAATGTACAAGTTGAAAGAAAACTATCAAATTACAGCACCGGGTTCACCTATTGAAACCAGTTTGGGGGTTAGACAATTTAAGCTGAGCATTGGCACAGAAAGTTTTATCATCAACCCCGTGGTGCTGCCACACCAGGGGATTGATATTATTTTGGGTATGAATTGGATGAAAGAGCACAATGCAGTCCTGGACGTTGGCAGTAGGACAATACAATTGAGGTCAGGTGTAAGTGGCAGGGCTATGCAGATACACATGCCAAATCAAAAACACATGACACCCACAGTAAATGCAACTGAACTGCAAGAAATCAAAAGGATACCCATAGTGCGAGAATTCTCGGATGTGTTTCCGGAGGAGCTTCCTGGACTTCCACCAGATCGGGATGTGGAATTTGCCATTGAACTCGTTCCAGGCACGGCACCTGTGTCAAAAAGGCCATACAGAATGCCACCTGATGATCTGAAAGAATTGAAAACACAGCTACAAGAACAATTAGACAAACGTTACATTAGGCCTAATTCATCACCGTGGGGTTGTCCAGCTCTCTTTGTTGAGAAAAAGGATCATGGTGGGAAAAGGCTGTGTGTTGACTATCGGCCACTGAATGCAGTGACCGTCAAAAACAAATACCCATTGCCACACATCGATATTCTATTTGATCAGTTAGCTGGGGCTAAGGTCTTTTCTAAGATTGACCTAAGGTCTGGCTACTATCAGATAAAAAATAGAGAAGAGGATATACCCAAGACAGCATTCTCTACCAGATACGGCTTGTATGAGTATCTGGTCATGTCGTTTGGGCTAACCAATGCACCAGCTTTCTTCATGTATATGATGAACTCGGTGTTCATGAATGAACTCGATAAGTTCGTGGTGGTATTCATAGATGACATACTAATCTACTCCAAAGATGAAAAAGAACATGAAGAGCACTTAAGGATCGTACTCACCCGGCTTAGAGAGCACAAGCTTTATGCCAAGTTTAGCAAGTGTGCGTTCTGGCTGAAAGAAGTGGGTTTCTTGGGTCACATACTATCTGAGAAGGGAGTCGCAGTTGACCCTAACAAAGTAGAAGATGTGCTAAATTGGAAGCAACCGGAGACCGTGACTGAAATCCGGAGTTTTCTTGGTTTAGCGGGCTACTACCGCCGCTTTATCAAGGATTTCTCCAAAATTGCAAAACCCATGACCTCATTGACCAAGAAAAATGCAAAGTTCATTTGGAATCCGAATTGTGAAGAAGCTTTCCAAACATTGAAGAAATTGTTAACCTCAGCACCAGTGCTAGCTCAACCGGACATCACCAAGCCATTTGATGTGTACTGTGATGCCTCCGGCAATGGACTTGGGTGTGTCTTGATGCAAGAAGGAAGAGTAATTGCTTATGCCTCCTGTCAATTGAGAAAACATGAAGCGAATTATCCGACACATGACCTTGAGTTAGCCGCAGTCGTTCATGCACTAAAAATATGGAGACACTATCTGTTAGGCAACACATGTCACATC